>CM040128.1:239662283-239972512 GCA_022559845.1 Amorphophallus konjac
GAAGGAGAAGAAAGAAAGAGGGGTTGAGGCCCCCATTCGGAGACCCCGTCCGACTGGAGGTTCTCCCCTTAACCGGTGGCTAAAGCACGGCCCCTGTGAGCATTTAAAGCTACGGGACCTTAAGTGCCTGAAATGGTAATCTTGCACCTGTGTTCAAACGACAATTTGCTAGCATGACTGGCGGGATATTCCCTCATTCGGCAAAACGCCTGTCGTCGTCTAGTCGCCTCCGGTTCTTAGAAGCAACAAGCTTTTGAGAGTCGATACACGGCAGGTCTAGACCCTACCGACAACACCAAGGTCGCATCGGTCATCGTCAACAAATCCCAGGATGACACTTCGCTACTCTCCCGCCCCCCCACGCGTAGGCATTTGCAACATCCGAAAAGGAGGAGGACAAGAAGAAGAACTGGGGATTAAATGGGGTTCACGTCCACCCCTATAAAAGGGATACAAGGCCCATGAAGAAAGAGGCTGGCTGATGAAATAGGGGCTGGCTCTCTGAAAAAAAAAAGGTGGCTTCTTCATCTCCAGAGGGGTTTGAGAGCAGAGAGCTCGCTTGCGCCGGTCTCTATAGAGTGAAGAAAAGGGAGAAAAGAGAGTACGAGAGGTGAGGTTTTAGGGGGGAGTAGCCAATGCTCCGTCCCCCCCATTGTATTTCTTGTTTTCCCTTTGCTTTGTTTCCTTTCTGTGCACAATGTGTACCTCTCCTGTACTTGTGGCTCTTGCATTGAATAAAAGCTTCGGTTGTGATGAATATTATGGTTTCCACCTTGTCCCCTTCTTTATTTTAGCTCAAGTAGCTCTTCCCGTTTCTGTAGACGTGTACTACCGTGTTCTACGGATACGTAATATGCCTTCTGTGGAGACGACCGTTTGCCCTCTCACTCACACCCATGAGTTGTGGGGACTCTGTCATCTCTCTTAGATACGTCGTTGAGAGGGGATGCACTGTGGTTTTAATAATCCTTTGATCAAAGGTATTCTACCATTCAGACCACCCTTGCATCTCTAGGGGTTTGCTTCCCTATAGCATGATCCCTGGAGGATTTTCTGTAGAGGGATGGACATTAACGGTCATAGAGCCGGCGGTAGTCAAATGCACATCACAGAGTTAGAGATGCAACGGCCCATGGGATTAGCGAAGCCCCTCGAAGGCTGGTCCTTGGGGTTCCCTGCCCAAGCTGGGACGTTTGGGTAGCTATCCTTGGTTTACCCCAAAGTTTAGGAGCCATCTCGGGATCTCCGTGGATGAGCTTCCAATTTTCACCCCACATATCCGGGATCCGGGGGAGATGCTGCCAAAGTTCCGCCGGGAGCATGGCAAAAAAAATGAAATTTTAAACAATTATGACAATAAGAACAAGGCTAAATATACAAGGAGAATGAACAGGGGGACCCTTGAACTATCAAAAGGATTGCTGCTGAGCCCTCACGAACCAAGAACATATATCTCCTACACCCTGGACATTTGTGCATACTGAGCATCCCCTCTTCATACATGTGTCTCTTCCAGCATGAACATAAATAAAACCCCATGCACATATTAGGCTGCATATAGATTTCATGCTACCCCTTTATGAGTAGCACTAAAAAGGAGGAGGAGCTTCACGTGTTCACCATAAAACTGAGCACATCATGTATCTCCCTCTACATCAAGTTACATGCATTCTAAGTGCATAATAAACCCCCTCACGTAGCCTAGGTAGAGCTCATGCATTAACATATGCTACCTTGTCATGACATAAACTTGTCCCTTTGCCAGCCTCTCCCTTCCTTCCTCTTTCCCATACATACACATGCATATGCACACATGATCATGTATATAAAAAAGAAGAAGAGAGAGGAGGAAAAGACATAAGAAGAGTATGAACCAAAAGAAGAGAATGTGAGCTAACAAACCCCAGCCCACTGCGTTAAATCCATAACCCCAAAATCCACGTTGCTTAGTGAACAATCCAAGTGCAAAGAAGAATATGTCCAAAGAGCATTGTAGGATGGAGAGCCGAAGGCCCTGCGCAGCGCGGGGTAGACCCACCCTATTCTTGGTTCTCGCGGGTGCTCACCAGACACCCCTATGTCGACGCAGGGAGTGAGCCTGCATTGACGCAGCTCCAGCCCCCCTGCCTTTGGGAGGTTCGGTCGACCGAAAGCATCGGTTCAGTCGACCGGACTCCCCCGCTTCAAAAAAAAGAAAGAAACAAAATGGGAGTGATCCGGCTTGCGACCTTCTCACGTCGGATCACCCCCCCTTTCCTTCTTATCTCTCTCCTCCCTCTCTCTAGTTTTAAAAAAATGCAAGCGGGAGGTGATCCGATGGAAGGGTGCGCGCCGGATCACCACCCTCATCTAATCTCTCTCTCTCACTTCCCAGCCAACTCACCCTCCCTCACGTCTAAAAAAAAAGAAGAGAAGAGAAGTGGGAGTGATCTGGCGGCAGTGTTGCTCGCCGAATCACCTCCCCTCCCTCTCTTGTTTCCAAAAAAAAAAAACACAAAAGAGAAGTAAAACCAAAAGAAGCAATAAAAAAACAAAACAAACAAAATAAAACAATAACAAAAGGTGATAAATAATCCAACAATAACAACAACAAAAAGCAAAGCAACATTGAAAGTGATAAAGGATTAAAGAAATAATAATAATAATAATAATAACAAATAAAAAAATGCACCCATGCATCTAAATAAAAAAAATCAATCAATCAAACAACAAAACAACAACAACAAAAAAGTGACAAATGAATAAATAAATAAACGGTCAAAAGAATAACCAAGAAGGAAAATTTAAAATAACAATAATAATAATAGTCAAAGAAAATTGTAATAATAAAAACAAATGAACAATAATAATAAAAAAACAAATATATATGTGGTTGAATAAACAAAAAATGCATGCATTCATTCAAATTGGATTAAATAACAAAAGAGAGCAACAAAAAGAAAATGTCTGCTCCGGAGTCCTCGCTTCCCGGACTGGGTATGAAAGGAATATCAATGACGCCCCGCTAAGTCAGATTTGGACCTCGGGACCGCCCCTCTACGACCATGACCCGATATTGCCTGGGCCAATAGCTCACTGAACCTGACCCGTTTCCACTGGGATCCAATCCCGCTCTCTTATCAATCTTGTCGTATAGTCGGTAGACATTTACACGGGTTTTATATCCGTCTTCGTCACACTTTCAACATGGACTTCCGTCCGAACACGAAATGGTTGATAAGCGACCAACATGATTTGAACGTTTACACCCCAATCTAGGGGCATTTTGACGCAGTTCGTGAATTTCATTATCTCATCTCGATAATACTAACCTCAGGCCATAGGGCCCCTTTTTATAGTAACTAATCAAGAGTTTTCTCCCCTCCAAGGAGATGTAATTAATGTCGTGGCCTTTATGGCACGACGGATTTTGGTCCTAACACGATACACACTATCGTCTGATCAGTCAAACGGCGCGCACCAATGGCTTCTTCGGAGCCCGAATAAATCATCATATTGTGACTGGCATGCCCACACACTAAATAAATGAATAAATATATGAATAAGCAAAGATAAATCCCAAAAGTGCGTCCACAAGTCTGGCACGCCCGGTGGGATTAAGACTTCCCTTCATCTCCTCGCCAGGATTAGGGGCCCAATGGCCTCTTCTTTAAATGCTAACTATATAATTTAATCTTGCAGATTGCATTTTGACAACTATGATGGCTATGTCATTCGGACCACTTGTTGTCGCTAGCCATGCCACCCATGGCTACTTGGCTATGCCGATCAGGTTCGGTGACTTTTACCCGGTGGTCGACTTCCCCAACTTCTTGGGGGTCGCATTTGTGGAACTCCTGGACGCCCGAGAAATGAAGTCCATCGCCACTACATCGGCGACATCTGAGAAGATTGAAGCGGTGGGCTGCTTCATCCACCAAGCTGACTCCCAAGCCTCAAGTAGTAAGCGGTGCACGCCGGTTGCTTGGAGGGTGGCCAAGAAGAACGCGGGTACACTGCAAAGCCGGCTATCCACCTCGGGCAAGTCCATGCTCATCGGAGGCGTCCGAGTATTCTTGAATGGCCGACAGGCCAGAATTACACCCGACAGGGTGGTTTCAATAGTGCCGGTGCGCAATTCCTTCCAAGCACTGGCCTAAATGAAAACGGACTGCTTCGAGTCCAAGCGAAAGGGGGGGTTGGTCCCGAAGCCAACCAAGCTCAAGAAAATCTGGGAGCCCAAGGGGACCCGCGATGTGTCATGCCCCATACTCTATACCATTGAGGTATTGTCCGCTCTGGACTACCGGCCTTATGGTTTTGTCCATTTCTAACAGTGGTCGGCTCCAGAATAGGAGACTTCCCAGGAGGTCACCCATCCTAATACTACTCCCTATTAAGCACGCTTAACTTCGGAGTTCTTTTCAAGAACTGAGCCGATACTTCAAAAGGCGTCTCGGTGATATAGAGTACAACTTTGCTATATTTGAGGGTGTTACAATATGCTCCTTTTATATGGCGGCATCCTCGTCACTGGGCACATATAGCATGAAATCACGCAATCAAACCCCTAGGCAGGTAGGACTCTAGAGGTGGCCCCTACAGGCTCAAGAGATGGCTCCCACTATGTAGCACTTTGTCCCATTACGGGTTCAAGATGTGGCGCCCATAGCATAGCACTTTGCCCTGCATGGCACTTAGTTCCCACACTTCCGACTGGGATATGGCTCTGATACCACTCCACAAAAACTGTCACGCCCCAAGCGCGGAAGGAACCCGGTACGCGTGATGAGTTATATCATTCATGTCAATCAGTGCATAAGGAATTCAACCTTATAGACAGAGTGCGCAAAAGTAAAGATGATAAACCAAATCCTTTATTCCATTAATAATTCTAATATCCAAAAGTATTACCATCACATAATCTATTGATGACTCGACTTAATTAAAGAGAAAAGTACAATTATTTACTCAAGAAAAGAAAAGACATGACTAGATAACATCTCCAATGATTAGAACGGCTCTACGCTCTTTACTCATATCCGTCCCCATCCGAATGATCTTCGTCATTGGAGTTACCTAAAAAATAGGGGAAAAACTAGGGTGAGCGAACGCTTAGTAGGAATTATATCTCAAGATTTAAGCTAGCTTCAAGTAAGTTACATGTTACATGAACTAAGGGCAATGGTGCATGTACGTGAAATAATGACGAGAATAGAATGTCAAGAAATAATATAAGCGAACTAGTAGTATTCCAAGATAATAATGTGAAGTATATCGAGAATTATCGAGCATGTAAATATCAAGTCATGTCATGTGAATTGGCTATTATAACATTAAGCAAGTAAATACCCATTCTAGGCCACACAAGTTATGTCAAGTCAAGTCAAGTCAAGCACGAGTCATGGAATGTCAACAATCAAGCAAGTCATGCACTTCGGTGCAATGCCACACCGTGATCAATATAGCTCCCATGGGCACAAGTACTTTCGGGTGCTCCTCCCAAGACTAGATCGGGCCAAATATGCACAAGCATTGAGTCATGTAATATTTAGACATCCACTTTAGTTTATAGTCAATATAGAGTTCCAAAGGAATAAGCCATTGTAGGATGATAAGGTAGATCTCATCGAATGAGTTCAAATATAGAATTTGATCAAGGATATTACTCCGATAAAATCATATGAAAATCCGTGACATATCATAAAATTGGGTAGTTGACATCCAATCAGTGGCCATAAATTACAGAAATAGCACCCACTATATGGTCGCTAATTGTTTGTGAATAGTACAGGCACGATGAATTTACTACTCACCAAATGGTCGCTCATTCTTAATTAGCGTCCAGGTCACAGTCGCTAAAATAGTGAACTAAGCCCACTGACCTTGTCGCCAATTCATTTTGGCGTCAAACACAAGGTCGCAATTTTCAGATAGTAAAGTCACTTCTCAAAGAGGCTACAAACAACGCTCTAAGAGGGCTAAGCATCATGTTTCTTCAGAGTGACGTGACAAAGAAGGGTTTTAGGGTTTTTAGGGTACAACTAACTCGGCTGCCTTGAGGGAATCTAAGGTTAGCATAGATTTACGGAGGTCTTAATGAAGAAAGTACCGGTCCAAAGGAAGGAATATCCCGTGGAGGGTCTGATCATCATCAAGAATTGAGTGTGTAACCGATAGAAACAAAACAGGAACTCCATCTACGGATGTGAGATGAGAGTGCCAAGTATAACCCGCGATATAGGTTAGAAAATCAATAAAAATCTGAGAGTCAAGAATTGGCGTCCATTAATACAGGCGCTCAATCATGTTTGGGCGTCTGTGTGAAAGGTCGCTTAATCAATATTTAACAGAAAATCCACTGAACATACTAGGAATTAGCGACTCTGTGTACGGGCACAAATTCTAGTAGATTCCAAGATTTAACAGAATTTAAATATAATCGGCGACCGTACACCACGGCGCTCAATCTTTAAATAACGTCCATTTCTGTGTCGTAATTTCATGATTTTCCATATTCTTTCATATTTACTATATTTTAAGAAATAACGCCTTCATACAAGGGCGTTCATTTATTAAATGGCGACTTTGTGTTAGTCGTCCATTAGTTTGCTGATACGCATCGGGCAGGAACGTTCTCAGACACAATTTATTATTTATTTCTTTTAATTTAGCATAAATAGTAGCACTTTGCTATTTACATGGAATTTTTCAAAACTAAATACATGGATAGCTAGAGAAAAATATGGAGGATCCAGAAATATGCTAATGTAGAATTTTTAATGTTAGGTTTTACAGATATTAAATTTTAAATATGTATCAATTATAAATTATGTTTATAGGAATTAGAGATATGGCTAGGGCCACACGTTATACTACGCCCTGGGTACTGTCGCTAATTAGAAATAGGCGACCCTTTGAGAGGTCGTTTATTAATAGACGGTCTGTAGTTGATTGCTATTTTCATGCAGACATAAAACGCTATAAACCATGACGAACTCAAGATTATGAATACCAAATATAAGGTATAAGCACGCTAAGAGGATCGTATATGCATGTACTATCAAATTACTATCTTCTTGGGCTTTAGAACTTGAGAAAACCTATCTTTTTGGCTGATCTAGATGAAGAAAACGAAAAGATTTAAGGATAACAAGAGCAACTGTAGCAGCAGTAGCTTGATCAGGAACTATACTCAAATGGAGGAAAATAGATATGCAGCAGCAGTAGCAACTGTAGTGCGTGGGAAGATGGAGGACAGTGACTCCTCCTCTTCACGTACAACCAGCAGGAGGACTATTTGACGGGAGGAAGAGGAAGAGGAAGAGCACAACTTCTTCACGACGGCAGTTCGAACGGCAATTGGAGGAAGAAAGGAGAAACATGCTTCTCTAATAGTTGTAGCAGTCGCAGGATGCACAGAAGGAAGAAGAAGAATGTCACGCCCCGAGATTATGCAGCGGAAACAATCGAGAACGTGAACAGTCGGCTAGTACGCCTCGAGCAAGCAATATAGTTAGAGCGCAAGACAATCACATAATTGTAATTGCACAAGTGATTCACAAAAAACTTTTAACTTTATTTCTGCATAAAATAATTCCCAAAGTACATAATGATCTTCTCCTCACTAGACTCAAGAAATTAAAAAGTACATCATGACTTGACTAGACTTTAATTTCACTAAGGCTTCTCTCGATCCATATATCCTTCAGTCGCTCTCGAACCCGTTACTTGTATCTTCCGAATCCGACTCACTAGTATTTCCTGAAACATTAAGAAAGTAGGGAATGAGCACATTTGCGCAGTAAGTATCTTTGTATCAACATGAAGGCAAGTTTAAGTAATTATCATTTTAGCTCTTAAGAATAAGATAAATCATGCAAATACGACAAAGCATGCAAATAAAGCCAAAGTAACAAGATATGATCATGACGAGATATGAAGAATATGATTTAATCAAGTATCTATCAAGAATGTAAATTTTTGGCCTTTCAAGAATGTAACAAGAGTGTACTTTTCATAACCATGAAGGCTATGCACTAGAAAGTCATGTAAAAAGCAAGAAAGTACTATTTGCTTAATAGCAAGTACTTCGTGAATTTACGTGGATTTTCGTGGACATTTCACTTATTTATAAAGAAAGTACTCCCGGCGCAATGCGACGCCAGTAGCATCATACCCTATGGTTTACAGTATGTTTCCGACAATCAGCCGAGGGGACTAGCATAGAGCCTTTGAACACAATCAGTGCTCAAACTGCATCTTCAAGTATAAATCAAGCTACTTCGACGTTATAACAATAATGTGGCCAATAATGTACAAGTTCAATAATAGTTTTATGATAAAGTAACCAAGGAATAGAACGTACCAAAAAATGATTATGAGAATTCAAGGAAATGTATTAATAACTAGGTTATACCATAAAGAAAATTCGGCATCATAACGGTACCTTCTTTAAGTTTCATAATTCAAGTTCAACTTGGTTAAACATAATTTAGGCTCTAGATAATCCTAAGATCATCTAGGAACTCAAGAAAAACCAACCCCAAAGTCAAACCTCGGGTTAGACATAATCAGGAACTAAACGATCGTTTATTGGACCGCTTCTTGATCTACGCGGTCATTTACTGGACCATTTATAAAATAGAGTTGACGCATGAAATAGAAGAGTCGACGTAGAAAAACCTCTGGATCCTGGCGGTCTGTAGAAGGGCCGCTTAGCATCAGTTAGCGGTCGTTCACAGGGTCGCTAAGGTCCAGAACTCATAAAACACCGGTAAGTGCTTTCTAGGCATTTGGGCTTTGATGGTACAACCAGCTCGGCGTCCTAATGGGAATCCCAAGCTTGCGGAGTCTTACGGAGGCCTTGAAATAAGATTTCCTAATCCGTTGGAAGGAATATCCAAAAGAGAGGTCATCAAGTCCAAGAATGTGTACTTAATTGTGCAAAAGTGTAACTAATGACGACATACCAGGATATGTGCCATGTACTTAAGAAATGAGTCTTAGAAGAGAGAGAATCGTGACAAAATAATAATCAAGTTAAGTCATGAATCCCCTATTTAAAACATGTATTTAATTATAAGAGTATATTATTTTGGTCAGAAATTAACATAAGTTAAAATAATATCAATGTGCATGAAACATGAAATCTATTATAATGAACTAGGAATTTAACTAAGTATAAGAAACCAGTATTTAAAACAGGAATAAAACTTAGTTAACTAAGCTTATCATACTGTAATTAGGGCCATTCTACATTAAGTTTCGAGTTAACTTAATTACAGAAATTAGAAATCCCAAATGGTCTAATACAAGACCATTTAACTTCATCTAGCGGTCTATCGTACGACCGCTAGATTCCCTGGCGGTCTACAGGAAGACCGTTTCCTCCTGTATTAATCTGAAACTAGATAATAACAAACTAATTGCTAAACTAATGCATATCATGCATGGAAATCAACATATATAAACTTCTATAATCATGATAGAATAAATATAGGCCAATAATATGCATAGGTTTATGTGAACAACAAGAAAATCCCATTTTACTCCATTTAGGGCTAGTTTATGCATGAAGACTAACTAGATGCATCCTAATGAAAACATGAAATTCTTAAGGTACAATGTATGAAATCGAATGAAACTAGAGGGCTTTTATTCCTGACTTCGAGTTTGAGCCATTCATGAGATAACCTACCTCTTTCCTGGTCTTTAAATTTTGAATTTAAGACTGCAAGTCAACCCTAGTTCTCTGCTCATCCTGAACCGAACCAGCAACTTCACCCTCCTGTATCTCCTGATTCCCCTTACCTAAGGATGTGAAAATTTGAGGGTAAGAAGAGGGTACTAATAGGAACAAATTGTTCTAAAGAACTTGTATCTAATTACCTCGTTTAGGGCTTCTATTTCCTTGAACTTCTTGGGTCGGCCGCACAGTTTCGAGAACTAGTTGTACCGATCTAGCGTCTTTAGAGGCTTCTAACTTTTTGTAGGCTTGATATCCTATCATGAAGTTTTGAGGAGAATTAGTTCTAACTATAATGAACAACTTTCTAGAAGAAACTTACCTCTAATACTTCCTCTTTACCTTAGTTCCACGCGAGCTAAAAGTAAGGGTCACAAACGTCAAATATGGGGTCTATTTATAGAGTTAGCTAGGGTTTTGGAGATTTGAACGATTCTAGAGTCCTTATTAGTCTTTAGATCGATCACTAAGAGTCCCAAGCATGCTTACAAGTCTTCCTACTTTGGTCTCTAAAGTTTTGATCGCCAAAAATGTAATCTTTTTGCACTTTCTTCCACTCACGGAATCTGCAGTGGTTAGCGGTCGCTTGGAAGACCGCTTGAAGACCCTATGCTGTCTCGCGATAGACCGCCAACGGTCTTGGGCGCCGAATTTGAATCATTTCAAACTCTTCCCTTTATTATCCATCTATTTGTCCTATTTATCTCTTAAATTATGAGATAATATGAATTTTAGGCTTCTAGAACATGGGCCAAGGTCCAAACTATAATTTGGGCCAATTGGACTAATTTAAATGGGCTTCACCCTTTTGGGTTAGTGCAAGGCCTAGATAATTAACCATAATTTAATTTAATAGCCTATTGAAATAGTTAATAATTATATTTTAATCTAAAAAATTCTAAGAAAATTCTCGGGCGTTACACCCCCCCACTTAAAAATAATTTGTCCCCAAATTCAATACATGTATTTAGGGAGAATGTACTTACATTCAAATATCTCTGGGAATCTTTTGCTCATGGCTTCTTCAGTTTCCCATGTTGCTTCATATGGCCATGACTTGGTCCATTAGATCTTGACCATAGGAATAATTTTATTCCGAAGTTGACGCGCTTCTCGTTCAACGATCTTAATTGGCTTCTGCTTGTATGTCAAGTCCTTTTTAATCTCCAGATTGTCGTAGGTGATGACATGGAATGGATCAGGTACATACTTCTTGAGCATTGAGACGTGAAATACATCATGAACTTCAGATAATTGAGAGGGTAAAGCTATTCGATATGCGACTTCACCTACCCTGTCGAGAATCTCAAAGGGGCCAATGAATCTTGGAGTAAGCTTGCCTTTGATACCGAATCTCCGAATACCTCGGCCTGGAGAAACCTTAAGGAACACATGGTCTCCTACTTGAAATTCCAGGTCGCGTCTTCGATTACCGGCATATGATTTCTGCCTGTCTTGAGCCATCTGGAGTCTCTCCCGAATAAGCTTTATCTTCTTGGTAGTATCCCTAATGATGTCGGGACCGAGAAATTGCCTTTCTCCTGCTTCATTCCAGCAAATAGGCGATCGACAGCTTCTCCCATATAGAGCCTCGAATGGTGCCATTTGTATACAAGCTTGGTAGCTATTATTGTATGAAAATTCTACTAAAGGTAAGTGATCGTGTCAACTTCCTCCAAAGTCAATAGTACATGCCCTGAGCATATCTTTTACCACTTGATTCGTCCTTTCATTTTGACCATCAGTTTGTGGATGGAATGCAGTGCTAAAGTTAAGTCGGGTCCCTAATGAATGTTGTAGACCCTTCCAGAATTGTGATGTGAACCGAGGATCTCGATCGAATATAATGGTGACAGGGACTTCATGTAATTTGACAATCTCTCTCATATATAATGCTGTTAATACGTCCACAGACCATCGACTTTTGATTGGTAGGAAATGTGCAGATTTAGTCAATCGGTCTATGATCACCCATATACCATCATATCCTCCTCTTGTCTTAGGTAAACCCATGATAAAATTCATCCCTATACTTTCCCATTTCCACTCGGGATTATTCAAGGGGTGTAATTTTCTAGCGGGCTTTAAATGTTCTGCTTTTACTTGCTGACAAGTAAGACATTGGAACACGAAATCGGCTACTTCTCTTTTCATATTAGGCCACCAAAAGTTCCTTTTTAAATCTTGATACATCTTGGTAGCACCAGGGTGAATAGCATACATTGATTTGTGAGCTTCCTCCATGATCAATTTCTTAGTGTCATCATGATTCAGCACACAAATTTGATCCTTAAATAATAGCCTTCCATCATTTGAGATAGAAAATTCCGGTCTTTGATCAATATTACTCTTAATCTCCATCAATATGGGGTCATTTTCTTGCAATTCGACTATGTCCTCGATCAATGTAGGTTGAGACCTTATATTGGCAATCATACCTCCTCCTTCTCTATCAATATCAAGATTTAAATGAGAAAAATCTTCAATAAGACAAGTTATACCTTTTCTGAGGCTTGCTAGAGTTGCCATTGGTTTCCTGCTATTTCCCTGGATGATATTGAATAGTAAAGTCGAAGTCCTTGAGATACTCCAACCATCTGCATTGTCGCATGTTTAACTCCTTCTGGGTGAAAAGATATTTCAGACTTTTATGATATGAGAATATAGTGAATTTCTCCCCATAAAGATAATGTCGCCAAATCTTCAATGCGAATATAACCGCAGTTAATTCCAGATCATGTACAGGGTAATTTTCTTCATGACGCTTTAACTGCCTTGATGAATAGCAAATCACTTTTCCATTTTGCATAAGGACACAACCCAGACCAATGCCAGACACATCCGTATAGACTTCAAAACCACCACCTTCAGTGGGTAATGTTAATATAGGTGCTGTAGTAAGGTGATCTTTAAGGGTAAGAAAACTCTCTTCGCAATCCTTCGACCATATAAAAGGATTCTCCTTTCTTTTAAGTCTAGTCAAAGGAACGACGATCTTAGAGAAATCTTTGATAAATCTCTTGTAATAACCAGCCAGACCTAGAAAACTTCTAATTTCAGACACGGTCGTCGGGCGGCTCCAATTCTTAATTGTTTCTATTTTAGAAGGATCGACAGTGATACCTTCCTTTGAAATAATATGGCCAAGGAAAGAGACCACCTTCATCCAGAACTCGCACTTACTAAGCTTTGCATAAAGTTTGTGTTCTCTTAGTGTTCGCAAGGAGATTCTTAAGTGCACTTCATGTTCCTCCTTCATTTTGGAGTATATAAGAATATCATCTATGAAGACAACTACAAACTGCTCAAGATAAGGCCTGAAGACATTATTATGAGTGCATAAATGCTGCCGGGGCATTGGTTAACCCGAACGGCATTACCACAAATTCATAGTGGCCATATCTACTTCAAAAAGTAATTTTGTGTATGTCTTCATCTTTGATCTTGAGCTGATGGTAACTTGACCTGAGGTCTATCTTAGAAAAAGATTCTGCTCTAGAAATCTGATCAAAGAGTTCATCTATACACGGCAACGGATATTTATTCTTAATTGTGAGTTGATTCAGTCGCTGGTAGTCAATACACAGCTTGAGAGTTCCATCCTTCGTCTTGACAAATAGAACTGGCGCACCCCAAGGGGATGTGCTAGGTCGAATAAAGCCCTTGTCTAACAATTCTTGAAGTTGTTTCTTCAATTCCTTGAGTTCTGTGAGGGACATCCTGTAGGAAGCTATTGAAATAGGTGCTACTCCGAGAATGAGTTCAATGAAAAAGTTTACTTCCCTATCGGGCGGTAAACCGGGCAAATCAGTTGGAAATACATCGAGAAACTCATTCACGATGGGAATGTCATCTAAGACGATCTCTTTGGATTTGGTAATGATTACGGAAGCAATAAAAGCTTCACATCCTTGCGAAATAAGTTTACAAGCGTGAAGAGATGAAATGATAGTAGGATGCTTCCTATATTTGATACCAAGGAAAGAAAATCTTGGAAGACCTGGTTTCTGAAAAGAGATAATCCAGTTGCGACAACTTATATAGGCATCATGGTCTAACAGCCAATCTACACCTAAAATAGCATCGTAGCCCTCCATATCAAGGCATACGAGGTTTACGGGAAGATTGTGACTTTCTACCATTACCTCGCTATCGGGATAATAAGTTGCAAGTTTGGTTCCGAGACCTAATGGGGTAATAATAGCAAGGTCCGAAGGTAACAGAACTGATTAAATAGGTGAGGTTTTTGTAAAAGCAGTGGATATAAAGGAATGAGAAGCACCAGTATCAAATAGTACAAATGCAGGATGGGAGTAGATTTGGATAGTACCTTCTATCAGCCCATCATCCTTGGGCGCTTCTTCATCTTCCATTATAGCATTAAGGCGGGCTTGACGCTTGCGTCCATTGTCGGAAGATTGTTCCTTCATAAGAGGGCAATCCGGCATACGGTGCTCCCGACTGCCACATCGTAAACAAGTGCTGAGACGCTTCCAGCACTCTTCGGCTGAATGACCAAACTTCTCACAAAAAGTGCAAGCCGTGGTGACTTGCTTCTCTTCTTCTTTGACTTTCTTATTCTTGTGGTAGCCACTACCACTCCCATTTCGGGATCTCTTCTTACTATCACGGGATTTGTAAGGTTCCGTGATACTAAATTTTTCCTTCTTTTCATGCCGATCAGACCTTCGGCTTGGCTCCTCTCTCTTGCTTTTAAGTTTCTCGACCTTCTCCAAGGTCCTTTCGCACAGATGTGCCCGTTGGACCATCTCCGCATATGTCCGGATAGTTTGAGTCCCAAGTTGTTGAATATAACTGGGCCTCAATCCATCTATAAATCGGTTAGCTTTTAACAAGTCGGTGCTAACCAAGTGAGGAACATAAGGCGCCAGCCTAGAAAATTGGAGTTCATACTCTACCACCGTCATCATGCCTTGGCGTATGGAGGCAAATTCCATAGCCTTCCTCTCCTTAACATGTTCGAAAAAGTACTTGGCTCGGAAAAGTGTAAGAAAACCTTCCCAAGTATGCGGTGCATCTACTGGCAGTGCCATAATTGACTTCCACCATGTACGGGCATCTTTATTTAATTGGAACGTAGCTAAATGAACCTTCTCTTGGTCAGCACATTGCATAACTTCAAAGATTCGGTTCATCTCATCAATCCAATTCTCGGATTCATCTGGATTAGAGGAACCCAAAAATCGTGGGAGATTTAAGCTTCTAAAATTCCGGTGTAGGCCTCCCGCTCTGGCTCCTGCGTCGGCTTGTGCCATGTTTTGTAATGCCTGAGTAAGACCCGCAACGGTCTGTTGCATACCGTTCCAGTCAACGCGATGAGCCATTATGAGAATAAGGTACCTGAGAAGAGTAATTAATTTGTTAATTCTAAAGGAATAAGTGGGGTTAATCCTTAGAAATTTATTCTAATTACTATCTCATCCCAGGTTCTACCCAATTTCCTCTCATAGGTTGGGAATTTCTTTCCTAGTTTCATAGGTGTGGGTCCTTAAACCTTGGACTTAACCTATGACATGACTTTTCCTTATGACTTCTAGTCCTAAACTCTGATACCACTTTCACAGTCATGCGTCAAGATTATGCAGCGGAAATAATCGGGAACGTGAACAGTCGGCTAGTACGTCTCGAGCAAGCAATATAATCAAAGCGCAAGACAATCACATAATTGTAATTGCACAAGTGATTCATGAAAAATATTTAAATTTATTTCTTCATAAAATAATTCCCAAAGTACATAATGATCTTCTCCTCACTAGACTCAAGAAATTAAAAAGTATATCATGACTTGGCTAGACTTTAATTTCACTAAGGCTTCTCTCGATCCATATATCCTTCAGTCGCTCTTGATCCCGTTACTTGTATCTTCCGAATCCAACTCACTAGTATTTCCTGAAACATTAAGAAAGTAGGGAATGAGCACACTTGTCCAGTAGGTATCTTCGTATCAACATGAAGGCAAGTTCAAGTAATTATCATTTTAGCTCTTAAGAATAAGATAAATCATGCAAATACGACAAAGCATGCGAATAAAGCTAAAGTAACAAGATATGATCATGACGAGATATGAAAAATATTATTTAATCAAGTATCTATCAAGAATGTAAATTTTTGGCCTTTCAAGAATGTAACAAGAATGTACTTTTCATAACCATGAAGGCTATGTACTAGAAAGTCATGTAACAAGCAAGAAAGTACTATTCGCTTAATAGCAAGTACTTCGTGAATTTACATGGATTTTCATGGACATTTCACTTATTTATAGAGAAAGTACTCCCAGCACAATGCGACGCCAGTAGCATCATACCCCATGGTTTACAGTATGTTTCCGACAATCAGCCGAGGGGATTAGCATAGAGCCCTTGAACACAATCAGTGCTCGAACTGCATCTTCAAGTATAAATCAAGATACTTCCACGGTATAATAATAATGTGGCCAATAATGTACAAGTTCAATAATAGTTTCATGATAAAGTAACCAAGGAATAGAACGTACCAAAAATTGATTATGAGAATTCAAGGAAATGTATTAATAACTAGGCTATGCCATAAAGAAAATTCGGCAGCATAATGGTACCTTCTTTAAGTTTCATAATTCAAGTTCAACTTGGTTAAACATAATTTAGGCTCTAAATAATCCTAAGATCATCTAGGAACTCAAGAAAAATCAACCCCAAAGTCAAACCTCGGGTTAGACATAATCAGGAACTAAACGGTCGTTTATTGGACTGCTTCTTGATCTAGGCGGTCGTTGATTTTAATTTTTCTTCGTAGATGCCTGTTTTCTTTTCTGACCTCATCTACTCTATCAGTAAGTTCATCATAAGCAACCATCCAATCAATAATAGTAAAATTTTCATAGCGAGAGGATACCTCATCAGATTCTTCCTCTCTATCTTCTGAGCTGGTTGCCATGAGACATATTGGCTTCTCAGCTTCAACTTCACTGTCCGAAGTGACACTCAAAGATCCCTCGTCCTCATCACTCCAGGTACTCACCATAGCTTTCCCTTTTGTGTTCTTCTTCTTGGACTTATCCTTGAGGTTCTGATTTGTCGGACATTCAACTTTAAAGTGACCCGCCTTCCTGCATTGATAGCAAACATTAGTTTCAGCTTTCTTTACAGGGTTTGATTTATACCTTGTGTCTCGGCGGCCACTGTTGGGATTTCTTCGGCTGAATCTTCTTCCTTCCTTCTTGAGAAATCTCCGGAATTCCCTAGTAATCATGGCAATATCAGCATTTGCCACTTCTTCTTCAGACAAGCTCTCTTCAGTTGATGATCCGTTGGGGCTGGATCGACTGGATCTGCTAGCACCAGCCTTCAGAGCTATAGGCTTCCTCTTTCTGTCAGCCTCCTCTATCTTAGGCATATTCATCTCATAAGCCATTAGAGATCCGATCAACTCATCTGCCTTAGTATTGTGCAGATCTCTTGACTCTTCCATAACTGTGGCCTTGGTGTGCCAAATTGGAGTCAAGGATCGCAAAATCTTCCTGACTACATCATACTCAGAATATTTTTTCCCGAAGCCTCTGAGACCATTTGTGATAATAGTCAGCCGAGCATATATTTCTTTGATCATCTCATTAGGCTTCATCTTGAAAGCTTCGTATTCTGAAACCAGTAGATTAGTCTTAGTTTCTCTGACTTGTGAAGTCCCCTCATAGATGACTTCAAGTGCATCCCACATTTCCTTCGCTGAGGAGCAGGCAGACATTCGTGAGAACTCGGTGGGATGCAGAGAGCATTGGATTGCATTGATTGCACTCCAGTTGAGCGTGGACCTTCTAATTTCCTCCTTGGTCCATACATCTTCATTTGGGGACAGCTCGAAAGGTCCCTTACTGACCACCGTCCAAATTTCATAATCTTTAGCCCTCAAGAATACCTGCATACGGTGCTTCCAGTATGCGTAGTTGGTTCCATCAAAGTACGGGGGCTTGGATGTGGAGTGTCCTTCAGCTATCATCCCTCTTCCGTCCATCTGTGCTTATCCTCTTTGGGCGGTAAGTCCCTTTAGAAGAGTCTAGCTCTGATACCAAATGTTGAAGTTAGATGGAAGGCTCTATCATCACAGGATGTGGATCTAGAGGGGGGGTGAATAGATCAACTGGCTATTTAAAAATTTTAGTCCTAGAATCAAATGCGGAATTAGAAGAACACTAAACGAACACAGCCAATGCACCGAATGAAACACACAAGATCTGCTGAACAAGCAATCAAACACACGAGAGGCACAAGGCTTTTAGGTGGTTCGGTCAATCCGACCTACGTCCACCCCACATTCAACTCGAATGTGGATTACTGCTGATACACAGCTTCAATCTGCTGGGCTCTACAGCTTGCCAACAACGGCTGGGGCTTACAGCTTATCCCGACCAGAGGAGCACCCTCTGCAATAGCTGAGCATCACAGCTTGCTCTGCTGGGCACTACAGCTTAGCCGACCAGAGGAACACCTCTGCAACCCGCTGCCTCACAGCTTGAAACCGCTGACTAACAGCTTGATAGAACAAGAGTTTTCAAAGAGAAAATAGCAAGACTGAAAACAAACAAAACACACAATCGAATGGAAGAAAACCAAAACGACTGTAGCTCAAAGTTGAGCAATATCAGCTCTGGTAACTGGACTAAGAGACTGATTCACAAGCTCTCACAATAACTCTCTCAACTCATCTCCTCTCTCCTTCTTCTTCTCTCCTTTTCTTCTTCTCTGCTTTTCTTCTCTCACAGTGGATCTCGGTAGCTGCTGCTTCAGACTGGATGTATATACTTCGCCCACTTCGATCAGCCTTCAACAGAAGATGAAGACTTATATATATAGCAGCAGCATCATCAGGTGGATAAGGGCGCGTGGCTTCCACATTTTCCCGCCCAAATGAATTCGCCAGCTTCGAGACAATTCCATCCACGTGTCAACATCTGCACACCTCATCCTCCTTGGATCACGAGCCATGTCAGCAATCTCAGTAGAGAATCCCTGTCAGACAGAGTATCGGATGATCAGATTAAATAACACTCTGTATAGACTTATCAGAAGAACTGCGTTGTATAGACTTTGCCAGGGCATGCACAATGCAATGCGTTGACGCTTCACTACATGGCAATGCACTGCGTTGACGCAATACAATGTGACTTTGCCAGGGCATGCACAATGCAATGCGTTGACGCTTCACTACATGCCAATGCACTGCGTTGACGCAATACAATGTGACTTTGAAGGCTGTGAACAACAAGGCATGCTGTACAGACTTTGATATAAAGCATGTAATGCAATATGGACAATGTATACACTTAGCCTTTGAGGAACGGTGTATAGACTTAGAACGTGAAGACAGGCTGTATATACTTGAAGAATAAGCTAGTGTATAGACTTGAAACATCTGAACCAATGTACAGACTTGTAGATGCAAAGCCAATGTACAGACTTGTAGATGTGAAGCCAATGTACAGACTTTGAGCTTCAAAGCACAATGTGCAGACTTTACCACTGTATAGACTTGAGGCTCTGAACGTAGGTAAAGACTGGCAGTCCAATGTATAGACTTAGAGTGAAGCTAAAGTAGCGAACGTAGGAAAAGGTTGGAATGTATGGACTTACGTTCGATCAGCAATGTATAGACTTCACAGAGATGTGAATAGGAGAGTGTATAGACTTGGTGCCTTGAAGGCAATGTACAGACTTCGAGAGCACAGTCCAGTGTATAGACTTGAAACTGTGAGACGCTGACTGAGACGATCAGCTGTACAGACTTGAGTGAGACGCTACATGAGACGATGCAGCTACAGTGATGTACAGACTTTAGGTGAATACCAATGTATGGACTTCGAATATGAAGACGCTAAGAAAGATGATCTAGCGTATAGACTTTGAAGAAATGAGGCGATGTGCATACTTGGTGAGTTGACGCTGCAGCCCAATGAGTTGACGCATTCCAATGTACAGAAGAAATGAGGCGATGTGCATACTTGCTGAGTTGACGCTGCAGCCCAATGAGTTGACGCATTCCAATGTACAGAAGAAATGAGGCGATGTGCATACTTGCTGAGTTGACGCTGCAGCCCAATGAGTTGACGCATTCCAATGTACAGACTTTCCTTAAACTCTAAATGAGACGGACAGTGTATAGACTATGCGATGCACTGTTAATGTATGAACTTTGAACAATGCAGTGTATAGACATGTGAACTGCAAAGAACACTCAGGCAAATTGATAACACACATTCATCAATCACAGACAATCTGATAACATAAGTACATCAAAACATAAACAGTGTTGCCAATCAATCAAAACAATGTGTTGCCATATGAAGTAAAGTTACATGTCAAGACCATCAACACAGAGGAGTCACAACAATAAGTTGCCCCGGTGTTCTTTAACCCGAACGGCATTCGGGTGTAGCAATACACACCGAAGTCAGTAATAAAGGCGGTCTTCTCGATAACTTTGGGGTTCATCCGGATCTGATGATACCCGAAATAAGCATCCAAAAAACTGAGAAGTTCATTACCCGAGGTTGAATCGACCAGTTGATCGATGCTCGGTAATGGATAGCAGTCCTTCGGAGTGGCTTTATTGAGGTCGGTGAAGTCAATGCACATTCGCCATTTACCTAAAATTTTCGGCACCAGGACGACATTAGCGGGCCAAGTCAAGTAAAGGATCGGGCTGAATAGCCCAATTTTCTTTCCCCTTTTAATTTGCTTCTTAATGATCGCTTATTTTTCGGGGGCGTGCTTTCTTTTTCGTTGTTGAATTGGTTTCACCGTCGGGTCAAGATTGAGGTGATGCATTACCATCTCCTCGGGGATTCCGAGGAGATCCTCATCAGACCACGCAAAAACTTGAACATACTCCAAAAGAAATTCCTTGTATTGAGCTTGCACTTCAGGCGGTAAATCAGCCAGACCTTTACCTCTGGGCCTTGGTCATCTTTGAGAAAAACTGACAGCAGTTCCCCTCCGGGTTTGCTTGCCGCCACCCTATCCTCGATCGCCCCAAGCTCATTGCCTTTGTCCTCTGGCCTTACGGCTTCTACCAAGATTGTTGGGTCCCTTGCTTGGATGCAATCGGATCTAGAGGGGGGTGAATAGATCCTTTAAAAATATGCCCTCTTAAAACTTATTTGACCAGACAAAATTCTGGTTTGAAAACTTATTTGACCAGACAAAATTCTGGTTTGAAAACAAATAACCATATACAAGCTATTGCAAACCATCAGCTTCGATCCCTTAATGAGCCACTAAAATGGAACCTATGATAACAAACCATCTGCTTAAGCACACAGCGGAATGCAATTAAATATCTGAGATCTGCTTATGAAGATTCTGATTATCATGAGCGTCTATTTGAGTGTGTGCGTGTGAGCCTATGTTCAAACAACAAGAGTGCTGATGGGGACATCATAGCAAGACATCTAACATTTTGTTTGCATTTGTATCCTTGAGTCAATTGGGTTTTCAATTGTAAGACAATTATAAGACAATGTGTTAGTCATTAGGAATTTGTGCGTTTCTTTGTAAAAGGTCACGTAGGCCCGGCGGGACCCCCACCCTCTCTCATTGGGACACCTAGCTTCTAGGGCCCATAGGGCTGGTCTTTGGTCCATGGGACAATATTGACCAAGTGAAAAAGTCCAAGTTGGCCACTAGAGGAGGGTGCCCCCCATTCTGCCTTTTTTTTGTTATTTTATTTCTTTTGACCACATGGGAGAGAAATTAGAATTCTCATCCCCTAATTGCCCCTCCCTAACCCTAGATCTGAGGGTAGTAATTGTCATTTTATTGTGCCCCTGTGGTTTTGATGATATCAACCACTATGAGTCATCTTGATCACTTCTTAATAGAAATATCATCTTGATCACTTCTTAATATGAATATGATTCTTATGCTTCACTTGCTCTGATCATCATGATTCTATTATGTATGCAAAGCATGTATATTCTGTAAGAACAGGTTCTGAAGAATGATCAAGAGGTGGGTCAGTGAACAAAAAGATAGAAAAGAAGAGAATGATCATCTAGTCAACAAGTCAACGGTCAACAAATCAGAGTCAATTGAGCAAGGGTCAAAGGTCAAGCGAGTCAATTGAGCAAGGGTCAAAGGTCAAGCGTCAAGTTAGTAAAAAAATCAGTTAAGCTGAAAAAGGCACAAGGTCAGTGCAGGTTTTGAGGACTTTTGGTTCTAAAGTCGGTGCAACTACTGTTCAAGGTCGGTGCATGTTCTGGTCTCAAAGGCACAAGGTCAGTGCAGGTTTTGAGGTCTATGCACTTTTGGTTCAAAGGTCGGTGCAACTACTGTTCCAAGTTAGTGCACATTACTATTCACGCACATACCAAGGTCTGTGCACATTTTGCATTCAGCATACAAGGTCTATGCACATTGTTGTTCACGCATATATACAAGGTCAGTGCATATTACTGTCCATGCATATAGACAGGTACGTGCACATCACTATTCATCGCATGAAGGTCGATGCTTATTTTTCATCTCGTGTTGACCAAGGTCTGTGCATGTTTTCTATCTAATGCTAACCAAGGTCGGTGCATGTTTCTCACTTCAATACACAAGGTCTATGCATGTTTTTCACCTAGTGTTAACCAAGGTTAGTGCATGTTTCTCACTTCAATACACAAGGTCTGTGCATGTTTTTCACCTAGTGTTAACCAAGGTCGATGCATGTTTTTACTGCAATGCATAAGGTCTGTGCACGTTTCTATGCTAGCTATTATAAGGTCGGTGCACATTTTGCTGCATGCACATCAAGGTCGGTGCACGTTTATGTAGAAATGCATATAAGGTCGGTGCAGATTTTGAAGAATGCATATGAGGTCGGTGCACATTTTGCATTACACATATAAAAGTCGATGCAGGTTTCTAAAATTTCATATGCAGGTCGGTGCACACTCTCGCTTCATCATATTAAGGTCTGTGCACAAAATTGCTTTCATGCGATACAAGGTCCGTGCACATTTCCTTGTGTGATACAAGGTCGGTGCACATTTGCCCTTATGCGATACAAGGTTAGTGCACACTTGCCCTTGTGCGATACAAGGTCGGTGCACACTTACCCTTGAGCGATACAAGGTCGGTGCACACTTTAGCCTGATGCATAAAACGTCGGTGCACATTTCGTTGTTCAGCATATAAGGTCGGTGCACATTTCATTTGTCTACATATAAGGTCGGTGCACATGTTATGTGACTGCACATAAGGTCTGAGCACATTTCGTAGAATGCATGCAAGAGTCTATGCACGATTGAAGGTCTGTGCATATGATGAAACAATTCAAAATGTTTAACCTGTGTACAAAATATTTCACTTGTAAGCAGAATATCTCACTCCAATTCAAAATGTTTAACCTGTGTACAAAATGTTTCACTTGTATGCCAAATATTTCACTCCAACTCAACATGTTTCACCTGTGTACAAAATGTTTCACTTGCATGCAAAATGTCAACGTTGATGCACATGCTAGACCGAAGTCTATGCTCATCCAGTTTTAAGTCATCAAGTCTGTGCACTATTGACCACTCTCTGAGGCATTTTTCAGAACATTCATGGGTTGAGTCTGATCATATGTTTTCATCTGACTATTGCCTAAGTGTGAGCTCTAGCATACAAGGTGTTTGACTAAATGATTGTCTTCTGATTTGCAGGAGTCTTACCAAACACCTTGTGGGTAAGAAGCATCAACCTCTTAAGTAGTCACGTGATCCCATAACTAAGGAGTCCAGCTTGTCTGGAACACACAAGCAAGCACGTGAGTCCGACCAACTGTTGATACAAAATTAAGGTGGCACGAGATCCAAGAAAGGATGGCACGTGCGTTTTAGAAGCTTGGCGGGAAAGAAAACAACAGTGCCACGTGGACCAATGGATCTTCACCCAGCTTTTCTGCCTCTTTCTTACGGAGGCTCTGTCCCTATAAAAAGGTAGCCTTGCCCTTGGATGAAAGCGTGGGAAAACCACAGAAAGCTGCAAGAGTACTTTCAGTGAGAAGAACCCTGTTGAGAGCACAGTTCCGCCACAGAAGAGAAGCAGCCGTCGAGGAGAAGAAGAAGAGAGAGAACACATGAGAGAGAGAAAGGCGAGCCCGTGAGTGAGCAGAGAAACAGAAAGAAAGAATTAGAAAAGGAGATCGTGAGAAGAAGAAAGAATGTGCAGCCAGTTCATACTGAAGATCTGAAGTCTTAGTCGGTTCGTGGATCAAATCCAAAACGATGGTGCTCTTCGGAGCTATATCTATTTTTGGTTTTTCCCTTTGGTTTTTCTATTCTTCTTTTCCACATTACTTTTTAGATACTCTATTTTGGAATTCGGGGTTCCTCCTGAGGATTCAGGAGAGGGGAGATTTGCTCTCCGGTTGCGAGTGATTGGGTGTCACTCATGGTTTCCCTCTGTGGATTCAGAGGAAGAGAGGATCTAATCCTCTGGGTTTTGGTGAGCAGTGGGTTGCTGCTCACGTCCCTTCTGCGGCAACAGAAGAAGGGAGATTTATCTCCGGTTCCCCTCCGATTTGGAGGAAGGGAGGATTGGTCCTCCGATTCTAGTTCTGTGGGTAGCAGAGCTAGGGTACTGATCTTGTGGGTAGCAAGATCAGGTTGAGGGATTTGTCTCCCTCAGTTCAAGCTGTTTGGCAGTGTCTATTGCAAACTGAGTCTGCTTTGGTTTCTAGCTTCTGCTAGTGGAATCCTCACTCTAGTTTAGAGTGAGGGGTGGATGTAGGCAGACTGGTGTCTGCCCAAACCACCTAAAAATCTGGTGTGCCGTGGCTTGCTTTGTGCGCTTGTTTCTTATATGGTTTGCGTGAGGTATTGATTCACGATAGATGTATGCTAGGCTCATTTCATTTGCAACTGGATAGCCTACATTTTTTTGAGTTCACCGAGTGCTCTAAAATAAATCTAAATAGGAAGTGCATGAATATTATGTTCAACCTACTGATTAGCATTGTTAGCTTCTATCAATTATAGCTGCCTTATGTTATCTGCGTGCCCAGTATAGTCTAAGGCCGCAAGTGCTTGCTCGGTGTTTGAGTGTGTGCTTCAATAGATCTTTGTTTAGACTGAGTCGTTCTATTTTACTTTCGTAATAGTTTTTGAACGGGGATTCATTCACCCCCCCTGAATCCGTGCCTTGCACTCCAACAAGTGGTATCAGAGCGGATTGCTATCTCATCGGATCCAACGATCCGCAGTAGATCCTATAGCTTCCTTGGTGCTTTTCTGAGCATACCTATTTCGGTGCATTGATTTGTTTGTCAACTATATCCATGGCCTGTCCACCGATTTTTGATGGTACTAATTTCGATCTATGGTTTAACAACTTGCGCATGTTTGTCAAGTCTGTTGATTCTGATCTGTGGAAGATCATTTGACACGGTCCACACATGCTACCAAAGAACAAGTCCAAATGGACTGATATTCAGAGATCTATGTGCGATAAAAACCAAAGAGCTATGGAATTAATGAAGGCAGCTACTAACAAGGTTTTGCACCCTTGTTTCCATAATTGCAGGTCAGCTAAGGACATACTGGACAAGATGAAGCTAGCCCACAAGCGAGGCAAGGACATCTGCATGATGGCCAATGGCAGTAATCAACGTAGCAGTCAACATGAAGAAGAGGACGATGATCAGGTAAACCCCTTTGAGAACTTCTCTCTAGATGATTGGCAGGATGCATATGGTGATTTATTAGAATCACATGAGGTGTTAAGAAAACAATATAAAAAATTGAAAAAGGTAGCTGGTTTGAATAGTTCTAATTCTTCATGTGAAAATTATTTGGAATTGAGACAATCACATGATGCGTGTTTATCTGATATTCAAGTGCTTAAGAAACAAATCGGAGTGTTAAAGAATGAAAATCAAGAACTTGAAAATGAGATTTCTGAACTTGAAGAAAAACTTAGCTCAACTAATGATGATCAGATTCTTTTCAACAATCATGTTCAGAATGAAAAATTGTTGAAAGATCTTGAACGTGTTAACTCAGATCTAAACAAGCTAAAATCTGAAAATGAATCTCTCATAAAATCAGTTGAAGAAAATGAAGAAAAATTTGAGAAATTTAAACAAGAGAAGAATCTACTTGCTGAAAAAGTTGATGCTGTCAAGTCAGTGAGCATACTGTTACAGAAAAATATTAAAAAATAACAAAAAGATCTAAATGAATTTGAAACCAGAAGGTCGCAGGAGGCCAATCTAGAGGATCAGGTTCTAATAAATGAATTAATTCAGAACGGCAAACTCAAGGAAGAGATAGAAAAAATAAAACATCTAAACACTACCCTGTTAGATAGATTGGTTACTTTCGAAAAGGGCAAGTGTGTGATGTTAAACAGTTCAGAAAATTTTGACATTCTTAAAACTGAAATTGAGAATCTCAAAATTGTGAATGAAATCCTTAATGAAAGATTGGCAAATTATGATGAAGAAAATGCTAACTTTGAACTGTTGATTGTCTCTTTAGAAAATGAGATTCAAGATTTGAAAAAATCTTTGTCTAAATTTATTAGTGGGCAAGATAATCTGAACAAATTGCTGGGAACAAAGGTCAACTTTCAGAAGGAGGGGTTGGGCTATAACCCTGTAAATAAAAAGAGTTTTGAAAATAAAATTCAAACATCCTTTGTTTCTAGTTTTGCTTCTCACAGTTCTCAGAACCCACCTGTCTTTCAACTTACAGCTCAGAAAGCTCTTAAACCAATTGAAAAGCAAAAGAACAAAAAGGTTTCTGCCACTTCACTACATGGTGTTCAAAAATCATCCATGCACACACATGCATATAAGAAAATCATGACATGTCATTACTGTGGCCTATATGGTCATTGCATGGATAATGTCTTGCAATGAAGAAGGATGATCAGAAGTTTAGTAGAAATCATGCTAAGAAGTCTCATGACAAGAAACATTTTTCTGCTCAAAGTAAAAGGTCTCAGTGTTTTTATTGTCATAAAATTGGTCATCTAATGCATGAATGTAAACTAATGAAACAAGATGACCTGAATGCTAAGAGACCTCAAGTTAAAAATCATGGATTTCAGAAGAAGAAAACTCATTGTGTTTGTTGTGGCAAATTAGGCCACATTGCCGCCCATTGTTGGCACAACCAGGGAAGAGATGTTCACTTCAAATCTACTAAATTCCCTGCAAACCATAATGCTTTTGGTAGGAAAAAATTTGTTATAAATGGAAAATATCTTGCATGTTTCAATTGTGGAAAGCCAGGCCACAGGGCAGCCGACTGTTGGCTGGTTGATAATAAAAGACAAAATGTTCATGTAAACAACAGGAAATTTCATGCACATGCACATAAATTTCATGCTAATGATCATGTGCACAAAAAGAAAACAAAACATGTTGTTTCTTGTCATTATTGTCGCCAGGTTGGACATTCCATGAATAGTTATTCTCTAATTATTTTTGATGATGTGAAAGCCCAAAGGATGTGGAAGGCACCCATCAAAGGTGCGACTAACCATGAAAGACCCAAGAATTCTTGGGTACCAAAAGTGGCAAAATGAGATTTGGTTATAGGTGTGCCTTGGGACTGAAAATGAAGGGGGTAAATAAACCAAGGCACTCAAGAAAGGTAAAACCCCATTACTGCTCACTACAGGCTTGTTCATTTGAATTTTGTTTGAAGATTGCATATCATGTTTAATCTGCTAATCTAAATTTCATGCATACATCTGAATCTATTTTTTGCATCCTCCGTCTCTCAATGCATATATTGATCAGAAGTGTGCTCATATCAAATTGAGATTGGATTGCATACCATGCTTAACTATCATACTGCTGTATGACCCATTGGTATATAACATGGTAATCGCCCAAGGGTAGATAAAGTCTGCCTAGAAGCTCTGACCATGTGTGAGGTGGTCCCTTGGACCTAAGTACTCCACCAAGTACCATGGGTTTAATGTGTGTCTAAAATTTTGTTTTGTGGCATATAACTTAATATGTATACATTTATGTCTTGACAGTTAAGTGGTTTTAACTGATTGCATGTTGAGAGGGAGACAAAATAAATCCAAATGCATGGATTCTTATGTCTGCATACATCATGCATACATTCTCACATATGCATACACTTTTCATATGCATACATTTTTCTGATAGACTCTCATTAAAATAGATGATGCTTGGAGTCTTTCTGAATGAGATTGCTCATCTGTTGTAGAATTCATTAAAACAAATGATAGGACTGCAGCTGTATTGCATTGTCATGAATGACCTTACATGGTATATCAAATGGTAAGTTGGGAGAAGGGCCGATCTTTTCTATTTGGAAACCCACGCTATGCTAGAGGCTAGACCTCCGCCTAGTACCATGGGTCAAAACTGCACATAGATCGGTCTAAATGTTCATGAGCATAATTCATCAAACTCCCTGCATAATTGTCATTGCATATGCTGCATTGAGAGTATCTCACATGGCATACTGTTAAGGGGAGTCAGTGCATTTGCATACATGAGTTGATTGCATTCGATTAATCTTGAAAACATCAAAAAGGCTCTTTCAGTTCATTCAGTAAGGGGGAGCATATAACAAGATTGTGTACTGCAGGGCTATTCATCTGGTTCCTTACTATCTCATTCAGCCAATCGATATCTTCATTGTCTGGCCTTATCTTTGCTAATTCTACAATCTCTGCTCTTCCTGCAACATACATCAATAATTGGCATCTGTTTGTATCTGCTCTGAAGTCACTTGAACTGATACTATTCTTGAGCTTGTAACTCTCATACTCACCGCACATCCTTTGCTCCATTTCTTAATAGTCCTGATTAGAAGTGTCGACACCATGAGTCGACATTATTTTGGAAGTGTTCTGTCTAATGGACACGGTGAGCAGATGTTGATACCAAGTGTCAACACCTTCATTGGGGTGCTTCTGATTTTGACTGTGCCTTGTTGCTCTGAAATCATTTGAGTTCATCCCTTTCATGATTCTAGAATCTATCGTTTGTTGCTTCTGCATTTGCTGAAAGGGATTTTCACTTGAAAATTCTGAAGTATCTTAAAAAAAATTTTCATATCCTCCATGAAGCCTGAGCATCTTTGCTACATGCATAAATTTCAAGTGTTCTCACATTTGATGCATGATTCTTGCTGCTGCCTCTATTGAAAATTTGACTGCTCTCAAACTTCTTTGACCTGAAAATTGAAGAGATTTCAATCTGCATATCATGACCATAAATCTAAAAATGTTGTCATTAAGGAATCTTCTATTGTACATGATTATGAATATCTAAAAGATCGAGTTGGTTTAAGTTTAATGTATTCCATGAGTTTGGATTTGAATAACTTGAAAATATCTGAGTCAGGTTTAATAAACCTTAACCAACACTTTCATGCTGTGTCATTCTGACTTTTTTGATATCTGAAAACTTTGTATTTAGGATTTTCCGTGGTTGAGATGCATGAAGTAAGTATTGTTTGTAAATATATGAGAATCTGAAAATTGTCTAAGGTTCAAGTTAGTCAGAGCAATGATTATGGCCACCGAGAAATCATGTCCAAAGACTGTGTCATGAAGTGCCATAGTTAACTCTGCTTAAAAATTGATTGAATGATTGGCAGAGCAATGGCTTGCACACTGAGAAATACACCTCACTCATCAAAGAAATGAGTTGAGGTATGTCATGAGATGTCAATGATTAACTCTGTTCATGGTGAAGCATGACTGTCAGTCATTCCATGTGCTTAGGGATATTGGCATCTAAACAACGTATATCCTCTAGTTACAAGGTATGTACTGAACTAGATTACTCTTAAAATTTTTGCAGAAAGATTGTTGTTGATCAAAAGATATATCTGAAAATTGTTTGTAAATGAAACTCTAAAAGAACCTTTAACAAAAATCAAATGTCCTTCTTGTCTGTTTACTTTCAATACTATTTATTGTAACTCCTAAAGGAGTCCTTGAGCTTAAGTGAGTAAGATGAAGGAAGGTTTAGCTAGATGTAATTGTGAGGGCTTGATTCATTTTTATTAAAATTTGATTTCAGATATGAGTATAGTTTTTTTATTGACAAACTGTTCATACATCATTTTTTAAACCAAGTTGGTCAATAAAGATTTATTCATAAGCCTTTATAATGGAAGACTCGGGATTTATGAAATTGATATCCCTTTGAAAAACCCTTCTTAATCCAATGGAAATCTAGTTGAAACTACTATGCTCAGTTCTCTGTTTCTACTGAAAACCTTGAACTCAGCTTGCTTCCTATCCTTGAATTCATATATCTGATTGTGTATGCAAGCCCCTATGTTTTTGCTGATACTTCTTTATCATCATTGAGCCTAATTTCTTTCATTATTTTTTTGATGACGTCAAAGGGGGAGAAGTATCCATTGAGTTTGTCTGCATGCATCCAAGTATCCATTGAGTCTGTCTGCATCAATGGATCTGCTTCAATGTATGCATCTGCATAGCACTTGGCTTGCTTGGATGAATGTGTGACTCATAGTGTTGCCACCATCAAAAAGGGGGAGATTGTTGTGCCCCTGTGGTTTTGATGATATCAACCACTATGAGTCATCTTGATCACTTCTTAATATGAATATGATTCTTATGTTTCACTTGCTCTGATCATCATGATTCTATTATGTATGCAAAGCATGTATTTTATGTAAGAACAGGTTCTGAAGAATGTTCAAGAGGTGGATCAGTGAACAAAAAGATAGAAAAGAAGAGAATGATCATTCAGTCAACAAGTAAACGGTCAACAAATCAGAGTCAACTGAGCAAGGGTCAAAGGTCAAGCAAGTCAACTGAGCAAGGGTCAAAGGTCAAGCATCAAGTCAGTGGAAAAATCAGTTAAGCTGAAAAAGGCACAAGGACAGTGCAGGTTTTGAGGACTTTTGGTTCTAAGGTCGGTGCAACTACTGTTCAAGGTCGGTGCAGGTTCTGGTCTCAAAGGCACAAGGTCAGTGCAGGTTTTGAGGTCTGTGCACTGGTTCAAATGTCGGTGCAACTACTGTTCCAAGTCAATGCACATTACTGTTCACGCACATACCAAGGTCTGTGCACATTTTGCATTTAGCATACAAGGTCTATGCACATTACTGTTTACGCATATATACAAGGTCAGTGCATATTACTGTACATGCATATAGACAGGTCCGTGCACATCACTATTCATCGCATGAAGGTCGATGCTTATTTTTCATCTAGTGTTGACCAAGGTCTGTGCATGTTTTTCACCTAGTGTTAACCAAGGTCGGTGCATGTTTCTCACTTCAATACACAAGGTCTGTGCATGTTTTTCACCTAGTGTTAACCAAGGTCAATGCATGTTTTTACTACAATGCATAAGGTCTGTGCACGTTTCTATGCTAGCTATTATAAGGTCGGTGCACATTTTGTTGCATGCACATCAAGGTCGGTGCACGTTTCTGTAGAAATGCATATATGGTCGGTGCATATTTTGAAGAATGCATATGAGGTCGGTGCACATTTTGCATTACGCATATAAAGGTCGGTGCAGGTTTCTAAAATTGCATGTGCAGGTAGGTGCACACTCTCGCTTCATCATATTAAGGTCTGTGCACAAAATTGCTTTCATGCGATACAAGGTCTGTGCACATTTTCCCTGTGTGATACAAGGTCGATGCACATTTGCCCTTGTGCGATACAAGGTCAGTGCACACTTGCCCTTGTGCGATACAAGGTCGGTGCACACTTACCCTTGAGCGATACATGGTCGGTGCACACTTTATCCTGATGCATACAACGTCGGTGCACATTTCGTTGTTCAGCATATAACATCGGTGCGCATTTCATTTGTCTACATACAAGGTCGGTGCACATGCTATGTGACTGCACATAAAGTCTGAGCACATTTCGTAGAATGCATGCAAGGGTCTGTGCACGATTGAAGGTCTGTGCATATGATGAAACAATTCAAAATGTTTAACCTGTGTACAAAATGTTTCACTTGTATGCAGAATATCTCACTCCAATTCAAAATGTTTAACATGTGTACAAAATGTTTCACTTGTGTGCAGAATATTTCACTCCAACTCAAAATTTTTAATCTGTGTACAAAATGTTTCACATATATGTAAAATGTCAAGGTCGATGCACATGCTAGACCGAAGTCTATGCTCATCTATGTTGTGCCCCTATGGTTTTGATGATTGGTTTTTGATGTGAGTTAATCACTGTGAGTCATTTTGCTGTGTGAGTCATCATGCTGTTATTCGGTTATTTTCTGATCATAACTCAGTCTATCAAATGTTCAATCATCTTGCTGTTCAGTTTAGTTTAACATATTTGATGTTCAGTCATGTTAACTGATGCATAAAGCATTCATTGCTACACTCTGATTAGTTAGTATGAACAGTAGTGGGTCGACCCACCCTTGCTGATGCGTCGACCCATCAGAACACTGACTGTCTGGTTTGTCTAACTTCAAGTCTATACATCATCAGTTGAACGTAAAGTATATACGTTGCAGCGTCAACTCATTGGGCCGCAGCGTCAACTCAGCAAGTATGCACATCGCCTTCAGACTTTCAAGTCTATACACTCTATACTCATTCAAGTCTGTTCAGCCGTTTGCATTTCATGAAGTCTGTACACTTCATCACCTTCTGCAAGCATTCTTCAAGTATGTACAGCCTGTGCATTGCTTCACAACAAGTCCAGACATCCTGGTTGTAGTCTAAGTCTACACATCCTGCTAGGTCAGACTTCAATGTCTCTACACTGCGCACCACTGTACAAGTCCATACAATGGCTGTTGAATTGTGAAGTCTATACATTGTCTGATCATTCATCTTTGCAGTCTATACAACGTTACCTTGTTTATTCAAGTCTATACAATGTGCACAGTTTCTTCATGTCTATACATTACATCATTGTCTTCAGCTCAAGCGTTCAAAGCCAAGTCTATACAACGCTAAGTCAATACATTGAACTATTCTCCAAAGTCTGCACAATGGTCTTCACACCTGAAGTCTGTACATCCACATTTAAACTTGAAGTCTGCACACTGGTCTTCAAATCTAAAGTCTGCACATTGGTCTTCGAATTCAATGTCTATACATTGGGCTTTTACATGAAGTCTATACATTGTTGTGTGCATTGTAAAGTCCATACATTGGTTGTTGTTCTTCAATGTCTATACACTGCCTTTAGGATTTAAATTCTATACAGCCGTTGCCTCCTTTGTTGAAGTCAACACATTGGGCAAGTCTGTACGTTGCATTCACCTTCACAAGTCTATACAACGAAGTATATACACTGCAATGTACATACTTAAATCTTATGACTTCATTCTTGTTGCTGAAGGGAACAGGGTCGACGCTGGGAGCTTAAAGCGTCCACGCATCAGTTGACGAAGCCTTCACGATATCTTCCACTGCGTCAACGCCACAAGCAAGCAGCGTCGACGCAGCAGTTAAGGAAGCAGAGACCTTCACAGGCTATTCCACTACGTCAACGCCACAATTGAGCAGCGTCGACGTAGCAGCTAAAGAGACGAAGCTAATGGCTTACTGGAATGCCTCACTGCGTTAACGCCATTGATTGACAGCGTCGACCTAGCATGCCAGATTGCTATCGTTGAGCACGTGAACTGAGAACTCTATACATCTGACTGAAGAGGCTAATGAAGGGCACGTGATCCGAGGTGCCTGGCTCGTGATCCAAGAATGGACGAGATACCAGGATGCTGCCACGTGGTCTGAATTTTTAGGGCAGGAAATGTGGAAACCACACGCGCCCAGTGCTGCTGCTGATATAAATAGAAGGGTTCGTCTTCGGATGAAGGAAGATCAAAGCTGAGAGAAAAAGGGAAAAAATTCTATACAGTGAGAAATAAGCAGCAGAGAGTCTTCGATCCACAGAGAGAAGAAGAAAAAGAAAGAAGAAGAAGCAGTGAGCAGAAGGAGAAGAAAGAAGAAGAAGCAGTGAGCAGAAGGAGAAGAAAGAAGAAGAAGAAGAAGAAAAGAAAAAGCAGAGAGTGAAAGAGGAAGAGGGCAGCAGAAGATAAAAAGAGAAAGAGAGAGTTCGTGAGGACTGAAAGAAAAGAGAAAGACAGTGAGAGAGAAAAGGAGAGCAGAGAAGAGAAAGAGAGATCGTGAGTTGAGAAGAAGAAGAAGAGAAGTAGCAGAAGAAGTTCCTACTGGACCGTGGATCAGATCCAGGCCAGTCAGCTTCGTTGAGAGCCACATTGTGCATTTCGTTTTTCAGCTTTCTGTTTGCTGAAGTTATTTTCATTTCGTGTTTTTGTTTTTCCTTTTTCATTTGGTTATCCTTGTTCTTCTGATTCTCAGTAGTGAGGTCGGGTTCCTCCTGTGGATTCAGGAGAAGGGAGATCTGATCTCCGGTTCTGGGCATGTGGGTAGCAAGTCCAGGGGTCCCTCTGGTCTGGAGGAAGAGAGACTTCGGTCTCTGGTTTCCAAGTGGCTGGGAGTCACTTGGGGTGTCCCTCCGGTTGGGAGGAAGAGGGGAGGTTGTTCCCCTGGTCAAGCTGTGTGGCAGCAACTGTTCGCCGACTGAGTCTGCTTGGTTCTAGCATTGGCTAGTGAAGCCTCACTCCGGTTGGGAGTGAGGGGTGGATGTAGGTCTGGAGGACCGAACCACCTTAAAATTATTTGTGCAGTGGTTTGCCTTGCGTTAGCTCCATATCTTCTACCTCCCATTCACAGGTTGTGCATGCTTGGCTAGTTGCATTATCTAGAGAGTTATTTTTGAGCATTATATTCTGCTAAGTGTGTTTGGGTTGTTTAGCTCTGCCTTCGTTTCTGGTTGTTCAGGTGGCTGCATTGGTGCAGTCCAACTGTTTGTTCATTTGTTGCCTTATCATTTCATCTTGGAAAGCTCATTAGTCTTTATTCTGCATATCTGAGCTTTAGAGTTTTAATTTGGGCTATATTTTCTAGAGGGATACATTCACCCCCCCTCTGTATCCGGGCCTAGCACCCTAACAGTTGGTATCAGAGCGGTGTCTGCATACAAGGTCCAGTGACCTGCAGATCCGATCTTGCAGTTTTCGGTGCTAATTTATTTTTAGTGCATCAATATTCCTGTTGCATTAATCTGTTGTGTTCACATGGCTCATCCTCCACTATTCAGTAGTTCAAATATTAAATTCTGGCTATATCGTATGCACAAGCATGTTAACTCTATTAATCCACAATTGTGGAAGGTTATCTCTCACAGTCCACATGAACTTCCTAAGGATAAGTCCAAGTGGACTCATGTTCACAAGTTGAAAAATGATGATAATGTGAGAGCTCTAAATTTAATGAAGGCTGCAATCGGTTCTGATGATTTTTTCTTTATCTCAGGTTGTAGCTCGGCAAAGGAACTATTGGATGAATTGCTTCGCATTCACAATGGAAAGGAAGAAGAATGTCTCATGGCAAGAAGGAGTGATCAATCAGATGAGTCCTCATCCCAGGTAAACTCTGAGACCGAGGATATTAGTCATGATGATTTAGTTGCCATGCATGAGCATCTACGGGAAAAATATGAAAGAATTAAGTCAGAAAAGAGAAAATTAAGAAAAGAGAAAAATGCTGAAATCACAAGTCTAAAGGCTGAAAATGAAAATCTAAAATCTGAATTGAAATTGAAAGAAGAATTTGAAAACAAGTTGATTGAGGAAAATTCTCATCTAAAAGATCAAAATAAAAGGCTAATGATTCTTAATACTGTCTTTTCTAAAAAATGGTTGTCATTTGAAAAAGAAAAATCTGCTGATAAGGAAATTCAATTTGAGAATGAATTGAAACAGGAACTAGAAATTGTGAAAAATCTGAATGACACCATGAAGAAACAAATTCTCACCTGTGAAGAAGATCTAACAAACTCTGAACTACTCATCTCTTCTCTTAGGAATGAAATTTTGAATTTGAATAAGTCTCTGTCTGATTCTGCTAATCAAGAGAAGTAGAATGTTGTATCCACAGATAATTGCATGAAGAAGGGCAGTAGTTCTCAAGTTAAGCAGGGAATGAGGAATAAACTTCATACAACCTTCGTGCGTAGCTCAAACATAGCTAGCACCTCCACCTCATCGCCTAAACAAGTTGCTGATCAAGAAAATAAGAAAACAAAACAGAAAATAAATAAAAAGAACAATCAACATACTGAGAAAGTTCAAGGTGACAAGAGATCTCATGCTAAGTATGCTAATTGCTTCTACTGTGGGAAATTTGGTCATTTCATGTACAATTGTCTTGTGCTCAACAAGGATGATCTGAATGTTGATAAAATACATGGTAGGAAGCTTCATGTTAAGAAATCTTCTTTTGTTCAAAAGAAAAGAATTCATTGCTTCTATTGTCATAAAATTGGTCATGTTATGCATGAATGTAACTCAATGAAACAAGATGACAAGGAAGCTAAGAGATCTCATGCGAGAAGTCATGATCATCTGAATGAGAAAATTTACTGTTGTCACTGTGGCAAATCGGGCCACACAGTCAAGGACTGTTGGCATGTTCAGAATAACTCTGGTAAACCCCATGTTGCGAAATCTACATGCCATCATTGTGGGAAGCCAGGTGACAGGGCTGCAACCTGTTGGCTGGCAGGATATCAAAACCAAACTGGTTTTGGTAAGCAGAATTCTTATTTTGTTAACAGAAAATTTCATGCATATGCATATAGAACACATGCTAATCAGAATGTGCATAAAATAAATCTAAAATCTGATGCCTCTTGCTATTATTGTGGTATATTAGGTCATTCAATAAATAATTGCCATCTGATAAGATCTGATGACCTAAATGCTAAAAGGTTGTTTAGAACACCTACCAAAGGTGTCACTATTAACCATGCAGGACCCAAGACTGTTTGGGTACCTGCCCATGCAAAATAGTGTGCTAACTTGCATGTGTGCCTTGGAAGCTGAAGAATAAAAAGGGGGAAATAAACCAAGGCACCCAAGTTGATAAAACCCCATTCAGGTAAACTTCTCAAATCTGTTCAAATGAAAATTATGGTTGAGCTGAGAAGTCATAGCTTCATGCATACATGTTTTATTTTAATTGGTTTGACTCTTGCATTAATCTTTGTGGGCTTTCTTGTTTGTACTGTGAGCTGTGTGCATATATGAGAATGGCATAAACATGCACATGACATACAATCATTGAAAATCTGGTGCATATAGGACTGTTTGTATTGCATTGTCATGCATGACCACTTGGTATATAAATGGAAAGCTACTAAAGGGCAGAGGAAATCTGTCTGGAGGTTCTTACTATGTGTGAGGTGGTCTTTTAGACCAAGTGCTACGCCTAGTACCATGGGACACCTTGCTGGTTAGGACAGTCTGAATGTGCATGAATCAAAATCATATGTTCTATTTTCAGTGTAAACATTGCATGTTTTCAGGGGGAGTTAATTGCATGTCCTTGCATAGCATTCAGTGTTGAGTTTTTGCATACATGAAGTTAAGTGCATTGCATTTCCTTAGATTGAAAATGCCAAAAAGATTGTCTAAATGTATGTTGTCAGGGGGAGTCAATGCATTGCATATAGGTTGTCAAATGCATACTCATGTGAGAATTCATTGCATATCCTTCCTTATTGATTTTGTTGACAGACCTTGAACATTTTTTTTGAAAACATTGAGCTTCAAAATCTCTCCTATCAATTGGTATCATTTGGCTTCAGAATTCCATCAGTCCTTATGAAGATTTCAATGGGACTATCTCGATCATAAATCTGAAAACTCTTGAACTAGAAATCTTCTATTATACATTTTGATGAATGACTGAAATAACTCATATGGTTTAAGTTTAATGTATTCAATGAGTTTGACTTTAAAATCTCTTAAAAATATCTGAAGCATGTTTAATAAACCTTAACCATCTGTTTCATGCTGTGTCTTGTAAAATCCTCTGAAATCTGCATTATTGAATACATGACTTTATTTTGTTAAGTATATGAAATTGTTATTGATTTGAAGCAAATGAATTTTTCTGAAATATCTAAAGGGTATTTTCTGTCAGAGCAATGACCTTGGTCACTGAGAAACACATGTCCAAATGACTGTGTCATGAGGTACCATAGTTAACTCTGATTAAGAATAATTGAAATTCAGGCAGAGCAATGGCATGCACACTGAGAAATATAACTCACTCATCAAGAAATGATTTACAGTGTGTCATGATGTGTAAATGCTATCTCTGTTCATATAAAGTATGACAGTTAGTCACACTAAGTGCTTAGGGATATTGGCCTCTGATCAAGGTATATCCTCTAGTTACAAGGTGTGCACAGAACTAGAGTGCTCGTAAAATTTGTAGCATGAAAAATTGTTGAACGAATTGAAATATCTGAATATTGATGCTAAAATCAAATTGCTACAACCCTAGACAAAATCATATGACTTCATAATTGCTTGATTTCAATACTGATGCATGTAATTCTGAAAGAAGTCAATAAATTTGATTGTGTAAGAGAAAGGGAGTTTTATCAAGATAAATATGAGGGCTTGGTTCATTTTTATTAAACCATGGTTTTAGATATCAATACAGAATTTTATTGATAAACTCTACATACATCATGTTTAAACCATGCTGTTCAATAAAGCTCATTCATAAGCCCGTATAATGGAAGATTTTGAAAACTTATGTTTTAGATTTATGAGATTGATATCTCTATGAAAATCTGACTGAATTTTCTGAGATTGGAGCTTCTTTAAAAATCTGCTAATTGAACCTCTTCTGCTCATTGACCTGAACTTCTCCTTGTTTGCCCCTATGGTCGCCTTCTCATTCATTTCATAAGGTTCCATTTATTGAGGGGGAGCCTCCTTGTCATATGCATCATGCTACATAGAAGGAGAAGAATTGTGCTCTTGCAGTCATATTTCTGGTATCTACATCTACATTCATACCCCTCCCCATGGTTCATCTTGATTATACCAAATGAGGGAGATTGTTTGCCAAAAAGGGGGAGATTTTCATTCAATCATTGCATGCTGGCTTCTTTTGATCATCTCTAACTAATGACTTTTTGCTGAAACTCTTAAAGGGGGAGAATTGTGTTCTTGCAAAAGGGAGAAATTGACTGAATTTTTATACATTCTTTAATTTCTCAAATTATTTTCTTTTTGATGAAGTCAAAGGGGGAGAATAATTTGAGTCATCAGAATACCTCACATCATCAGAATGACTCAATGTGTTGAAAGTGTTGCCATCATCAAAAAGGGGGAGATTGTTGTGCCCCTGTGATTTTGATGATGGTTTTGATGATTGGTTTTTGATGTGAGTTAATCACTGTGAGTCATTTTGCTGTGTGAGTCATCATGCTGTTATTCAGTTATTTTCTAATCATAACTCAGTCTATCAAATGTTCAGTCATATTGCTGTTCAGTTTAGTTTAACATATTTGATGTTCAGTCATGTTAACTGATGCATAAAGCATTCATTGCTATACTCTGCTTAGTTAGTATGAACAGTAGTGGGTCGACCCACCCTTGCTGATGCGTCGACCCATCAGAACACTGACTGTCTGGTTTGTCTAACTTCAAGTCTGTACATCATCAGTTGAACGTAAAGTATATACGTTGCAGCGTCAGCTCATTGGGCTGCAGCGTCAACTCAGCAAGTATGCACATCGCCTTCAGACTTTCAAGTCTATACACTCTATACTCATTCAAGTCTGTTCAGCCGTTTGCATTTCATGAAGTCTGTACACTTCATCGCCTTCTGCAAGCATTCTTCAAGTATGTACAGCCTGTGCATTGCTTCACAACAAGTCCAGACATCCTGGTTGTAGTCTAAGTCTACACATCCTGCTAGGTCGGACTTCAATGTCTGTACACTGCGCACCACTGTACAAGTCCATACAATGGCTGTTGAACTATGAAGTCTATACATTGTCTGATCATTCATCTTTGAAGTCTATACAACGCTGCCTTGTTTCTTGAAGTCTATACAATGTGCACAGTTTCTTCATGTCTATACATTACATCATTATCTTCAGCTCAAGCGTTCAAAGCCACGTCTATACAACGCTAAGTCAATACATTGAACTATTCTCCAAAGTCTGCACAATGGTCTTTACACCTGAAGTCTGTACATCCACATTTAAACTTGAAGTCTGCACACTGGTCTTCAAATCCAAAGTCTGCACATTGGTCTTCGAATTCAATGTCTATACATTGGGCTTTTACATGAAGTCTATACATTGTTGTGTGCATTGTAAAGTCCATACATTGGTTGTTGTTCTTCAATGTCTATACACTGCCTTTAGGATTTAAAGTCTATACAGCCGTTGCCTCCTTTGTTGAAGTCAACACATTGGGCAAGTCTGTACGTTGCATTCGCCTTCACAAGTCTGTACAACGAAGTATATACACTGCAATGTACATGCTTAAATATTATGACTTCATTCTTGTTGCTGAAGGGAACAAGGTCGATGCTGGGAGCTTAAAGCGTCCACGCATCAGTTGACGAAGCCTTCACGATATCTTCCACTGCGTCAACGCCACAAGCAAGCAGCGTTGATGGAGCAGTTAAGGAAGTAGAGACCTTCACAGGCTATTCCACTGCGTCAACGCCACAATTGAGCAGCGTCGACGCAGCAGCTAAAGAGACGAAGCTAATGGCTTACTGGAATGCCTCACTGCGTTAACGCCATTGATTGATAGCGTCGACGCAGCAAGTCAGATTGCTGTCGTTGAGCACGTGAACTGAGAACTCTATACATCAGACTGAAGAGGCTAATGAAGGGCACATGATCCGAGGTGCCTGGCTCGTGATCCAAGGATGGACGAGATACAAGGATGCTGCCACGTGGTCTGAATTTTTAGGGTAGGAAATGTGGAAACCACACGCGCCCAGTGCTGCTGCTGATATAAATAGAAGGGTTCGTCTTCGGATGAAGGAAGATCGAAGCTGAGAGAAAAAGGGGGGAAAGTCTATACAGTGAGAAATAAGCAGTAGAGAGTCTTTGATCCACAGAGAGAAGAAGAAAAAGAAAGAAGAAGAAGCAGTGAGCAGAAGGAGAAGAAGAAGAAAATAAAAAGCAGAGAGTGAAAGAGGAAGAGAGCAGCAGAAGAAAAAAAGAGAAAGAGAGAGTTCGTGAGGACTGAAAGAAAAGAGAAAGACAGTGAGAGAGAAAAGGAGAGCAGAGAAGAGAAAGAGAGATCGTGAGTTGAGAAGAAGAAGAAGAGAAGTAGCAGAAGAAGTTCCTACTGGACCGTGGATCAGATCCAGGCCAGTCAGCTCCGTTGAGAGCCACATTGTGCATTTCATTTTTCAGCTTTCTGTTTGCTGAAGTTATTTTCATTTCGTGTTTTTGTTTTTCCTTTTTCATTTGGTTATCCTTGTTCTTCCGATTCTCAGTAGTGAGGTCGGGTTCCTCCTGTGGATTCAGGAGAAGGGAGATCTGATCTCCGGTTCTGGGCTTGTGGGTAGCAAGTCTAGGGGTCCCTCCGGTCTGGAGGAAGAGAGACTTCGGTCTCTGGTTTCCAAGTGGCTGGGAGTCACTTGGGGTGTCCCTCCGATTGGGAGGAAGAGGGGAGGTTGTTCCCCTGGTCAAGCTGTGTGGCAGCAACTGTTCGCAGACTGAGTCTGCTTGGTTCTAGCATTGGCTAGTGAAGCCTCACTCCGGTTGTGAGTGAGGGGTGGATGTAGGTCTGGAGGACCGAACCACCTTAAAATTATTTGTGCAGTGGTTTGCCTTGCGTTAGCTCCATATCTTCTACCTCCCATTCACAGGTTGTGCATGCTTGGCTAGTTGCATTATCTAGAGAGTTATTTTTGAGCATTATATTCTGCTAAGTGTGTTTGGGTTGTTTAGCTCTACCTTCGTTTCTGGTTGTTCAGGTGGCTGCATTGGTGCAGTCCAACTGTTTGTTCATTTGTTGCCTTATCATTTCATCTTGGAAAGCTCATTAGTCTTTATTCCGCATATCTTAGCTTTAGAGTTTTAATTTGGGCTATATTTTCTAGAGGGATACATTCACCCCCCCTCTGTATCCGGGCCTAGCACCCTAACAATCTAGTTTTAAGTCATCAAGTATGTGCACTATTGACCACTCTCTGAGGCATTTTGCAGAACATTCATGGGTTGAGTCTAAGCATATGTTTTCATCTGACTATTGCCTAAGTGTGATCTCTAGCATACAAGGTGTTTGACTAAATGACTATCTTCTGATTTGCAGGAGTATTGCCAAACACCTTGTGGGTAAGAAGCATCAACCTCTTAAGTAGTCACATGATCCCATAACTGAGGAGTCCAGCTTGTCTGGAACACACAAGCATGCATGTGAGTCCGACCAACTGTTGCTACAGCATTAAGGTGGCACGAGATCCAAGAAAGGATGGCACGTGCATTTTAGAAGTTTGGCGGGAAAGAAAACTGCAGTGCCACATGGACCAATGGATCTTCGCCAGGCTTTTCTACCTCTTTCTTACGGAGGCTCTGTCCATATAAAAAGGTAGCCTTGCCCTTGGATGAAAGCACGGGAAAACCACAGAAAGCTGCAAGAGTACTTTCAGTGAGAAGAACCATGTTGAGAGCATAGTTCCACCACAGAAGAGAGGCAGCCGTCGAGGAGAAGAAGAGAGAGAACACCTGAGAGAGAGAAAGGTGAGCCAGTGAGTGAGCAGAGAAAAGGAAAGAGAGAATTCGGAAAAGGAGATCGTGAGAAGAAGAAAGAATGTGCAGCCAGTTCATACTGAAGATCTGAAGTCTTAGTCGATTCGTGGAACAAATCCAGAATGACGGTGCTCTTCGAAGCTATATCTATTTTTGGTTTTTCCCTTTCATTTTTCTATTCTTCTTTTCCACAGTACTTTTTTGATACTCTATTTTGGAGTTCGGGGTTCCTCCTGAGGATTCAAGAGAAGGGAGATTTGCTCTCCGGTTGCGAGTGACTGGGTGTCACTCACAGTTTCCCTCTGTGGATTCAGAGGAAGAGAGGATCTAATCCTCTGGGTTTTGGTGAGCAGTGGGTTGCTGCTCACGTCCCTTCTGCGGCAACAGAAGAAGGGAGATTTATCTCCGATTCCCCTCCGATTTGGAGGAAGGGAGGATTGGTCCTTCGGTTCTAGTTCTGTGGGTAGCTGAGCTAGGGTACTGATCTTGTGGGTAGCAAGATCAGGTTGAGGGATTTGTCTCCCTCAGTTCAAGTTGTTTGGCAGTGTCTATTGCAAACTGAGTCTGCTTTGGTTTCTAGCTTCTGCTAGTGGAATCCTCACTCTGGTTTAGAGTGAGGGGTGGATGTAGGCAGACTGGTGTCTGCCCAAACCACCTAAAAATCTGGTGTGCCATGGCTTGCTTTGTGCGCTTGTTTCTTATATGGTTTGCGTGAGGTATTGATTCACGATAGATGTATGCTAGGCTCATTTCATTTGCAACTAGATGGCCTACATCTTTCTGAGTCCACTGAGTGCTCTAAAATAAATCTAAATAGGAAGTGCATGAATAATTATATTCATCTTGCTGATTAGCATTGTTAGCTTGTATCAATCACAGCTGCCTTGTGTTATCAGCGTGCCCAGTATAGTCTAAGGCCATAAGTGCTAGCTTGGTGTTCGAGTGTGTGCTTCAATAGATCTTTATTTAGACTGAGTCGTTCTATTTTACTTCCACAATAGTTTTTGAACAGGGATTCATTCACCCCCCCTGAATCCGTGCCTTGAACTCCAACACATTTATCTAGGGCTATCAAACTCATGTTTTTTCATTATTTTGATAGATTAATTCAAGAAAAATAAGCATTTTGCTTGGAGAGCCCAAGGGCGCCCCTCTCTCCTCTCTCTCCCTTCTTATAGTTGTGAGAGTTGAAGCAAATCTGGGTGTGAAGCCCATTCTTTGGGAGTGATTCCCACCTCTATCACCTCTGCTGGATGCGACTTCCAGCCACTACCATCGCTGCCTCCGTTTGTGCCGCCAACGAGCTGCCACAACCCCATCTTCATCATGTTGTCCAGACCTGTGACTTGCAGAACTGAAGCTCAAAGAAAAGGTTGTATCTCCAGATCCAACCATCTGATCAAGCTGAGGTTTTGAGGGTTTCTTCCACGTGTTTCCCCCTTCTTCCGGTTAAATTTTCACGTCCATCAGATGTCGTTTGTCCCCCCCCCAGTCACTTCTTTCCACCCCCTCACAGTCTGCCAATCAGCAGATCTGTGAGATAGTAGTCTGTAGATCTATTTTTTCCACCCCTCAAACCACGTCAGAAAATTACAAAAATAGTTTTGAGTGATCAACACTTCCCCCCTCTCACCCACAAAATTCCAAAACTCCAGATCCACCAATTCCCCTTCGGTCAACTATCATTCTCAGGCAGGTCTCAACCTCTCTTGCATGTTCTGTAATCCGAGATAGAAATAACCACAGAGTTGCAAAGTTTTTTTATTTTAAATCGGACCTTTGGATGGATGCGAATTTCACATATGTTGTATCTCTTTAAGTCTACATTCCAACGGCACTAGTTTCATTCTAATCCGCCTCCGGATCTGAGCGCAGCAAGGTTTCTCGCCAGGTCGCGCAGATCTGCCCAGTCACAGGACTGCGGGATAGATTAGAAGTGTAAAATTTCCATCAACCCTTCGGCTTCGATTCAGCCACTGCCGACTTCAGGGATCGAAGAGAGACCTCCCAACAACGTCCCAGCTAACCTCCATTGCCAGAAGATGACCGGAAGCTGACGTCACACGTGCCGAACTCGCTTGCTGTCCAGCGACTTTAAACAGTGTCGAGTCGGACCAGCAGCTCGCCTCCTACCCGAAAGCCCTTCCGGCATGTTGCCCGTCAACTCAAGATCGTTACTCCCGGGTCACTATTGTAGCCATTTACCTCCCTGCGTAGAGTGGGTAGTAAAATTTGGGTCTGTAATTATTGATAGTTTACTGTACCGGGAGTATGGGTCTTGGACGGGATTGTCTTCCCCATGCCTAGAGCGTGGAGGTACGCTTCCGCTCCTCTATTTATCACATTGCTCATTTCGTATATGTGTTTATTTCCCACTGCATGTGAGTTATTTTGATTTCTAGCAAGTTCAATTATAACTGAACGGGTGTGATCTCGCGCTGGTCCTGAGCTGGGAGGATGATCACCGGGTAGTGAACTGCAGAGAAAGGGAAACAAATCATGGGGCCCAGGGATGGTTCTCTGGGGAAACCCTCTGATGCTTAAGTCAGTAGAGCAATGGTGGAAGGTATTGAGGGAGGTAGAGAGAAAAGCGCGAGATTCCCCAACACCAAGGTGGTGAAGTGGTTCCTGCTCAGGAAGTGTTAGACCTCTATTTGCCTTCTTTGTCACCGGAGGGAGTCCCTGGTTTATATAGCGAGCTCCTCTGATGAGTTCCATAAGTTGAGAAGTTTCAGGCGGGAGTTACGTCCTCATCATGGGATCGTTACGTCCTCATCATGGGATCGTTACGTTCTCGTCGTGGGCTCTTCATGACCTTGGGGGATCGTGGCTCCCTTATCCCGCTGAACTCCTACTCATAAAGGACTGTCAATGGCTGCATGGATAAATATTTGTCAGTCGATCCAAGCATGAGAAGTGCTAGCCCTATCCGAGCGATAGGCATAGCTCGGATGCAATCAGATCGGAGTGGGCGCGGAGCGCTCGCCCTTCATCCCGACGAGGGATGGCGCGGGCGTGGGTCTTCCTCCGTTCTGGCGTTCGGGCCTTCCGAGCCTAAGGGCCGCCGAGGAAGGATGGGATCCCGAGTGATCTTTATTGGGCTTTTCTGCCGAAGTGGGCCCTAGAGGGCTGTCACTTGGATGAGCTGAGCCTCGTTCGATCCTGATGGGCCTAGTTTGGCTACTCTTAATTGGGCTACAGAAATCTCCCTCTCCACTTGTCCCCCTCCTACTCCCGAGCTTTAGTAAGCTCGGACGAGTAACTGCTTTGAGTTTCGGACCAGCGTGGCTCAGGTGGGTGAAAATCTGGCGGTGTTTAGGAAGCCATGTGTCGTGGTCACCTGTGCCCGTGTTAATGATGATCCTGATGGATTTGAACTGAAGGGGCCCCCTTTCCTCACAGGTCAGAACGACGTGCCGCCTTCTGCGTGGGTTTATAGGTGTTGGGCGCTTGTTGTCATTCCAGACTCCCTCCGTCTCTTAGGATTTTGGCTCTCCTTCGTTCCCATTTTTTGGGGCTCTTCGATGCGCCGTGAGGACACGACGGAGGAGCAGAGGCATGCGGCGGCATTTGAGGAGTTGGTGGCGATAACCGCGGAGGCCGTCCGGTAGCTTCCTCCTCCCCCGGAATCTTCAGGGTCTCAGGACCGTCTTCCCTCAGAGTCTTCTTCTGACTCCATGGCGGGCCAGCGCCCAGATGTTGAGGAGTGGGAGGGCGAGCCGGTGGCGAGGGCGTCGGTCCCCAACTGCAGCGAATTGGGCGAGGCGGATGTGAGGAGGCTGGAGCACCAGTACCGCCTGCCCCACAAGTTTAGTTTTACCGCTGCTACCCCATACGAGACGAGCCTGGACTCTCATACAGGCCACATCTGTATGTTTCTTCTGTCGTGGAAAGGTGGATTCCGCCTTCCTTTCGAACCTTTCATCCTTCAGCTTCTTAATTTTTTTCGGTTGGCGCCCATTCAGTTGGTAGCCAACTTCTATCTCCTCCTTTCCGCCTTTCGTATTCTCTGTCGTCAGTGCGGAGTCCTTCCTTCCATGGACCTCTTCCACTTTTTCTTTGAGTTGAAAGCGCATCCTTCGGCGGGGAAGGGCTTCTATTTCATCCAGGTGAGGGGGAATAGGAGTTGTATCTCTTTGGCGGCGAAGGATTCTTCGCATAAAGGGTGGAAAACCCAATTCTTCTTGGTGAAGATTTGTTTAGTGGAGGAAACCTAGAGGTGCCTGGTTTTCCCCAATTTCCACCCTAATATCCCTCCTAGGCAGGATGAGTTCCCCCCTCACGTGGAGAAGTACGCAGCCACCCTGCTGAAAAAACGCCAGTCCACCGAGGAACTGGTGACACCGGAGAATATCGAGCGGTGTCTTCTTACGCGGCTGCACCCGTCGGGCTCAAGTGCCACAACTTAGATTTTCCTTCGGATGTGAGGGTCATCTTTCTTTTCCTGAATACGTCTTCTTCTTTGTGCAGACACCAGGCGGGAGCCTCTGAAGGAGGCCGCAGAGGTGATCGAGCTTGGAGATGACTCGACTGCCGACGAACCGACTGCTCCCGTGGGTCGCTCCCGAACCAAAGATAAGGGTAAGGGAGTGGCCCAGGGCGAATCCTCCGGACCGCGGGGACCCAAGTGCAAGGACCCTATGGAGGGTATGATCCGAGCCGCTGCGAGGACCAGAAAGCGGGCCAAGAAGGCCGGGGTCGTACCCACGGTCGAAGGTGACCCTACCGCGGCTCACCCCTCCGCCGGGCACAGTGGGTCCGACCCTACCGGGCGGGCTCTCCCACCAGCCGAGCCAGAGGGGGCCGAGGAGGTCGGGGCTGCCCCTGCGGGTGGTGATGATGCGGGCTTGGTTCCTCCTTTGGCTGGGACCGAGGGGGCCGAGGGGGCTCCTGCAACCGGCAGCGGGGCCGACCCGACTCTCCCCTCGGCCGGAGCCGAGGGGGCCGTGGCCGAAGTTAGGGGTGCTGTGATTGCGGCCGAGGCTGGCGCTCCAGGTGGCGATGCCAGTGCCGAGTCGATCCGTGAGGAGAGGCCGCTGGAAAATCCGGCCGGGACGCGAGAGGCGGCCGAGGCTGGGGCTCGATCCGGGCCATACGGTGGGGCGCCGGGCGATGGGGGGTTCTCCATTTCGGCGGCCTTGGAGAGGCTGGGTATCTCGGGCCCCCTGCACCAGGTGTGTCGTGGTATATCCGCGAAGTTGAGGGGGGGAGGTAGGCAGCACTCCCCGTCCATGGCTCTCACCGGGGTTATGGAGGGCGGCTTGGCCCTCGCCCAGATGGGGGCGGTTCTTGCAGAAGTGTACGCTCGATCGGAGTGGGAGCGAGCAAACCTGACCTGGACCCTCGGTGGGTCGGACAGGAGGTTGACTAGGCTCGTCGAGGAGCATGACGGGCTTCGGCGGGAGCTCCCCTCAATCAGGGAGCTGGTACGATCGAGCCAAGTGGAGACCCGGGCGCTAGCCGAGCAGCTGGCTAAGGCTCGTGAATCGCTCGAGAGGAAGAACCGGCTTCTCGAAGAGGAGCGCTTAGCACGCGTTGAGTTGGACGGCCGGTGGGAGACCGAGCGTGCCGAGCTAGTAGACCGCGTGGAGGAAGCCGAGCGTCTTCGACGGGAGGCCGAGGCTGATCGAGCTGAGGTGGAGAAGCAGGTGGCGGCGGCCGAAGGGCGGACTGTTGAGACCGAGCGGAAGGTAGCCGAGGCGGAGCAGAGGGAGGCCGAGCTCGCCGGTAGGGTGGAATCGGCCAGGGTGGAGGCTCTCGAGCAATACAAGAGCTCAGTAACTTACCGGTTCGACCTTAAGGAGGCTGCCCTCCCCTACTACAAGCTAGGACTCCGCTGGGGCATCTGCAACGGGTTCCAGCAGGGCTACGACCAGGCCATTTCTTACGCCGAGGAGCAAGCGTCCGGAGTGGTTGACTTCCCGTCCGGTCAATGTTATGACTCGGACTCGTCATCCTCTAGTTCCTCTGTTTTGGCTCAGGATGAAGAGGATCCCGAGGGCTCATCACCCGAGGGGTCGCCAACTCCCGATGCCTCGGGAGGGCACGCAACCGAGGCAGTTCCCACGCCGGTGGGGTCGGTGCCAGGGTCGGCCGTTGCCGAGGCTGCCGGGGGCAGACCGCTCGAGCCCTCTACTTCCAATCTTCAAGGTGGGCCAGAGGCCTGATGTATCTGTTTCGCTTCTTCTTTTTGCATACCTTTTCCCTTCTTGAAGGAAAAGACTCCCTTTTTGTGTAGAAATAAATAAGGCAGTGGCATTGTGATGAAGACTTATCTTTTTCATATCGCCATTGCCGTATTCTGTCCAGCATATCTGCGGTGGTTGGAAAGAACCGATATTTTCTGCGTGAATCTCGCATAATGGTTGGGTGAGCGTTTGACAGGGTGTCTTTCCATTTTCCCACACTTTTAATGTCTGGCCACTTTGTGTGTCCCACTGGGGCGGAAGATGAGAAGTTTGAGGTGACCGTTCGTAGGGAGAAATCCTTCTGGCGTGTTTTCGGGGGGGGGGGGGGAATCATTTAAGGCAAGTAGCCTCCCTTCGCCTATAAGAAGGACTGAAGGGCGTCCCTTCCTCTCTATCGCTTAGGGTTTTCCCTGACAGTCTTTCCTCATTCCTTCTTCACGTAGCGTTGTGCCATTGTATTCGGAGCATGGAGGAAGCTCCAGATGAGGAGGCTACCGACGACGGGGGGCAGGGAGTTCCTACTGCTCCGGACTTGAAAAGGAGTCGACGGCCGGCGGGCAGACTTGAAAAGGGGTCGACGCGTAGAGGCACGCCGTTTTCCCTTTATCAGTTCTGGCGGCGCTTGCAGGGGGGCGAGATGGAGGACGGATGGGGGCATCAGACATCCCTGCTGCCCGACCCTTCCTGCTCGCCTCACGGATGGGAGGAGGAAGCCAACTAAGCTCCATCCCTTCTGGGCCTTCCCCTGCCTCCTCATCCAGCTCTGTTGGTTTCTTTTTCTTTCTGGCAGCCTCTTTTTCCCTCTTCTTCTCTACTCCTCCTTTCTTTCACTCTTCGGAGGGTGCCTGCACTCTCTTTCTTCCAAAGAGTTGGCAGTTTGGCGGGGAAGATGCTTTCATATGCATTCCCTCTCCCCCTTCTCTTCCAAGTTCAACTTGGAAGGGAGCCTTCTCTTTCTTAATCCCTCTGTCACCTTTGTCTGGAGCTGCCCGAGCCAACGGGGTCAACTATCCTTTATCCGAGCCAGTTTCTGCACTAGGCAGAGTCAGTGGCTGGACGCAGGAAGGTCATCCGAGTCAACCGAGCGATGGGCTCATAGGACGGCGCTAGGTGGATCTTTTGTTTTTTTGACATGTATTCTATTGGCTTCGGCCTTCCTGATGTACAAACGGGTTGTTTGAATAAAAAGAAAGGAGCCTTTTGTCTTATCTTATGTCGTTTGCACAATACTCAATACTCAGAAGTAGAACTTGCGTAATGTAGTTGCGTTCCAGGTCCGAGGGATGGGCTCTCTTTCCATCGTAGATAGACGGTATGCTCCTTTTTCGAGCGTCTCGACCACTCGGTAGGGGCCTTCCCAGTTAGGGGATAACTTGCTCGCCGCCTCAAGTGGTCGAGAGGCTTCGACTTTCCTGAGGATGAAGTCTCCCGACTGGAAGTGTCTGTCTCGGACTTTGGCGTTGTAGTATCGAGTGAGGCGGCGTTGGTACTCCATTGCTCTTATGCTGGCAATCTCCCAGATTTCATCTGCTAAGTCGAGATTCTCGAGCAGTTTCTGGTCGTTTACCTCGGACGAGAAGCAGATGACTCGGAGGGAGGGGTTGCCAATTTCCAACGGGATCACGGCCTCGGTACCGTATACCAGCTGGAAAGGGCTTTCACCGGTTGCCGTTCTGGGAGTCGTTCGGTGCGACCAAAGTACGTTCGGCAATTCCACGAGCCAGCTGCCCTTGGCTTTGCCGTGCCTAGTCTTGATGCCTTTTAAGATAGCCTTGTTGGCATTTTCGACCAGCCCGTTAGCCTGAGGGTGGGCGACCGAAGTGAAGTGATTGTGAATATTGAGGTCGGCGCATCTGTCTCGGAAGTACCGAGAATCAAATTACCGACCATTATCACTCACTATCACCCGGGGGATGCCATAGCGACAGATGATCGACTTCCAGATGAAATTCCAGACGACTATCTCGGTGATCCTTGCAGTGGCTTCGGCCTCGATCCACTTAGTAAAGTAGTCGATGGCGACGATAATGAACTTCTTCTGGGCCTGGGCCGTGGGGAACGGCCCGAGGATGTCGATTCCCCAGCGAGCGAAAGGATAAGGCTCGGCTAGGGTGACGAGCTCCGTTGCTGGCTGATGACCAAGTGGTCGAATCACTGGCAACGGTCACAACATTGTGTGTAGGTCGAGCAGTCACGTTGTAGGGTGGGCCACTAATAACCTTGCCCTAGCAAGATCCTGGCGAGTGACCTTCCCCCCAAATGCGCTCCGCACAGACCTTCGTGAACTTCTTCGATCGCTCGGTTGGCTTCGTCGGTACCGAGGCACTTCAAAAGAGGGACAGAGAAGGATCTCCGGTAAAGTGCGCCATCTAGAGTGACGAATCGTCGAGCTTGGTATTTCAACCTTCGGGCTTCCCGAGGGTCGGGAGGCTCCTGGGAGTCTTGGAGCCACGACAGGTAGGGGGCATGCCAGTCGCCTGAGGAGGCTGAGTCAACAGCTAGGAGTTCTGAATCAATGCTCGGGCGCTCTAGCTCTTCGAGAAGGACCGATCGAGTACCCTCGGGGTCAAGAGAGGAGGCCAGCCGAGAGAGGGCGTCCGCTCGGGAGTTTTCCTCCCGAGCTATCCGGACTACCTCAAAACCCTCGAACTGTTGTGCCACAGTCTTGAGGTATTTGATCATTGGTGCCTCCCGAGCTTCATAATCGCTGTTGACCTGGCTAGCGACTAGTTGGGAGTCGGTGTGAATCCTGACTCGCTCAGCCCCTAACCGCCGGGCCATGCGGGCTCCCGATATGAGGGCCTCATACTCGGAAGCATTGTTGGATGCTTGGAAGTTGAACTTCAGGGCGTACTGTAGCTCTGCCCCTTCGGGGGACTTTAGGAGGATGCCGGCACCGCTCCCGGCTGAATTGGAAGATCCGTCAACGAACAGTTCTGTTGACGCCTGGAAAATGAGCAATGGCGAAGACAAGAAATTGAAAAGAAGATCAGACCAACAGTGAAAGATCAATGATGAAGCTCATCAACCACCCATCCGGCCAGGCTAATGTCCAGTGTCATCGTCTAGCAGACGACGGCACCGATGAAATAGCAGTCACCTGACTGATGAGACCTCCTACCATATTTTAACAAGAGCTGTATTGCTGCCCTATCCAAGAATCTACAGATGACATGTCAGAATGGGTCAGATGTTGACTTATTGACAGATGAGGCGGGAGCAAAGACAAAGATGAAGCCAAAGCCAGCAAATGAAGACTGTGAAGACTTCTACAAAGTCAAAATAAAAGAAGAACCGTCTTCATGTACTGCATGCCCTGCTGAAGCCTTCCCAGGTTAAAGATGACATCTGGTCTTGACATCATTCAGATGACAATGCTGATGAAACCATATCCGATTTTATCGTCATTCAGATGGCAATACTGATGAAATCCCAGCCTGCTGACTGATGAAATCTTAAGATGATCTCAGCAAGGTTATGTCACCAATACAGGGCCTTCTCTGGTTCTGATGAATATCAATTTAAGGGATTAAAAGAGGCCAAGGCACGTGCGAAGCTTAAAAGCCCTAAATGGGCCAGCCAAATGGGCTTCCGAGTGTGGCGCCGAGAACCTCAACAGGAGGCCACTTGGCGCGCCGGGAGCTATTGCGAACGAATGAGGCACGCCGATTACCATCTGCCGAGATGCAAGAAGAGGAGGAGTCTATATAAACCCATTCCTTCGAAGACATCAGAGGAGGGCGGACAGACAGAAAAGAAGAAAACAAAGAGATGAAGAAAAAAGAGTGAACAGATAGCTAGAAAGAAAAAGAGATAGGAAAAGAGAGGGAGAGAGTCTTCGCCGAAAGAAGAAGCAGAAGAAAAGAAGGAAGAAAGGCTCCAGGTGGGCTGATAGGGGGAGGGAGAGGAGTCAATGCTCCACCCTCCCCCCCCATGTTCGATGCTTCTTTTTTTTCTTTTTGCTGATTCTCCGTATGTGGTAGTCGAAGTCTTGATGTTTAGATTACTCATACGATTCTCTCCCTGTTGCTCCCCTTTATGTTTCTCGGCTTCAGTTCTGCAGTCGATGTAAATGATGGTGAGATGAAGTAAATGCAGTTGCCGTGATGGATATTAGGCAATACGATCTTCCCCTGTCTCCATATGTATGCGTACTGTTTGTATGAATGCCCCATGGGCGAAATGACTCAGGCTTCGGAGTCGAGTCTGTTCTTCGAACAGGGATGAAGGTAGAACCCCCACCCTTGTTTAGTGGGTTGCTGGGTTCTATTCTCTTCTATCTTCCTGCTTCAATGGTATGCCCTCCGTATGTGTTTGAGTCTTGCCCTCAAGCCTCTTGTGCTGTCCGGGAACCAGAGACATCAATCTCTTGGTTCCCCGGACTGCCGGCTATAAAAGATGCATTTGAACCCGCAGACGAATGCAACCCTGGATCCTCATTCCAATCGTTGGATGACTAAGGCCTGGGGTCCCAGCACCGAGGGTTCTTTCATCGCCGTTTTGCTTCCCAGATGGTACTATGCTAGTCTGGGGAATCAGAGACAGCCATCTCTTGACCCCCCCAGACGTCTGGCAGTAGACAGATAAAAGCTACTCAGGCCCCGACGATGGTCTCTCCTCCCCCTGATGATTCGGCCTCTCAGCTCCCTTGGCATCCTTCTAGCAGAGGCATTCATGAAACCTCCTCATGCACCCCTGATTCGGTCTCAGTCTGAGCCATAAAACCCAGAAATCCCAGAAACAGAGTACCGTTTGAGCTCTGTAAACCCTAAAACCTTGTAGCAATTCAGCCTTCCCGGCGTGCCATTTGCCCGCCGAAAACCCCTCAGCCGAGAGGCCTCCCTCTCCTGCTAAACGACAAAAAACCTATTTCAAACCCTTCCACATGAGCCTCCCGGCACCAAGCTCCCGGCGCCAGGCTCCCGGCGCGCCCAGGAGCGCGCCGGGAAGCCTCGCGCTGAGAGCCCCCCCCCCCTTCTGCCACTTAGGCCCAGGCCGAGAGCCTCTCCTGGCCACTTCATTGGCGCGCCGAGAAGCCCCTACTATAGCCCACGCCGAGAAGCTCCCTTCGGCCAGGGAATAGCGCGTCGAGAAGCCCCTCGCACCGGGAGCTTTCTGCCATCTTCCCTCTGCGCCGAGAACCTCACGCCGGGAACCCCTTTGCCTCCTTGCCTTCGTGCCGGGAGCCTCCCTTCCCACTTTGCTGTGCCGAGAGCCTGCTCTGCTGCCCAACTGGCCTCCCCTATATTATGCGGTCTCTAACTGGATTCACATTCAACCCCGCGGGTTCGGCGGACCTTGTCTTTACAAGGGTCTCGTCGACCTCCGAGACGGGGAATAGTGATTGATGATAGAGACATGTACAGTCTCCTTGAGCCTTAGTGCTCCCCCGCTTTTCGACTTTCATCCCGGCATTCCGTCGATGTCAGCCTATATCATCCCTTGGCAGATGCTAAGTCTAGGGGAGGTGCTGCCAAAATTCCCCCAGGACGATGAAAGCCAATATTAAGCTGCCCCCGGGAACCTTTGCGCACTTGAACTGCATTGATAACCTACTCAAATGTTGTTACTGAATCTTAAATCCGAATTTTGTTCCGGGGGCTCCACCCCCGGAAACCCCCGCAAGGGGCACTGCCCCCTTGAGGCCTGACGGCGCAGGTCGATCCGCGTGCGAGGGCGCAACATTGAGCGTTCGCTCACTTTCCGTCGTCCCGCATCGGGTTCATGAATAACCCCTTTAGCTCGGGAGGGCTCTGCCACTGCATGAGTTCCACCGGCTTCTACAGGGAATACCAAACATTGCCCCATGGCAAATATGCGATTCGGGAAGTTCAACACTTCTCTCTCTCTTGGCTTTCATCCCGGCACTCCGTGGGTGATAGCCTATTTCCCCCTAGGCATAACCCAGATAAAGGGAAGATGCTGTCGAAATACTGATCGATGTTTTAAACCTCATCACGGTCGCGGCTCAGGCTACCTGTGATTGAGATCCTCCTTCCCCCCTTAACCCCGGGCTTTGAACCGCTGACTTAGCGATATCATCTGTTTCTACGGTTGGTGTCATTATCTTTCCCGCCTTCCTGGCTTCGGTATGAAGTTCCATTTCCGCACATGAATATACGTTTGCCTCTCGAGGCCTCCTACTTTTAGCGTTTAATCAAGGGTTGTCCTTCCTTGGAAGGACGTAATTAACGTCATAGCGTTCATGGTATGACGGACTTCGGGTCCTCACTCGGACTTCACAATCGACTGACCATGTCAGATCGAGCGCACAATAAAATTGTCACTTCGGTGACTGGCACGCCAATAAATAAATAATAAAATAAATAAATAAATAAATAAAATAAACTAAATAAAATAAATGTGTCAAACAAGTTCCCAGGTCGGCCCAGGTGTGGACGGAGATCTTTCTTCAGTCAGGATGGTTCTCTCGGCGATGAAGTCGGCGAGCGCCTCGCCTTTGATAGCCGAGCGAGGCCGATACGATATATCGTAGGCCCCGAGCATGATGGCCCACTTGACGAGGCGTCCCGAGGCTTCAGGGTGAGTGAGGATCTTCTTCAATGGTTCACCGGTCAGCACGGTGATGGAGTGCCCTTGGAAATAGGGTCGGAGGCGCTTGGCCGAGGTAACCAACGCTAGCACGAGTTTCTCGGTTGCGGGGTACCTTTTCTCAGCCTCGTTGAGCACCTTGCTTGTGTAGTAGACCGATCTTTCGATTCCCGAGTCATTTTTGACTAGGACCGAGCTAACTGTGGATGGAGTTGCCGAGAGATAGAGATACAAGGCTTCCCCTGGGACGGGCTTGGAGAGCACTGGGGGCGAAGCCAGGAACCCCTTAAGCTCGTCGAACGCTCTTTGGCATTCCTCGTCCCACGCGAATGTGGCAGATGCCATTTTGGGCCCCCTCAATAGTTTGAAGAAGGGTAGACATCGTTCAGCCGCACGGGACAGGAATCTACTGAGCGCAGCAACGCGCCCGGTAAAGCATTGAACGTCTTTGATGTAGGTGGGTGGGCGCATGTCCAGGATGGCCTGGACCTTGTCGGAGTTGGCCTCAATCCCATGCTGAGTGACTAAGAAGCCCAGGAATTTCCTGGACTTTACTCCAAAGGCGCACTTGGCGGGGTTGAGCTTCATTTGTACTTCAGGAGGGTGTTGAAAGTTTCTGCTAGGTCGGCGAAGTGGTCCTCGGCCTTGGGGGTCTTCACGAGCATGTCGTCAATATAGGCCTCGACATTTAGACCGAGCTGTCCCTCGAACATATGGTTGACTAGCCTTTGGTACGTGGCTCCGGCATTCTTTAACCCAAAAGGCATCCGAGTGTAGCAGTGTACGCCGAAGTCGGTGATAAAGGCAGTCTTCTCGATGTCTTCGAGGTGCATTCTGATCTGGTGGTAACCTGAGTAGGCATCCAGGAAGCTGAGTATTGTTGTGACCCCTCTGTGTTGATGATGTTGCAAATAAGTTTTATTTCATTGGCAACAGCTTGTATTGATTGATTGGAAACTGTTCTTATTTTGAGGAAATTGTTTTTATCAGGTTGTTTGTGTACCTAATGCAGTCAGAGTCTATACTGTTGTGCACACACCCACAGGTCTACATGGCATTGCAGCATGAACATTGCGTTGCAGCATGAACATAGAGTCCATACATTTCATTATGTAGTCTGGACAGTTCTGATGGGTCGACGCTCCCTTCTGATGCGTCGACGCCCCCAAGTCCACACATTGTGCATTCTGACTTGAAGTCTATACAACGCTGCTTTGACCAAGTCTATACACTGCATTGTTGATTGTTGGCAAAGTCTGCACATTCTGCAGCTCAACATCTGCATGCATGAAGTCTATACACTGCATGGCTTACACAGCTGCAAGTCCACACATTGCATTCCTAGCAGACCAGCAAGTCTATACACTGAAGGGTAAAGCCCAAAGTCTAGACACTGCCGCATTGCTTGCATTTTAGAGTCTATACATCGTTCATGCATGTGCACAGTTCGTGGACAAAATATGTACATCGCAGCATGTATTCATTGTTAAAGTCTATACAGACTTTAGCCTCTCATTCATGCATTGTTTGTGAAGTCTGTACATTAGTCTGTGTCTCATGCATCGTCTATGCAAAGTCCATACATTGCATTCAAAGTCTGTACAGCGTTCGTCTCAGCCAGCGTCTCATGCTGCGTCTTAGGCATGTCTGTACATTGCACTGTAGCTGCATTGTTTCACCTGAAGTCTGTGCATTGTCTCAGCCACCGTCTCATTCAGCGTCTCACGCTTGCAAAGTCTATACACTGGTCGATGGAAGCATGTCTATACATTCGATTGTTCAACCTGTGACTAAGTCTGTATAGCCAGGGAGACTCTTAAGTCTATACATTCATTCACTGTAGCTTGCACTGGGTAAAGTCTATACATTCTCTAGCTGGAACGGTGAAAGTCTGTACATCGATGCTTTGCCAAAGTCTGTACATTGGCATTAGTTTTCCATGTCTGTACATCGGACTGGTTGAGCAAGTCTGTACAGACGTTGCATCGATCAAGCATGTACATCGTCAAGTCTACACACTGGAAGTCCACACATTCAGTTGTCTTGATCTGATCAAGTCTGTACAGAGTTTCGTTTGAAAGTCCATACATTGAATGTCTATACATTCGTTTGCCTTGCATCATTCATTAAGTCTGTGCAACCCCTTCGCTTGGCAAGTCTGTACATTGTGGATGTCTATACACTCGATTGTCTTGCTTTGGTCAAGCCTGTACAGAGTTTCTTCAGCTAAGTATATACGCTGCTTCACATCCAAAGTCTGTGCATCCTTCAATGCATTGCATGCATCGTTCATGGAGTCTGTACATTGAGTGAAGTCTGATGAAGTCTGTACAGCGGATGCTTCACATAGATGAAGTCTATACATTGAGCAGAGTCTGTACACTGCATTCGAATTCACAAGTCCATACAATGCAGTCTATACAATGCAGTTCATCTTATAAGTATGTACAGAGTTCTTCACTTAATCTGATAATCCTATAATCTATCTGACAAGGATCTGCTACTGAAGATTGCTGACATGGCTCGTGATCCCAGGAGGACGAGGTGACCAGGTGCTGCCACGTGGATGGAATTGCCTTGGTTCTGGCGAATTCTTTGGGCGGGAAATGTGGAAGACACGCGCCCTCATCCACCTGCTGATAGTATATAATGAAGCCTTCATCTTCAGATGGAAGAAGATCGACTAAAGAAAAGAAAAGTATATACAACAGAGAGCCATCGATCCACAGTGAGAAGAAAGAAAAATAGAGAAGAAGAAAAGGAGAGAAGAGAAGAGAGAAGAGATGTGTTGAGAGAGTGAAATTGAGAGAGTTTAGATTGAGAGCTGCTCATATTGTAACTCAGTCTCTTGGTTCAGAAACCAGAGCTGAGGCTTGCTCATTCCGAGCTACATTCCCATTTGGGTTTTCTTTTTCATTTTGCTTCTGCATTTTTATTTCCGAACTCTTGTTTCTTCAAGCTGTGAGGCAGCATTGCAGTGGAGGTCTCCACTGGACAGGTGAAGCTGTAATCCTCAGCAGGCGAGACTTGGTCTCGAACGGCTAAGCTGTATTGCCCAGCTGTTGCAGAGGGTGTTCCTCTGGTCGGGATAAGCTGTAAGCCCCAGCCATTGTTGGCAAGCTGTAGTGCCCAGCAGATTGAAGCTGTGTATCAGCAGTAATCCACATTCGAGTTGAATGTAGGGTGGACGTAGGTCGGATTGACCGAACCACCTAAAAGTCTTTGTGCCTTTCGTGTGTTTGCTTGTCTGTTTAGCAGATCTTATTTCGGTGCTTTGACTGTGGTTGTCCAGTGTTCTATTATTCCGCATTTGAATATAGGCATAATTTTAAATTAGCCTGTTGATCTATTCACCCCCCTCTAGATCCACATTCTGTGGTGAAAGAGACTTCCATCTAACTCCAACAATTGGTATCAGAGCCATACTCTTCTACAGGGACTCATCGCCCGAAGAGGATAGGCAGAGATGGATGCTCGAGGGATGATAGCTGAAGGTCACTCAACCACCAAGCCCCCATTCTTTGATAGATCTAACTACCCATACTGGAAGAATCGTATGCAAGTGTTTCTAAGGGCTAAAGATTACGAGATCTGGAAAGTTGTTAGCAAGGGACCTTATGAGCTGTCCCCGAATGAAGATGTCTGGACCAAGGAGGAGATCAGAAGGTCCACGCTGAATTGGAGTGCCATAAACGCCATCCAGTGCTCTCTGCACCCTACTGAATTCTCTCGCGTGTCAGCGTACACTTCAGCCAAGAAGATGTGGGATGCACTGGAAGTTATCCACGAAGGGACTTCTCAAGTCAGGGAGATAAAGGCTAATTTCCTAGTGTCTGAGTATGAAGCCTTCAAGATGAAGCCAAACGAGACCATCAAAGAAATGTATGCTCGACTGACGATCATCACCAATGGTCTAAGAGGTCTCGGGAAACCTCTGACAGAATATGATTTAGTAAGGAAGATACTTTGGTCCTTGACTCATGCCTGGCATACGAAAGCTACTGTGATGGAGGAGTCAAGGGACTTGCGCAATACAACAGCTGATGAGCTAATTGGCTCGCTGATGGCATATGAAATTAATATGCCAAGGATAGAAGAAGTTGAAAGGAAGAAGAAGCCGATAGCGCTGAAGGCTGGTTCCAGCAAATCAAACAAATCCAGCTCCAGTAGTTCTTCATCATCAGAGGAGAGCCCGAATGAAGAAGAAGATATGACTCGTTCTGAGTTGGCCATGATGACCAGAGAGTTCAGGTGATTTCTCAGAAAAGGAGCAGGACGATTCGGCCAAAAGAAATACAGTGGCGGCCGAAGGGACAAAAGGTATAAACACAACCCTGCAAAGAAAACTGAAACTAACACTTGTTATCAATGCAGGAAACCAGGCCATCTGAAAGTTGACTGTCCAGATAATCAAAAATATAAGGACAAGTCAAAGAGAAGGAACACGAAAGGGAAAGCAATGGTGAGTACCTGGAGTGATGAAGATGAAGGCTCCCTGAGCAACACTTCAGACAGTGAAGCCGAATCTGAGAAGCCCATTTGCCTCATGGCAACAAGCTCAGAAGATAGAGAAAAGGACTCAGATGAGGTAATCACTAGATTTAAAAATTTTACTATCACTGATTGGGTAGATGCCTACCATGATATAGCTGATAGAGTTGATGATATTAGAAAAGAAAACAGGCATCTGAGAAGAAAGATCAATTCCATGCAAAATGATAAAACTCTAACTGATAAAATTGCATGTTTAGAATCTGAGAATAAACATCTGAAACTCACATGTTCTGAAGTAGATGAAATCAAAAATGAGTTAAAAGCCTCTAGGGAAGAGAATGTGAGGCTTGAAAATGAAATTGATGAATGGAAGCTGAAAATTTAGAAATATGAGAGTGAAGTAAAAATTGTTTCTGAAAAATATGAAGCTGTCCTCAATGTAAGTAATGAACTGAAAAAGTCTATTGATGAAATTCAGAAAGAAAATGAGGATAAACTGAGAACCATTGAGAAAATGACCCAAGGAACAGATAACTTAAATGCTTTGTTAGGGTCAAAGGTAAATTTCAGAAAAGAGGGACTAGGATTTAATTCAAGTGCAACGAAAACCTTTGGAATGAAAACTATTTCATTTGTTGCACAAAAAGAAAAAGGACCTCTAATTAGCATGAACCCAAACAATTCAATGAACAAAAATGCTAATCTGAAAAGGACCAGTGCTGAGGAGAAGGGCAAACAAAAAGTCAGTGAGCCTAGTAGAGCTAGCACATCCAAGCAAAATCCAAAGGGTCAATCTCAGGTTAGGGGTCAAGCTACCCAGTCTTATAAACACCAGGACAAGGTAACCAAGTCTCCACCATCACCTTCACCTCTGAAGAAGACCCAAAACAAACCTATGAATAGGTCAGCAGGGTCCAAGGTGCAGGGGAGACAGAATGGTGCTAAGAGTCAACCCAATCATTTCTCCCAACCCAGAGTTCAGACCCATTATAATGCACAGTCAACCTATTTCAATAGGTCAGGTTGGACTAGAACTCCGGGGAGGCATACAGGTCTTGCATATCAGGCTGCTCAATATCAAAGACCTTACACTAGAAACTGGGTTAATGGGTATGGCTATTGGACACCTAGGAACCAACATTTCCACAGCCAGCCCAGGAACTATTATGGCCACAATTCCATGAATGCAACCTGACCAAGGCACTGGCAAAGAAACAACAATGTCAATAATCATGCTGGTGCAAATAAGAAGAAAAATAACAAAAAGAAGAGGAACAACAACAGAAGAAAACCTGTGGGATCCACTGAACAAAATACATTTAAACAAATGTGGATCCCTAAAATCCTGCTTTCTTGCTTTGCTTCTACCTCTTCTATTATGGAGCCCAATCAGTTTGGGTTCCAAACCTCTCTACCTAATTGTGTATGCAGGTATGCCTGGCAGCCAAGAGCAACTTTTGGTACTTGGATAGTGGCTGCTCCAGGCATATGACAGGAGATAAGGCCAAGTTCTGCATGCTGACTGAGAAGCTAGGAGGCCTTGTCACCTTTGGAAGCAACACAAAGGGTAGGATTATTGGATCAGGTAAGGTAGGTAAGTGTTCTACCTGCTGCATTGATGATGTTATGCTGGTTGAAGGGTTAGCTTATAATTTACTTAGTATCAGCCAGTTGTGTGATAAAGGATATAAGGTTTTATTTGATTCTCAATGTTGCAAGGTTTTTGAACATGATTCTGAAATTGTCAAATTTTCTAGAAAAAGAATAAATAATACATACATGATAGATTTAGATGACATTCAACATACTAACCTTTGCCTTACTGCCAGTAGAGAAGACTTAGCATTTTTATGGCATCGTAGGTTAGGTCATGCTAGTTACACTGTTTTACATAAACTGAATAAGCATGGCATGGTTAGAGGACTTCCTGAAGTTTCCTTCAAAAAGAAAAATAAAATCTGTGATGCATGCACTCAATGAAAGATAACTAGAAAGTCATTTAAGTCTAGAACTGAAAATCTGTCTTCTAAACCCTATGAGCTGATACACATGGACCTTTTTGGGCCAACCAGATTTGTTAGCTTATCAGGGAGGAAGTATGGGTTTGTCATGGTAGATGACTTTTCTAGGTATACTTGGGTCTATTTCTTATCTCATAAGAGTGATGCATTTTCAGAATTTCAGGAGTTCTATGTTAAAATAAATCAGAAAATTGAAAATATTTTGACTGATCATGGAGGTGAGTTTGAAAACTCACAGTTTGATGAATTCTGCAGGTCAAATGGAATCAACCATAGGTACTCCTCACCAAGGACACCTGAGCAGAATGGAGTTGTGGAGAGAAGGAACAGAACCCTAGTGGAGATGGGTCGTACACTCCTTGTAGAAGGTGGTCTACCTAGGAAATTCTAGGCTGAAACAGTGAACACTGCTTGTTATGTAATTAACAGAGCCATGGTAAGACCTTCTACCCAGCAAACACCATATGAGATCTTAAAGGGTAAGAAACCTTCTATTGCCCACTTCAAGGTTTTTAGATGTAAATGTTTCATTCATATAAATGATAAAAAAGACCTTGATAAATTTGAACCTAAAGGTGAACCAGGAATTTTTCTTGGTTATTCTGAAAACACCCGAGCATATAGAGTGTACAATCTGAATTCTAAAACTGTTGAAGAATCTTCACACATAGTTTTTGATGAATCCTTGATAAATACTAATGTTGGTGAATGCAGGAATGAAGAGGTGGTGATATTCTGAAGGAAGGAGATCCTGCAGATAAATCTGAGGATGAAGAAGGACATAAAGAGTTTGATGAAGAAGAGCCTACAATTTAGGGGGAGGTAAATCAAAATCATGATAATCCAATTGTAAACATAAGATATCTTAAGGATCATCCTGTAGATACGGTAATTGGAAATCTGCATGACCCCCCTAGGACTAGAGGCCACTTGAGAATTCAACATGAATTGAATGCTTATGCTTTTGTTTCAAATATAAAACCCAAGTCCATTGACTGTGCTCTCCAAGATATGCATTGGATTAATGCCATGCATGAGGAGCTTAATCAATTTGACAGGAATAAGGTGTGACAATTGGTTCCACCTCCTGATCATGAAATAGTCATAGGGACTAAATGGGTGTTTAGAAATAAAACTGATGAATCAGGGAATGTCATTAAAAAAAAAGCCAGACTTATAGCTCAGGGGTACAATCAGGAATTTGGAATAGACTTTGAAGAGTCTTTTGCCCCTGTAGCTAGGTTAGAAGCAATCAGAATATTATTGGCTTATGCATGCTCCCTAAGTATAAATCTTCAGCAGATGGATGTGAAATCTGCTTTCCTAAATGGGGAAATTAGTGAGGATGTCTATGTGAGACAGCCTCCTGGGTTAGAATGTTTAGATTTCCCTAATCATGTTTACAAACTCAATAAAGCTCTTTATGGTTTAAAGCAAGCTCCTAGAGCTTGGTATGACAGGTTGAGCAAGTTCCTCACCGACAAGAATTTCACAAGAGGTATAGTTGATCAAACATTATTTACCAAAGTGAGTCATTCAGATATTCTTATTATTCAGATTTATTTGGATGACATTGTGTTTGGGTCAACTAACCCCAAATTGTGTGAGGAATTCTCTCAGATAATGACTAATGAGTTTGAAATGAGCTCAATGGGCGAGCTCAAACTATTTCTTGGACTGCAGGTTACACAATCAGAGGATGGTACTTTCATCTCTCAGTCCAAGTACGTAAAGAATTTATTGAAGAAGTACAAAATGGACAATCTCAAGGAAATAGCTGCTCCAATGGGTACCTCAACAAGTTTGGATGAAGATCCTAAAGGTAAACCAGTGGACCAAAGGCTATATAGAGGTATGATCGGATCCCTTCTTTACCTTACAGCATCTAGGCCTGATATTCAATTTGCAGTGTGTTTATGCTCTAGGTTTCAAGCTAGTCCTAAAGAATCTCATCTTAAGACTGTGAAGAGGATTTTTAGATATTTACTAGGCACCCAACAGCTAGGTCTTTGGTATCCTGCTAAGTGTGAGTTAGATCTTCTAGCCTACACTGATGCAGACTATGCTGGGTGTCGAGTAGATAGAAAGAGCACTAGTGGCTATTGCCAATTCCTTGGTGGCTGTCTAGTATCTTGGGCATCTAAAAAGTAACACACTGTAGCATTGTCTACAGCTGAGGCTGAATATGTTGCTGCAGATAATTGTGCTGCCCAAGTACTATGGATCAAGCACCAACTAGATGATTATCAGATAAAACTGGAATGCATTCTAATTTTATGTGATAATACTAGTGCCATATGCCTTGCTAAAAATCCTGTTCACCATTCAAGGACTAAGCATATAGAGATAAAACATCATTTTTTGAGAGATGCTGTGAATAAAAAGGAAATCGAACTGAATTTCATTGAAACAGACAAACAAATAGCTGATATCTTTACTAAGCCACTTGGAAATGAAAAGTTTAAATTTCTTAGAAGAGAACTTGCCTTGTGTAAGTTTCAGCATGATGAATAAAATTTTTAGCTGTTTTGAATACAATCTCTGATTTGGACCAACATCTGATAGACTGTATAAAACTCTGTGAAGGTTGATTGGTGCAACAGACTCATGATCATGCATGACACTCATATTGTTTTCTCATGATCATCACTGTATATCATTTAGTCAGTAATGTGTCTAAAATAACATGCATATAGAACTGTTTTGCACTACATTTCTATGCATAACCCTGGTGGTCACATTGCATGATAGTACAGTCTGAATAAGCATGAACTTCAAAAATCATTTGATCAGTCATCTTTTACAAAAATTGCATGCATATAGATAGGGGGAGTCTTGTCAGAATTTCAAGGTGAACTGCTGCGTCGACGCTGCTATCCTGCGGCGTTGACGCAGTGAACTAGATCTGTGAATGTCTCTGTTTCATTATTATGATGAGTTGACGTTGTAATAGCGTGGACTCGACGCACTGACACTATCTCAGTGTCTTATACTGTTGTCTCTTCAACTGATGCGTAGAAGCCTTGAACTCCCAGCGTCGACGCTGTCTATTCAATCCTTGACTCTGAATGATTGAGTATGACAGTATGGCAATCTTTTAATCAGTTCTAACATTAATCAATAGAAAACAGACCTCTTCCCTCATAAGAACTGTAATTGCTTAAAGACTGACTTAATGGTTTAAATTTTATAATCTTTAGAGTTGAAAGACTACAATCAGTAAATAAGGATGCTGAAAATTGATAAAGTACTCAACCCTGATCTTATTTCATGTCAGACAAAGTTAATTATATCTGAAATCTGAAAACACATCTGAAATCATGTTAGAGAAACTAAGTATGTGTATTGTCCTTTAACAAGTCATTCTGAAACAAATAAAGGACAGCTAAGAAAGATATTGAAAAACATTGAAAATAAATTGAAATATAGCATTGGCAGAGCAATGACTGGTAAATCACTGAGAAACTGAGTGATCCATCAAAGAAGTGGAAAACACTCATGTCATGAGGTGTATCAGCTATCTCTGTATAAAATGATCAAAACAGTAGGGTGGTTTCATTGAGTATCTGGGGGTAAATGGCGTCTGATAAACGTGTACCCTCAAGTAAAAAGATGTAAATCACTTATATTGAGTTTGATCATAGCAGAATGGTCCATCATGTTGAGTACGTAGGGGTATTGGCGTCTGATAAACGTATACCCTTAAGCAAAAAGACAAATGGTACTTGACTACCCAAAAATGAACTCATATTGATAAATGTTGTTCCTTCAAAAGTAATTTCATGAATGTCAATTTGTTTAGTTTCAATACATGACTTGGTATCTCTCAATTAGTTTTGTTGAGTATATGACAGTAAGGTATTTTTAAAACTGACTCTCTCATGCAAATGTGATTCTGGTTTATTGTTTTATCATGCACAGCTACCCTATCCAATGAATGTAGTGCATGAACTCTATTTTTATAACCTTTAAACCAGAACCTCACTTTCTAAGCAGTTTCTCAATTCATATGACTGAAGGTTCTGTGCTTTAGCCGTTTAATTTCTGAACTACTTGCTAAGAATGCCAGTCAGCTGAGTCTTCTTGTTCCTTCCATTGCATCTTCTTTCCCTCCTCTTTGTTGATGGCAAAGGGGGAGAATATATTGTCTACTTGATAAGTTCATTCCAGGGAAGTGTTTGCATCATGTCTATGGCAAAAGGGGAGATTTTTTGAGCAGAATCTTGTGTTCATGTCTCAGCATGTCATTCATAGCATCTGCATGACAATCTGAATAACGAATCATGTCCTTCATCAAAAATACATCTGTTTGACAGGATGTTGCTAGTCTATATAATAGGGTGTTGCCATCATCAAAAAGGGGGAGATTGTTGTGACCCCTCTGTGTTGATGATGTTGCAAATAAGTTTTATTTCATTGGCAACATCTTGTTTTGATTGATTGGCAACTGTTCTTATTTTGATGAAATTATTTTTATCAGGTTGTCTGTGTACCTAATGCAGTCAGAGTCTATACTGTCGTGCACACACCCACAGGTCTACATTGTATTGCAGCATGAGCATTGCATTGTAGCATGAACATAGAGTCCATACATTTCATTATGTAGTCTGGACAGTTCTGATGGGTCAACACTCCCTTCTGATGGGTCGACGCCCCCAAGTCCACACATTGTGCATTCTGACTTGAAGTCTATACAACGCTGCTTTGGCCAAGTCTATACACTGCATTATTGATTGTTGGCAAAGTCTGCACATTCTACAGCTCAACGTCTGCATGCATGAAGTCTATACACTGCATGGCTCGCACAGCTGCAAGTCCACACATTGCATTCCTAGCAGACCAGCAAGTCTATACACTGAAGGGTAAAGCCCAAAGTCTAGACACTGCTGCATTGCTTGCATTTCAGAGTCTATACATCGTTCATGCATGTGCACAGTTCATGGACAAAGTCTGTACATCGCAGCATGTATTCATTGTTAAAGTCTATACAGACTTCAACGTCTCATTCATGCATTGTTTGTGAAGTCTGTACATTAGTTTGTGTCTCATGCATCGTCTATGCAAAGTCCATACATTGCATTCAAAGTCTGTACAGCGTTCATCTCAGCCAGCGTCTCATGCTGCGTCTTAGGCATGTCTGTACATTGCACTGTAGCTGCATTGTTTCACCTGAAGTCTGTGCATTGTCTCAGCCACCGTCTCATTCAGCGTCTCACGTTTGCAAAGTCTATACACTGGTCGGTGGAAGCATGTCTATACATTCGACTGTTCAGCCTGTGACTAAGTCTGTACAGCCAGGGAGACTGTTAAGTCTATACATTCATTCACTGTAGCTTGCACTGGGTAAAGTCTATACATTCTCTAGCTGGAACGGTGAAAGTCTGTACATCGATGCTTTGCCAAAGTCTGTATATTGGCATTAGTTTTCCATGTCTTTACATCGGACTGGTTGAGCAAGTCTGTACAGACGTTGCATCGATCAAGCCTGTACATCGTCAAGTCTACACACTGGAAGTCCACACATTCAGCTGTCTTGATTTGATCAAGTCTGTACAGAGCTTCGTTTGGAAAGTCCATACATTGAATGTCTATACATTCGTTTGCCTTGCATCATTCATTAAGTCTGTACAACCCCTTCGCTTGGCAAGTCTGTACATTATGGATGTCCATACACTCGATTGTCTTGCCTTGGTCAAGCCTGTACAGAGTTTCTTCAGTTAAGTACATACGCTGCTTCACATCCAAAGTCTATACATCCTTCAATGCATTGCATGCATCGTTCGTGGAGTCTGTACATTGAGTGAAGTCTGATGAAGTCTGTACAGCGGATGCTTCACATAGATGAAGTCTATACATTGAGCAGAGTCTGTACACTGCATTCGAATTCACAAGTCCATACAATGCAGTCTATACAATGCAGTTCATCTTATAAGTCTGTACAGAGTTCTTCACTTAATCTGATAATCCTATAATCTGTTTGACAGGGATCTGCTACTGAAGATTGCTGACATGGCTCGTGATCCCAGGAGGACGAGGTGATCAGGTGCTGCCACGTGGATGGAATTGCCTCGGTTCTGGCAAATTCTCTGGGCGAGAAATGTGGAAGACACGCGCCCTCATCCACCTGCTGATAGTATATAATGAAGCCTTCATCTTCAGATGGAAGAAGATCGACTGAAGAAAAGAAAAGTATATACAGTAGAGAGCCATCGATCGACAGTGAGAAGAACGAAAAATAGAGAAGAAGAAAAGGAGAGAAGAGAAGAGAGAAGAGATGTGTTGAGAGAGTGAAATTGAGAGAGTTTAGATTGAGAGCTGCTCATATTGTAACTCAGTCTCTTGGTTCAGAAACCAGAGCTGAGGCTTGCTCATTCTGAGCTACATTCCCATTTGAGTTTTCTTTTTCATTTTACTTCTGCATTTTTATTTTTGAACTCTTGTTTCTTCAAGCTGTGAGGCAGCATTGCAGTGGAGGTCTCCACTAGACAGGTGAAGCTGTAATCCACAGCAGGCGAGACTTGGTCTCGGACGGCTAAGCTCTATTGCCCAGCTGTTGCAGAGGGTGTTCCTCTGGTCGAGATAAGCTGTAAGCCCTAGCCGTTGTTGGCAAGCTGTAGTGCCCAGCAGATTGAAGCTGTGTATCAGTAGTAATCCACATTCGAGTTGAATGTGAGGTGGACGAAGGTCGGATTGACCGAACCACCTAAAAGTCTTTATGCCTTTCGTGTGTTTGCTTGTCTGTTTAGCAGATCTTGTTTCGGTGCTTTGACTGTGGTTGTCCAGTGTTCTATTATTCCGCATTTAAGTCTAGGCATAATTTTAAATTAGCCTGTTGATCTATTCACCCCCCTCTAGATCCACATTCTGTGGTGAAAGAGACTTCCATCCAACTCCAACAAGTATCTCATTGCTCGAGGTTGAATCAACCAGTTGGTCGATGCTCGGTAAGGGATAGCAATTCTTTGGAGTAGCCTTGTTCAAGTCGGTGATGTCCACGCACATCCACCACTTTCCCGAGGCTTTCGGCACCAGGACGACGTTAGCTAGCCACGTCGGGTACAGGACCGGTCTAAAGAGGCCAGTCTTCTGCCCCTTGGTGATCTGCTCCTTGGTAATCGTCTGCTTCTCTGGCGCATGCTTCCTTCTGCACTGTTGCATGGGCTTCATGGTTGGGTCGAGGTTGAGCTTATGCACCACTGTCTCCTCCGGTATCCCAGGGAGTTGATCATCAGACCATGCAAAGACCCGGATGTACGCGGAAAGGAACTCTTTGTATTGCTGTTGAACCTCAGATGTTAGGTCGGATCCAATCTTTACTCCTAGGGTCGGGTCGTCGTTTAGGAAAACCACTAGCAATTCACCTCCAGGTTCGGTGGTTGCGGATTTTTCCTCGACTTCCCGGGGGCCCTTATTTTTCCCGTCCGGCCTTGTGGCTTCGACCGAGATATTGTAGCACATTCGGGCCATTGCCTGGTTACCTCGGACTTCCCCCAATCTATTTTTGGTGGGGAACTTCATCTTTTGGTGATAGGTAGAAGGCACCGCTTTCGTTCGACTGAGGATTCCTCGGCCGAAGATTACGTTGTATGCTATCATACCTTTGATCACTATGAAGTCCACCATGACCATAACGGTCTTGGGTGGGGTGCCAAGAGTAACCGGCAGGCTTAGGGCTCCCTCGGGATAGGTGGCTTGGCCATTGAACCCGCACAGGGGGGTCCGGATCGGGCGGAGTTTAGACGGATCCTCTCCCATCTGAAGGAAACATTCGTAGGATAATACATCAGGGGCACTTCCATTGTCAACCAGAATCCTATCTATGTTACAATGGTTTATTGTGGCCGATATCACCAGGGCGACTTCATGCAGGGTGCTCAGCCCCTCCAGGTCTTGGTCGGAGAAGATTATGACCTGGGGTTCGCTTGGCGGGGCCCTGTGAGGCTCGATGGCTCGGCTCGCCCGCTCAGCGTGACGCTTCATTCCTCGGCTGATGTCTCCTCCTGATGCAGCTCCTCCGGTGATGACGTTGATGTGGACCCCTCGTGGGGCGTTGTCGATCTCCTCTGGGGCGCCTCAGTCTTCCAGGTGCCCGGCCACGAACCGGGAGAGGTGCCCCTGACGAATGAGAGGCTCGATCTCGTCCTGGAGCTGGTGGCAGTCGCCGGTATGATGTCCGTGGTCGCTGTGGAATAGGTAATGCTTGCTGCGACTGCGGTTCTTTGACTTCATTGGCTCGGGTTCGCGGAGGAGGCCCGATCCTTTGATGTCTTCATAAATCTCGTATATTGGAGCGGTTAGGGGAGTGTACCACTCGTACTTCCGCGACGGTTCCTTGCGTTCCCCGTCTCGATTCCACCTTTTTCCTGGGCCCGAGTTTGGCTCGAGTGCCCACTTCTTGTCCCCCTCCCGACCCGAGCCGGTTGCGTCTCGGCAGGCACTGAGCACTTCCTCGCACTCAGCGTGGTGCAATGCCAGAGTCACTAGCGCAGCAAGGGTCGAGGGAGGGTGGAGGACAAGCTCGCGGCGGAGGTTCTCGTCGCGGGTGCCCCCGATCAGAGCGGTTATGGCCGAGGTGACGTCCAGGTGGGGGATCCTTAGGGCTTCCGATTTGAATCGGAGGATGTAGGCCCGAAGTTTTTCCCCTTGCGCATGTTTGAGGGCAAAACGCCCCGCTACCGACCTTGGGGGGCTGCTACCGGTGAAACTCTCCTTGAATACTCCCCCGAACTGCTTGAAGTTTCGGATGGATCCAGGGGCGAGGGCCCGGAACCATGCTTGGGTGCCTTGGACCAGGGTGGTCGCAAAGGCTCGGCACTTGATGGCGTCGGATGCTCCGTGAAGGGTCATCAGAGCGTCGAAGCTGTCAAAGTGGTCGGCCGGGTCACCCTGGCCGTCGTAGGGCTTGAAGGTCGGGATAGAGGTTCGAGGAGATACCTATGCCTTTAAGATATGGTCGGAGAACGGGGATCTCTCCTCATCCTCTAGTGGAGAGGTCTTCTGCAGGGCTCGCAGAGCGCGCTCCTGCTCTGTGAAACGCCTCTCGAATTCTCGCAGTCGGAGGGATAGCTCCGGCTGCCGCTGCGCCGTAGGGCTGAGGGGGCGTGAAGGCAGGCTGTCTTGGCGCTCCCTGGGGACTTCGATCTCCGGGAGGGGACGGCGTGCTCCATGCCTGCCCCGCTTCGGCGTGGAGGAAGCCTCCTGCTCCGGAGGGGGAGCTTGCGAGGGTCCTCTTACTTTGTTGCGGATGAGCTACTGTCCTCGGAAGCGGCCTCCGGTGGTGTGTTGGGACACGTTCTTACGGGGAGGGCTCTCTGGAGGGGCGCGTGACCTTCCATCCCTGGCCGCCTGGGTCCTCATGAGTTCCACGAGGATGTCCAGTTTCACGTTGAGGGCTTGGAAGGCGTCGGCGCCGCCGTTGAGCGGCAGCCCTACCATCGTGGGAGGAGGGGGCGACAGCCCGGCCGCAGGCAGAGGGGGCGGTCCGTAGGCGGGAGTGCTGGCACCGGAGGGGGGGTTTTGGGAGGCTTGTGAGGGGCCTTCCCTCGCCGCCGCCATGGCCTTTCCCCTGTCGCCAGTGGACCTCCTCCCTGAACTTCTTCTCACCATACTGGCTCTTTGGTCATTTCCCACAAACGGTGCCAGATGAAGGGGCGTGATCTCGCGCTGGTCCTGAGCTGGGAGGATGATCACCGGGTAGTGAACTGTAGAGAAAGGGAAACGAATCAGGGGGCCCAGGGATGGTTCCCTGGGGAAACCCTCCGATGCTTAAGTCAGTAGAGCAATGGTGGAAGGTATTGAGGGAGGTAGAGAGAAATGCGCGAGATTCCCCAACACCAAGGTGGTGAAGTGGTTCCTGCTCAGGGAGTGTTAGGCCTCTATCTGCCTTCTTTGCCGCCGGAGGGAGTCCCTTGTTTATATAGCGAGCTCCTCTGATGAGTTCCATAAGTTGAGGAGTTTCAGGTGGGAGTTACGTGCTCATCATGAGATCGTTACGTCCTCACCATGGGATCATTACGTTCTCGTCATGGGCTCTTCATGACCTTGGGGGATCGTGGCTCCCTTATCCCGCTGAACTCTTGCTCATAAAGGATTGTCAATGGCTGCATGGATAAATATTTGTCAGTCGATCCAAGCATGAGAAGTGCCAGCCCTGTCCGGGCGATAGGCATAGCTCGGATGCAATCAGATCGGAGTGGGCGCAGAGTGCTCGCCCTTCATCTCGACGAGGGATGGCTCGGGCGTGGGTCTTCCTCCGTTCTGGCGTTCGGGCCTTCCGAGCCTAAGGGCCGCCGAGGAAGGATGGGATCCCGAGTGATCTTTATTGGGCTTTTCTGCCGAAGTGGGCCCTAGAGGGCTGTCACTTGGATGAGCTGAGCCTCGTTCGGTCCTGATGGGCCTAGTTTGGCTGCTCTTAATTGGGCTATAGAAATCCCCCTCTCCAATAACCACCACTGTGAGAGTGAGTGTGTGACCCATCTCGTGACTCGATCCGAGCACGAGTGTGAGCCAAATACCCTTGACTCACTGTCGATTTCTCAACCGCACAAATCCGCACGCTTCTCTTGCTAGGGACGAGTAGCGAGCTTGTGTTGAGTTAGTCGCGTCTTTGCTGGTTATGTTTTCAATTTGGCCGCGTAGCCACCTAGATTCTCAGGTTCGCATCAAATTGGCATCAAGTCCGCATTTCGTCCTGCATCAGATTGGTATCAGAGCGAGTTAGAGTCTAGGGTAGTCTATCATAGCATGGTTTAAGTCTAGGGTTGCATGTCATTCCTCTATTCAGTATATTAAAAGGTGCTGCCGGAATAATAGGTTACGCCTATCAGGAAGGTAGCACACTTGCGTGAGAAGATCTTCGGATCCCTATCTCTGCCACGTGCCAGATATTGGTTAGGTCAAGGTTCTTCATTTTACATTAGGTGTCTCATTCAAATTATATTTAGCTCCATCACATGCCTGTCCTATAGTTCACCGTCTCCCATGGATTCCCAATCGCCCAGGCAATATGAATGGTGGCGTAGCACCCATGGGCGTGGAAACCAACCCCTCCACTTCCGTAGGCCCCAATCCTCGGACTTTTATGGGTCCAACGTCCCGAGTGACTACCAAAACTGGGAAGCCGTCATGGACAAATATTTCGAGTGCTACACTATGTCTGGTGCCATGGAAGTAAGTTTTACCAAAAGAGGCTTTTTCATAAAGCTACCGAAAAGTGGAGAAGCATTGAATGCCTGAGGGAGATTAGGAGGTAATGGCCCATCGAGTCATGGTGCCAAATGAAAGATGAGCTTAGAAGGACCTACCTGTCCCACCCAGTCACCTCCAACCGACCCCACCCAGTCATCACCCATCAGGATGGTCATAGTCGGAGGCCTAGGGTCCCGCACATAGATGAGCCTAGACCCAATACTAGGTCGAGTGACTATGAGCGACTCCACCATGATGCGCCTACTCCAAACCCCACCTTTGTCGAACTCTTGAAAATCTTTTCGGATCGAGTGGATAGGATGTGCGCTCAAATCGACGGACTCCTGCCCAAGCCTAAGGAGGTCGTAGCTGGTAATCTTAACCCGGCGCCATCTACGAAGTCTCTAGGTCCTCTCCTCATCATAGAGGACGTCATCTCCCCATCCGAGGGAGATGTTTCACCACAGCCTTCACCCTTCGAACTTCATACGGAGCCCCTCGTGCTTCTAAAGGGTGAGATAATCATTGAAGAACCACTACTTAGCTGGCTTAAGAAGGGCTAGGTCCCTAAAGCACTTTGCTACCCATCCATGGACCCTGCACTATAAGTAGTGCCCGTCAACTCATTCCACACAACGTTCCGGTCTTGTCACCATGTTGATACATTGGAACACCTTATTAAGGGATTAGACCGGCAGTTGAAGTTGACGCAAATGTTGGCCCCAGGCTTCGACCGACCCAAAGGTCGTGGCTTCATGCATCCCGCTTTGGGATCAGTTACCTCCGTGTGCACCGTGGGTCATGTCACCACGAGGGTTCTTTTATTCCTCCCCATGTCGGCCGAGCCTAACTCCATTCCTTTTATCCCGAGGGAAGAACCATGTCTTCTATAAAAGACCACCGTCCCACCTACCACAATGAATGAAGGTGACCATTTACACCTTCAAGAATTTCAAACGTGGGACCGTGTCATGAGGGAACCCATCTCGAGGGGTCACGCATTCTTTGACACCTTCGACCCCTTCCTTGGTGAGCCTCTTGACCCACCTTATCTACTCCACTTCTTCAAGGAAATTCACCAGCACACCTCTTCCCCACGGGCCAGTCAAACTAAACGTAGCAAGGAGCCCGTTCATTGGGCTAATGTAGAAAGTGAATTCGGCTCTCCTGGCCCACCCAAACCTCCCAAATCCAAAAGGCAGCCAATGCATGTTAGGGACATAATAGGATGTCTAGGAGTCCCCCATTCTGCCAACCTCTGGCTGCGTCGAGTGTATGATAGTCACACATTCGGATATCCTGGTCCACCATTGCATATGTATTGGTCTGCATAGCATTAGGTTTTTCTAGGACATAGAGTGTGCTTTTCCTTTATTTGTACAATTTGTTAGGAGTCTGCATATGTCAAGGTGAGTCGGTCTAATGCAACCTCGCTGTGCAAATCCATTTTGAGTGTGAGGCAAGTTGGGTCCAACGCATATGTTGTGGACTTGCCCGAGGAATATGGGTTCAGCTCAATCATCAATGTGTCGGATCTAGTCACCTACAGGGACCCAGCGGTGATTCCCAGTAAGTCTTTGAGCTGTCTCCCCCCTTGTGAGTGATCCCACCCCGGAGTGTCCACCACTAGCCTCATACCAATAGCAGCGTGAGCAAATAGACCATATACTAGATGAGTAGGTGACACTTTGGAGTGCAGCGTACCAGTGCTACCCGGTGCGATGGAGAGGACGGCCCGTGTCTGCTGACACTTGGATCATCCGGGCAGAGCTACAAAAAACATATCCAGATCTACTGGAGCGGTACCCGAGCGACGTCACCCCCTTACTCGACGGGTAGAGTTTCTCCCGCCTGGGGAGAATTGATGGGGACATCATAGTAAGGCATCTAACATTTTGTTTGCATTTGTATCCTTGAGTCAATTGGGTTTTCAATTGTAAGGCAATTATAAGCCAATGTGTTAGTCATTAGGAATTAGTGGGTTTCTTTGTAAAAGGCCACGCAGGTGTTGACACCTGTTTTAGCCCATAAGTTACGTTGTTTCTCTTATTTATCCCCATGATGCCCAAAATTAACCATTATTTTGGAGCCTTCTTTGAGCCTATCACAAGCCCATTTGTTCACCTATTTTTCAAGCCCATTTAGCCTTGGAAGGTCTTATCTTCAATTTCCCAACTTTCGGGCCCGTTCCGGGTCGATTCGGAGGTCAAACGGGCACCCGGGGGCTCAAAACGCAAAAAAAAAATCTTTTGTTGTAAGCGGTCGGTCGACCGACCGCTTCATGGGCCAAGCGGTCGGTCGATCGACCGCTAGCCCAGCTAAGAGTCCAGCTCGCGCTGGACTATGCCCCAAATCTATTCGATAGGCCTACCGACCGCTAGCCTAGCTAAGAGTCCAGCTCACACTGGACTCTGCCCCAAATCTGCTCGATAGGCCTATCTTGCAACGGCTATAACTTCTAGAAACAAACTCTGAATTGAGTCCCGTTTGTTTCTATGTCTTGTCCTTTAGATTATATCGAGTTTGATTTATAGAACTTGAATTTTCATTGGCTATATCTCTCGGAATTATGGTTGAAATGTCTAGGTTTATGCATCCTAGTACAAGTCAAACTCTGATTTTCTGTGCGATGGGCCCACATTCCAAGAGCCATAACTTCTAGAATCCTCCTCCAAGTTGAGTCCCACTTGTTCCTACCTCTTGTCATTAGTATTATCTCGAGTTTGATCCATAGAACTTAAATTTTGGTGGACTCTATCTCCTAAAATTGTGGGAGAACTTTCTAAGTTTCCTGCAAACCTCTATATAAACTGCCCAGTTCACAGTTGCAAAGGAGGGCTCTTTCTGGACGTGGGGCGAAGCCATGCTGGATTGTCTACTCACAACCTTGACCCCATCTTGAAGAGGGAAGTATTAGCTTTCCATTCCATCCTTCTGAGCTTAATTTGGTTGTCTATGCTCTTAGTTCTAATCTTCTCAAAATCACAAATCATCACAGTTTACACTATTTTTTGCTACACTTGCACTTTTGCACGTTTTACGTCAACGATTTCTCCCTATTCTCTTCATCATATTCTGTGATTTCAATTCCTATGCATGCACAACACATACACATATCTTTTTCACCCTTCCACAGGGGTTAAAAACCTCCCCCCGGTGAGTTTGCCCTTAATTTCTACCTTATCACTGCGGGATTGATACTACACTTCATGATCTAATGGACTTTTCTCTTGTGTTTTGGCTTTGTTTTGCAGGAGAGCATGATTGAACGTGAGGCCCTCTTCCTCTAGCCGGCTGGAAGGAGAGGAGGTCTGATTCCACAAGTTCCTCGCGTCTCATTGCACGCGCGTGATCACGTTATAGCGGTCACCTTTGGTCACAATTTTCTTCTTCATCTTCCAAGGTATACGGCACCATCTTCATCCTTTCCTCATCCTTTTGGTGCTATAGAACCTTGGTGGCGATCACGGTCAGCTTCCTCTTCTTCCTCGCCCCTTTGTTTTTCATGCAATCTCATGTTTATATGCATGTTCACACATGTTCATAGTTTGGGGCGGGGTAGATTAATCCACCAACACCTTATTTTTTGGGGATCACGGTGCGACACCTAGTGCCCATCATGTTTATTTTCATGCTCTTTTGTAAGTTGGGTGTGTGCATGTTCATGCTTAGGTAGCTTTTTCTTTATTTTCCCACTATTCTGGGCATTTTCGGGTCTGTCCGAGCCTTGCAGTCATCTCCAGGACCGCTAGGAACTCCAAGCGATCATCATAGGACCGCCAGGGCCTTTCTGGTGGCCAAACGGTCGTTTTCTATACCGCAAGGGACAAAAAATGGTCATTTGGTAGACCACTTGTGGATTCTGGCAGTTCTATGTGCGTGCTCATAGGGCCCTGTTCGTTGAGGCATAACTTTTGATATCGGGGTCTGATTACGCTGATTTTTGTTTCATTGGATAGCCATTTGTATTGTCTTTCTATCCATATCTTATTTGTATTATTTGGGTCACATTTGCATAGTCTAATATTATCATCATTTTTGAGTTTTCTGCTTAAAGTTTGTAGGCAGGCTCAAGGACAGGTTCATAGGTACGACTTTGATTGATGATTTGACTGCCTTCCCGACATCTGATTGTGCTGATTTTTGTTCCATGGGGTAGTCCTTTGTATTGTCTTTCCATCCATAGTTTATTTTCATCATTTGGGTCACATTTGCTTAGTTAAATATTGTCATCATTTGAGTATTTTGTGCATAAAATTTACATGCGGTCTGCGCACAGGCCCATGGGGGCAACTTTATTGGACAATTTAATTGACCTCCCGGGGTCCAATTTCTCTGTTCTTGGGCCCATTGGATAGTCCTTTGTATTATCTTTCCATCCATATATTATTTGCATTATTTGGGTCACGTTTGCATAGTCAAATCTCGTCTCCATTTTTGCATTTTGTGTATAAAATATGCATGCAGGTTCAGGGGCAGATTCACATGTATGTTTTGCATTGATGATTTCTTTGCCTTCCGAATTTCGATTGTGTTGCTTCCTGGTCCTACCTTGTTGTCCTTCGTATTGTCTTCGTTTTCATATATTATTTGCACTCATACCATTGTGTTTGCATAGGTAAATCTTGCTTTCATTTTTCACTTTTATGCTAGATTTTTACATGCACTCCGGTGCACATAGGGCCATGCATTGCACATCACAGTTGAATTCCTCCTTGGTAAGTGATCCTCTCGCCTCCATATTCCTTAGGGTCGACTAGGTGATCTTATCCGTGACCTTCATAAGCCCCCGTGAGCCGTGGATTCCCACACGGCCGCCGGGCCGGTTGTACCTTTTTCACCCCTTAGGCTAGCATTTGCATACGTGTGAGGGAGTTAACCTTAATCAACCAAAGTTTGGACCTTATTCCCATAGGATTCCTATCTTGAGAGAATTATGTTTAATTCAAATCATTAAAAGGTCTATTAAAACTTCTAAAATAATTCCCATCATATCAACTTGTTTGGCTTGGGTGAAAACTCTCACATTACAGTGTTTGTGTTGTTTGGGCTTGTCCAGGCCCATTAGTGGTGTTTGTGTTGCATTTCCATCATCATCCACATGTTTTGTTGATAGGTCTGTTGAGTAGTGGATCGCGGATCTAGAGGGGAGGGGTGAATAGATCTACCCCTCTTTTCGCAGAACACCCCTCTTTAGAGCTAGATAATAAAAATAGCAGCGGAATATAACTAGCTTGACGAAGGACACAACGATTTACTTAGCAAGATGATTACGTAATATAGAGATTGAACCTAAGCATGCATCTAACACAAAGTAATCGCACAAGCAAACCACAACACATGATATTTTAAGGTGGTTCGGACTGAATCCCCAGTCCTACGTCCACCCCTCACCAAATCCGGTGAGGCTCCACTAGTGCAATGCACTGAACCGCAAATCAGAAAGACCTCCGATTGCCTTCCTACTAACCACAGGTAGGGACGTCAACACCGCAGATCGGACAACTTCCTATTGCCTTCCTATTAATCACCGGTTGGGACGATCTTCAGTTTCAAATGTTTGAATGAAATGAAAAGAGAACAAGATATGAAAACACTCAAACAAGATATAGAATATGCTCAAAGAGAAAAGATCTTGTCTAAGATTGCTGGAGCTTGAATCTGATACTTCAATGGTATCTTCTTCCTTGTGAAATGAGCTTCCTTGGATCTCCTTGAGTTGATGAAGAAGACTATGGATGTAGCTTTGATCACCCTTGAGAACCTTGATTGCTTCTAGCTTACTTGGAGGTTGCTTGCTTCAGATCTAAGCTTGAATCACCTTGGAATGGATGAAGAACTTCTGCACAGAGTACTGTTCACGGCTACAGTACCTCTTCTTCCAAGCTCCTCTCTAGCCTCTCTTGATCTCCCTTTGATACAAATGATCAACTAGGGTTTCTAACCCACTTGTGTTGGTTTTATATCTTTTGAATGGTCCATAGACACCCCCCAGACCAGATCCACAATCCATGGGGGATTGGGTGACTTTAGGATTAAACAAATACAAGGGAAGGGGCTCTTCTCGAAGTGGAAAATAAAGTCAAACATGGCTGCATCGGGGCTGGAGGTCAACTGGAGGTAGGTGGCGGTCGACCGCTACTGAGAAAACCTGTAGCAACTTGGTCCCTAGAAATTCCGGTCGACCGCCCCCGGGTCGGTGGTCGACCGCCACTGAGAATGCTGCAGACAGGGAGCTACTGGGAGGGGCGATCGACCGCCCCTGGGTTGGCGGTCGATCGCCAGCTGGGCAAACCCCAGGTTTCGCGGTTCAGTCCGTTAACCCCTTTAGCTCCGTCGCTTAAGTCCTTTAGCAGCCCGTTCTCATATGTGGCATCAACCTTGACGGTCTTGAAGGTGTCAACTGATTCTTTGACCTTGGGTTCTCTTGAAGTTAATAGATTAAAGGTATATCGCTCCTATAATCCAAATTTTGTTCCGGGTGCTCCGCCCCCGGAAACCCCCGCAAGGGGCGCTGCCCCCTTGACCCCTGCGACTTGACCGGGCAGGTCGATCCCCTCGACCTGACTGCGTAGGTCGATCCTCGTGCGAGGGCACAATCATTGAGCTTTCACTTTTGCCATCTCCACTCCATTCCTTGTCCTTTCATTGGCTTACCTGTCATGAACAAAGCATCACGTATGTCAGTCATATGGGAGTGGAAAACATCAATGACTTATAGTGATTAGCCGTTATCAAAACCAAGCCATTATCAAAACTAAGAATGTCAAATGACTCAAATGACCACAGGGGCACAACAAGGCCCAATTAGGTTAGCCCATTTTGTGTGTCTATTATCTAGTCCATTGTCCCTTGGTCCCATTCTCCCTTAGCCTTTGCATTAGTGGGTCAGTCCCCTCTTGTCCTCAAGCCCATTAAGCCCTTGCTTCCCTACATGTATTTTCCCTTGATATCCTTGTATTAAGTCTTCATTTGCCCTCATGGAGAATCATTCCAACCCTTTTACCCTTCTTCCTCTCAATTTCCTTCTTATTCCCGCGTAAAATCCTCCTCCCACGCAAGCCCATCTTCATGTGGTCCTTCTGATCCATCCGAGGAACAGGCTAATTTCATGGCCCATCTTTCAAGCCTTGTTCACCGAATGGACCCGGTCCAGGCCCAACGTCTCATTGCATCTCATCTTAATGGGCCTTCTTCTCATAACGGGCCCTATTCCCTTCATGGGCCTCTTTCTTCTCCTTCATATCCTACTGGTCCAATTTCTAATGGCCAATTTCACCCTAATGGGCCTGCTCCTTTTGCCCATGTTGCCACTGGCCCAATGGATCCATATGCCAGCATTTCTTCTAGGGCAGCATGTTCTTCCACTCCCAGAATGGGCCCTTCTTCTTCTCAGCCTGGATCCTCTTATCCGGCCCAATATCATCATTTTCGTCCAAATTCACAATCTCTTGCTCAAGTTGGCCCATATTATTCTCGATCTCTCCCTACCCAGAAGATGATTACTCAAGCCTAACGCCAGCTTCATGAACTCCAACGCCGAATTGATCCCAAAACCTCCTTTAGTGTCCCGCTTGCATTTTAAAATATTCGACTTCCGTCTCCATCCCAAATCCTCGCATATCACCATTATAGTGGAGTCGAAGACCCGCGTGTGCACTTAAAGGAGTTCCTTTATGAGTCGGCTCAGTTTTGACATGACCAACGCTTAATGGCCAATCTTTTCAGACTGTCTTTGGAAGGCCTGGCTCGGGATTGGTTCTTCTCTCTTCCGTAAGAGCAAGTTGTGAATTTTCAAGCCATGCAAGTCAAGTTTATTCAACAGTATCAGGACCAGGTTGGGCCCAGGTATTCTATGGTGGATCTGGCCCATAAGATGATGAAGCCCAAAGAGGAGTTCTCTACCTTTGCCAATCACTGGCGTCACCTTGCCGCACAAGTCCCAAGGCACATTCCGGAGCCAGAGCAAATCAAGATGCTAATTTCCAATGCAACGCCTGAGTATCACTTCATCTTAGCCCTCAATGACATCACCTCCTGGCAACAATTATACAACCGAGCCCGCTTCATTCACCAACAAATCCAAAGTTCCCTTGACCTTGAGTCTCCATCCACTTACACCTCACCTTCCATGTACCAACCCTACGCTCCCATGAGTCAGCCCGTCATAAGTCAGTCTTCCGCCACATAGCCTTCCACATATCAACCCTCCATGAGTCAACCTACCGCCATCCATAGTCACCCTTCCACTTCTTCATATCCCCAGGTGCCTGCTCCTGTGTCTCCACCCTCGGTCAAGGGAACACCACATTCCGAGCAGGTGGATGCCGTCTATATACCCTTTCATCCCGCTCCACATATGCCTTCACCAAATCCCTCTGTCACCATCCAAGCACTTTTGCCTATGCAACCCCCGCAACCCTCTCCATAACCTCTTCCATTTCACACCCCTCGGCATCCGCCTTGCCCGAAGCAGGCTTCTTACCCACCATTGCCGGAGTCTTTCCCTGATATTTTCTTGGCTTTGATGGCCACTCACGCGTTGCCGCTCCCTCCAGTTATGCCTTGCCAACCCGCGGTCGGGAATATGCTTCAGTTTTATGATTTCCATTGCCAGTAAGGGCATTTGGTCGAGGATTGCCCCAAGTTCTGGGATTATATTTATGACTTAGAAGCCAAGAAGAGGATTGACTGGGCCGCTATTCACAAAGTCATTCTACATCTTCGCAGCAAGCAGCAACCACAAGAAGCGCTGCCCAAGCAACTGTCTTCATTTCAAGGCCAGGGGCACCCCTATGATTCTTCAACTAGCGTTGCACCCGCTCCATCACCTACTACCTTGCCTACCCCATTACCTTCACCATCTCCTACGCTGTCTCCATCACCTCCACAAACCCAAGCCTCCACTCAGGCCAATTCCTCCTCTTCTTCTCCCGTCGCCACTTCCACTACTTCCATCCCTAACGCCACTCGATGCGTTGTGTCGATACGTCGATGGTGGGCACCACGACCCCCTCTTCACCCTCTCCACCGTCTCCACCACCAACATTACTCCCATTGCCCGCATCAGCACCTCCATCACCAACCCCATTACCCGCATCACCACCTCCACCATCACCATTACATAAACAATCGCCACCACCTTCACCGCTTCCTCTCCGAAAGACCCCTATTTCATCACCTTCATCTTTGCCTGAGGCCTCTACATCTTCTAAGCCTTCGCCTCTGCCATCCGAGCCTTGTACCTCTGCCACTTGTCCACCTACTTCCATCCGGCGGAGCAGGTGTGCATTATCGTTGGTGCCTCTTGGGTCTTGTCCCCAGGGTGATAATGAGCCGAGTCAGGACTGTTAAGTGCCAGTTATACACTTCAAGCTTCAAGATTTCATCTGCCGGATGCCAATCCGTGTCCCGATCTCTGCTTACTTTAGGGTCAATGAGCCTATATTTCCGATGACAGTTGCTGAGAAGAGCTCTCTTGCCTTAATGCCAGTTTCTTCTCGAGCGAGGTCAGTGGCAATCTCTTTGCTCACCGGAGGCTTGACTATTGATGCTATTATTTCTTCTCGCTCCGTCGTAGTTCAGATTGCTGGCTGGGAAGGCTTCTCCACCCGTATCGTCCTAACTCATATGGCCACCAAGCAGATTATGAATTCCATGTTCCAAGGGTAATTGGTCATATCTTCCATACTATCAAAGTACATTCTGCACATTCTATGCAAGCTCTCTCAGTTTATCAGTATGCCGGCCACGTCAACATCGTGTATTACTCTCCCTCAGTCCTGTCCTGCTCTTTTATCAAGGGAGTTATGCTTCAAGGATGATTTTCAAGTGGAGTTGCTGGATCTCCATATCTGTGTGCAAAGTGGCAAAACTCCATGGTTTTCTGATGCTCATCCATCTAAGGAGTTCACTTTTCAAGGATGTCCACATATTGTTAGCACTGGATGTCTAGGGGCAGCTGCCCCAACGAGGCTGCATGTTCATAGCCAGGCCAGGTCGTCTGCCAGATCGGCCCGTTATTTGAGGAGACATTGCAAATCAAGAAGCCCAAGGGTCCAAGCCCACGCCAGGCTGGTCCATTTCCAAGAGATTTCTACTAAGAAGAGACGGCAGCGCAAGTTCAAGGGCCATCAATTGTGCATTCAGGGGTCCACCTCTTCCTCCCCTTCTTTTCATTCATCCTTTCTCTTGCTCCGCTCCCACCCTTGGGTGGTGTACCTTCCTTGTTCCAATCCCACATCTATGATCTTCTCCTCTCCTCTCGGGACGGTGAACCCCCACTTTTCTTCTTCTCATTCGGGTACTCCAGGTTTTCATTCTCGTTATTCTAGGCCTCGGCCTATGCTCTCTCATCATCCCGATCCCGAGACTTCTTCTGATTCCCCTCCTCCTGTATCTCCAGGATCCGTCTATTACTCTCTTTCCCCAATCATGTCGGGTGATTACCCTTCTCTTTCCCCGACTCTGTCGAGTGGTTCTCATTCTTCTTCCCCGACTCTGTCGGGTGGTTCTCATTCTTCTTCCCCGACTCTGTCGGGTGGTTCTCGTTCTTCTTCCCCGACCCTGTCAGGTGTCTATGATTCTTCTTCCCCGACCCTATCGGGTGTCTATGATTCTTCTTCTCCGACCACGTCGGATGGTTCTTCTACCCCTCATTCTACTCACTCCTCTTCAGCCTTTTGGGGTTCTTGCCCTTTTTCATGCTGTTTTCGAGGCTTTAGCCCGCCTTGATCTCAGCTGATCTGGTTTCTTTTGTATCTGGTTCCTTATTATCAGGGTCTCGGTGCCTTAACAAGGGAGTTCTAGCCCTCGTCCTTCTTCCTTTTATCCTTATTTTTCTAGTTTGATGTCTGCTGCTCCTCCATGTAGAGGAATCTTTGATCCTTTGCTATCCTCTCCCTTTCGTCCTATCAAGTAAGGAATACAAAGCTCGTGTTGTACGAAGCACGATGATCAAGATCGCGTCAGGATGCTATTACCACACTGTGGATATGCAATGTATCATTATTTTGTGCAAGAATATGTTATCATCACTATTATCTCTCTTACTCATGTACATGCTTATAATGATGGTTCCTCAACATGGTTAAGTAGCTTTTAGAAATTTTCTTAGTTAAGCTTAGTCAAGACGAGTTCACTTCTACAACATTCTTAAGCTGGTAATAGCTCCATGCTGGGAGTCTAGTTTCATTCCCCAATCGTTGAGGATGACCTTTTTGCATGGGTTTTCACACACTACACGGCGAGCCATAGCAGATTCCTCTTAGGCAACACCGTTGCTTCTTTAGCCATACTTTAGGTATGCACAAAGGTCTTTTTTCTCTTCTCTGCTTGGCCAAATGCAGGGGCAAGAGATTGATGGGTGAGATGACCAACCAAGACGCTGCCTAATACGAGAGAGGTCTCAAATAGGGGCAGTCTTGACCCTCAAAAGTGAGCTTTCATGCAACATCTAGCCAATAAGGGCTGTCAAATGAAATTCAAATCAATATCAATATGAATCAAAGCAAAATTACGTGAAATCGAAGGCATGGCAAGAGTGGCAGTACAGTTCCCCGCGGGACGTCATAAGCCCGGTCGCATGCGTGCCTAGTAATATGGGTCTCAAAATTAAAGACACAAAGCCCCGGCGCAACAGACCTACTCTTTGAGGGGTAGTGCCCTGAAAGGAATTCGAGTCCTGATGTCTCCCATCCCACATAAAATTTATCTCTAATTTTTCTTCTGCTTCTCCCTCTTGGGCTGGGTTGTATCCCGGGTATGGCCTTAGTAGGGGCACCGTTCTTTAGAGGCGGTTGGTTGTGGTAAGCTACCTTCATTTGCACGCCCTGCTTAAGGGAAGCCTTTAACGAGAGAGGAGGAACGACGACCCCTAGCCAGTAGTTTTTAGCCCATCTTTTGGTGCTGCGGATTGCTATTGTCAAAAATCTAAAAAAATCAGATATGTTCAAAATCCAAAAAAATCAGATATGTTCAAAATCCAAAAAAATCAGATATGTTCAAAATCTAAAAAAATCAAATATTGTCAAAAATCTAAAAAATAAAATATTTTCAAAAATCTAAAAAAATCAAATATTATCAAAATCCAAAAAAAAATGTCAAAAATTCAAACAAAAACATTTTTACCTATTTGTTTTGAGGACAGGTATGATTTGTTTGTTAAGTGTGTAGGTTGTAGGTATCCAAGTCCTTTGCTTCATATCATTTGCGCTACCTCTTGTTCGTATTTTCAATCTGTTATCTCCTCTTCAATCTCATCTCTCGATTTGTTTTGAAGCTCATGTCCTTCTCAGCTTTCGCTTACTCGCTTGATCATATCTCCATGAAAGGGTTTCTGCCTCACGATTATGAACCTAGCGGTTCCGCTTCATCTGATCTTGGGCATTGACTGAAGAATATGTTTTGTTATCTATGTCCCGCCGCATCCTAGCATGTGTCTTTGTCCCACCATGGCCGTGTCATCCCACGTGTTGTCTTATGTCTCTCGTGGTGTTGCCTTATCCCACCGTGTGTGCTATCCTACCGCATTATGTTGCCTTGTCCCACTGTGTCACACGCCTGCCTATTGCTTGTTCTTGTGGTGTTTTGCTTCATTCATCTTTGATATGTTATGTTTCGTTCATCTTGTCTTGTTTCGTGAATCTTCGTGTTTTCATCATGCTCATATTCATGCCATGTTCATGTTGTCGTTGTCTTATGTTGAAAATCACAAATGCAAATCAGAAATGAAAATCAAAAAAGCGCCGTTTCGCTTGGCAGGTAAGTCAGGTATGGCTCTCTATCCCTTCTCATTGTTACATTACTATATGGTATCTACATCACCATAGCCTCTCAAGGACCGACTGGTTACCCGTGTGTTCTGGGATTTGATGTTCTCCTTTAACAAAAATGATGATGATCTAGGAGCACACGGTTAATCATTGGATAGGCCGCTCGGTTGAGCCGGGTGGGGGACAATGGACTCTATCTCGCACGCTGTGGTTGCAGAAGACTCTTGACCCCGTCTTGCTCAGTCTAGCAATAATATCCTTGAGTACTTTCTATTTTATCCTTTCTTTGCATTCGTTTTGATGATTTCTTTATTTTTGCCCAGCATGCATCATGTCATTTTGAGCATTCGCGCCTCGAAATTCTATCAAGGTTATTCCTCAGTAATGGTTGATTGCACTTCATTTCTCCTCGATAAGAGATTCTCATTCCACTCCAAATTTGAACGATTTCTCTGATCTGCCCGCTTGGTCTGGTTGGCCGGTGTGATTCCTATCTGGACTTTATCTCAATCTTACTTCCTCTCGCCAGCTTTTCAGATGTGTCCTTTCTGATCCCCTCATTGTCCGTGGATTGTGTCCCCGATGAGGTTGGTCGTGTTTCCTTTTCCTTAGTTAGCTCTCCAGACATGTCTCATCCTCGTCATCCTTATCCTGGTGGTTAGTTTGGCACTTTCAGGAGAATTCCTGTCGCTTGATGGTCGTGACGGGTGTCTTTTGCCTTGATGCCCGCTTATTAGTTCTCTCCGCTTCATCTCCATTTCACATCGCTGTCGCTTTCACTCCATCTCCTTTCCATTCCGCCTCCGCGTCGCTTTTGCTCATTCCCTTGCAAAGCAGACATCAAGGAGGGGCATCTGTTGACACCCATTTTAACCAATAAGTCACGTTATTTCTCTTATTTATCCCCATGATGCCCTAAATTAACCATTATTTTTAAGCCTTCTTTGACCCTATCACAAGCCCATTTCTCCACCCATTTTTCAAGCACATTTAGCCTTAGAAGGTCTTATCTTCAATTTTCCAACTTTTGGGCTCGTTCTGGGTCGATTCGGAGGTCAAACGGGCACCCGGGGGCTCAAAATGCAAAAAAAAAAATCATTTGTTGTAAGCGGTCGGTCGATCGACCCCTTCATGGGCCAAGCGGTCGGTCGACCGACCGCTAGCCCAACTAAGAGTCTAGCTCGCGCTAGACTCTGCCCCAAATCTGCTCAATGGGCCTATCTTGCGGCGACTGTAACTTCAAGAAACCAACTCTGAATTGAGTTCCGTTTATTTCTATGTCTTGTCCTTTGGATTATCTCGAGTTTGGTCCATAGAACTTGAATTTTCATTGGCTATATCTCTCAAAATCATGGTCGAAAGTTCTGGGTTTATGCATCCTAGTACAAGTCAAACTCTGATTTTTTGTGCGATGGGCCCACCTTCCAAGAGCCATAACTTCTAGAATCCTCTTCCAAGTTGAGTCCCACTTGTTCCTACCTCTTGTCCTTAGTATTATCTCGAGTTTGATCCATAGAACTAGAATTTTGGTGGACTCTATCTCCTAAAATCGTGGGAGAACTTTCTGGGTTTCCTGCAAACCTCTATATAAACTGCCCAGTTCGCAGTTGCAAAGGAGGGCTCTTTCTGGACGTGGGGCGAAGCCATGCTGGATTGTCTGCTCACAACTTTGACCCCATCTTGAAGAGGGAAGTATTAGCTTTCCATTCCATCCTTCTGGGCTTAATTTGGTTGTCTATGCTCTTAGTTCTATTCTCCTCAAAATCACAAATCATCACAGTTTACACTATTTTCTACTACACTTGCACTTTTGCACATTTTACGTCAACGATTTCTCTCTATTCTCTTCATCACATTCCGTGATTTCAATTCATATACATGCACAACACATACACCTATCTTTTTCACCCTTCCACAGGGGTTAAAAACCTCCCCCGGTGAGTTTGCCCTCAATTTCTACCCCTATTTTATCACCGCAGGATTGATGTTACACTTCATGATCTAATGAGTTTTTCTCTTGTGTTTTGGCTTTGTTTTGCAGGAGAGCATGATTGAACGTGAGGCTCTCTTCCTCTAGCCGACTGGAAGGAGAGGAGGTCTGATTCCACAAGTTCCCTGCGTCCCGTTGCATGCGCGCGATCACGTTGTAGCGGTCACCTTTGGCCGCAGTTTTCGTATTCATCTTCCAAGGTATACGGCGCCATCTTCATCCTTTCCTCATCCTTTTGGTGCCATAGAACCTTGGTGGCAATCACGGTCAGCTTCCTCTTCTTCCTCGCCCCTTTGTTTTTCATGCAATCTCATGTTTATATGCATGTTCACACATGTTCATAGTTTGGGGAGGGGGTAGATTAATCCACCTATAGTAGGCCCGGCGGGACCGCCACCCTCTCTCTCATTGGGCCATCTAGCTTCTAGGGCCCATAGGGCTGGTCTTTGGTCCATGGGAGAATATTGACCAAGTGGAAAAGTCCAAGTTGGCCACTAGAGGAGGACACCCCCCATTCTCCCCCTTTTTTGTTATTTTATTTCCTTTGACCACATGGGAGAGAAATTAGAATTCTCATCCCCAAATTGCCCCTCCCTAACCCTCGATCCGAGGGAAGTAATGGTCATTTAGCTAGGGCTATAAAACTCATGTATTTTCATTATTTTAATAGATTAATTGAAGAAACATCAGCATTTTGCTTGGATAGCCCATGGGTGCCCCTCTCTCCTCTCTCCCCCTTCTTGCAGCTGTGAGAGTTGCAGCAAATCAAGGTGTGAAGCCCATTCTTTAGGAGTGATTCCAACCTATATCACCTCTGCTGGATGCGACTTCCAGCCACCGCCGCCGTTGCCTCCGTTCGTGCCGCCAACGAGCCGCCACAACCCCATCTTCATCTTATTGTCCAAACCTGCGACCTGCAAAACTGAAGCTCAAAGAAAATATTGTATCTCTAGATCCAGCCATCTGATCAAGCTTAGGTTTTGAGGGTTTGTTCCCCGTGTTTCCCCCTTCTTCCAATTAAATTTTCTCATCGATCAGACGTTGTTTGCCCCTCCTCCCAGTCACTTCTTTCAACCCCTCACAGTCTGCCAATCAGCAGATCTGCGAGATAGTAGTCTGTAGATCTATTTTTCCTACCCCTCAAACTATGTCAAAAAATTACAAAAATATTTGTACGTGATCCTCACTTCCCCCCCTCTCACCCATAAAATTCCCAAAGTCCAGATCTACCAATTCCCCTTCGGTCAACTCTCATTCTCAGGCAGATCTCAACCTGTCTTGCCCGTTCTGTAATCCGAGGCAGAAACAACCACAGAGTTACAGAGTTTTTCATTTCAAATTGGACCGTTGGATGGATGTAAAGTTTACATGTGTTGTATATCTTTAAGTCTGCTTTCCAACGGCGCCAATTTCGTTCCGATCTACCTCCGGATCTGAGCGCAGCAAGGGTTCTCGCCAGGTCACGCAGATCTACCCAGTCACAGGACTGCGGGACAGATCAGAAGTGTAAAATTTCTATCGACCCTTCGGCTTCGATTCAGCCACCGCCAACTTCAGGGATCAAAGAGGGACATCCCACCAACGTACCAGCCAACCGCCACTACCAGAAGATGATCGGAAGCTGACATCACACGTGCCGAACTCGTTTGCTGTCCAGCAAGTTTGAACAGTGCCAAGTCAGACCAGCAGCCCACCTCCGGCCCAAAAGTCCTTCCGACCTGCTGCCCGTCAACCCGAGATCGGTACTCCCGGGTTGCTGTTGTAGCCCTTTACCTCCCTGCGTGGAGTGGGCAGTAAAATTTGGGTCTGTAATTATTGATAATTTACTGTACCGGGAGTATGGGTCTTAGCCGGGGTTGTCTTCCCCACGCCCGGAGCATGGAGGTACGTTTCTGCTCCTCTATTTGTCGCATTGCTCATTTCATATATGTGTTTATTTGCCGCTGCATGTGAGTTATTTTGATTTCTAGCTAGTTCAATTATAACCACCGCTGTGAGAGTGAGTGCGTGACCCGTCCCGTGACTCGATCCGAGCACGAGTGTGAGCTGAATACCCTTGACTCACTGCCGATTTCTCAACCGTACAGATCCGCACGCTTCTCTTGCTGGGGACGAGTAGCGAGCTTGTGTTGAGTTAGTCGTGTCTTTGCTGGTTGTGTCTTCAATTTGGCCGTATCACCACCTAGAGTCTCAGGTTCGCATCAAATTGGCATCGAGTCCGCATTTCGTCCCACATCAAGTGCTGCCAAACGTTGAACTGCTCACAGAATGTGCAGTGTTCGACCATATCAAAGATAGAGAAATAAAACAAAAGTCCTTGTAAAACAGAGGTAGAAGAGATGGAAACAATCACACAACAAGAACATACCATTGCACAAAGATTTTTAAGGTGGTTCAGTCTACAAACCCGCAGACCTACATCCAACCCTCACCAAATCGGCGAGGCTTCACTACACGAGGATGAATCCTCATGAGGACGAAGTCCTCAATACACACGGGGTTAAATCCCCACACACACTCGAGGAGCAAGCTCCTCACGAAGACAAGGTCCTCACACCGCTACAACAGCAACAACGGGGATGAACCCCACACACACGATGATGAATCCTCATGAGGACAGAGTCCTTACGCTGCTACAAGAGCAGCATATGGGGACAAGCCCCATGGAGAACTAACCCCCCCCATACACACACACTCACAAACAAAGAAACAAAAATGCTGCAAGTGCAGCAAAAAAACATGGGGACATCTCCCCAAGACACACACCGCTGCACTATAGCCAACCCACTTCCAGTCTCTGAACAAAGCACCAGACACTGCTGTAAACACAGCATAATACAAGAAGATTTGAAGTTTTGAAACGAAAAGCAAAAACACATATTGGAGCTGAAAAACCAAAGGTAGCTTCAGATGAAGTCATGAAGCTGTTACTACAGGACTGGGCTTCTGCTTTCTTCAACTCTCATCTTCTTCTTCTCATCTCTAGATTGGGTCGGACCAGAGCTGGGGCCTTCTCACTTTTCTTCCTATCTTATCTTTCTCTATTTCTCCTCAGATATTTCTCATGAATAGCTCAGGGTTGCTCACTCTTTTCTTCCTCTCTTCTTCTTTCTCTTTCTATCCTCGGGATGAGCTAAAGGATGCTACCTTAATGCATTGCTCGGCCAACCCTTCCAAGATGGCAGAAGCCTCATATTTGTAGAAGAACTAGTGGAGTATTTTCCCTCTAGAGATCTGCCACTTGATTGGTTGAAATAAAATAAAGGTCTTTAAAATGAACCTCTTCGCTGATTGGTCCAGCTTATATGGAAGAGAGCAGGGTCAAATCAATTTTCCCAGACTGCAATTTGATTGGTCCTGCAGAGGGAAAAATGGTTTTCCCTCCCTGGAGGATTCTGCAGATCATGGTGCATGCTGTGGAGGCTTCCCATTGGCTTGGGGCCTTTTAAACTATTATTTGATTGGTCAGAATAAACAATGAAGTTCTTGACCAAATACCTTTTTCTCTAGTGGTCTATGATTGGTTCAGCATATAAGAGAGCAGGGTCAAAGCAATTTTCCCAGACTGCAATTTGATTGGTCCTAGAGAGGGAAAAATGGTTTTCCCTCCCTGGAGGATTCTGCAGATCATGGTGCATGCTGTGGAGGCTTCCCATTGGCTTGGGGTCTTCTAAACTATTATTTGATTGGTCAGAATAAACAATGAAGTTCTTGACCAAATACCTTTTTCTCTAGTGGTCTATGATTGGTTCAGCATATAACAGAGCAAGGGTACAGACTGATCTTTTGCTAGGTTCTTCGATAGACTGGAATCTGATTGGCTATGACCAAAAAGGTAGAACCATGAAAGTTGACATTTCCCAGATATGGTACCTGACAGATCCTTCCCCCAAAAGGTTGTCCTGAAGTCTCATGATGGAGACGGAGGACCTCTTTCCTAGGAACCTTTTCCAGACCTCAAAAAATGTGTTTTTGGAGGCTTATGTCAGCTATTTTTGGTCTCTGTACAACCTCTGAAGTGTTGCAGTTTTTAATAGAATCAGGCTTGAAAAAAAACTTCAGGTACGTCGACGCAGCAGACCATCGCGTCAACACAGCTTCACAACTGCTTCGAGTTGCTGGCGTGCCAGGTCTTCATGGAGTCGACGTAGCTACATGGGTGCGTTGACGCATCCTGGGAGATACCCATTTACAACGGCTTCTGGGAGGCCCTGGCATCAACGCCCTGAGAAGGGTGAGGTCGACGGGGTGAGAGGCCCTGCCTGACTTGCAGAGGCAAGAGCTAAGCCTACCTCAATGCCTTGAGAGCCCTGCGTCGACGCACTTGTTGAAGGCTCTTGAAGTTAGCTTCAGTAGCCTATTTGGGGTTGACTCCGCAATGAGATGGAGTCGACGCAGCTATGACTCGTTTGGTTGTTCTTCGTTTTATGATCAATGGAGTCGACGCATCCTTGGCACGGGGTCGATGTAGCCTATAGTTCTCTTGAATTTCTTCTCAATCTTCGCAACTGAATTTCATCAATTCCATAACTCCTTGCCCTTGATGTTTTTCCCAATCATTTTCACCTTAATTTCAATAAGAGGAAAGTCCTTTGCTCCTTTGTTTGAGCACACCCAACGCTCCTTACTTGCACTCCCATTTCTACTGCTGTTGCGAGCTTGAGCTTGCAGGGCTTGCTACTACTGCTGCTGATCTCGTTGTTGATTGTTGTTACTTCCCAAGCCAACTTGGCTGAGTGCCATGATCTGTTACTGTCACTCTTTAATCCCCCTTTAATCTTGAGATCTTTACACAAGAGAGTCTTTTGATGATGAGCAAAGCATGGAGGCATCAAAAGCATTATCATGCACATTAAAGCATAGTTGAATCAATTCAATAGTATTATAATGAATCATTCTCATACATTATCAAAACCATGGAATCATGCATGTACCACACATGCACAACATTCTCCCCTTTTTGATGATGGCCACGATGAGTCATTATGAGTCACCTCTCAAGAGAATGTAATCATGAAATAGATGTTTCGATGACTCATCAAAACATCTCTCCCCCTTTGCCATCAGCAAAGAGGGCTTAGATTAAAGCCAATTACAAAGTCAGAATATGAGCACATGGGGTCGCATGATATGATTAAAATTTAAATGCCAAACACAAGCAGGTGAGCAGATAGCCAGATATGCATTCAATAGTGATGTGGAAGGGAAGAACCAGCTTGTTGGGTCCCTTCCTTGGCATAAACAGACCACACAATACAGCAACAGGCTTGTTGGGTCCCTCTTTTCTTTAAGTTTTTTGGTTTTCAGATTTTTAGTGTTTTCTATGCAATGCATGGAATTAATAAAAGCAATCGAACTACATGCATGAAAAGAACCTGATACCAATGATAGACTGGCATGAACCCAAGGGCTCCACAAGACAATGACTCCATGTTATCTCCTCATGTGAGACCATCAAGGATTTGAATACAAGGCAAGGTAGGAGATGTACAAGATGTGGAACTTATGCATGCTAAAACTGGAGCTGAAGCAAAGAATTGTAGTGGAGAGGGATTAAACAGCTCATAAAGAATGAGGCATCAAACTAGGCTCACACATCAATGGTTTTTATTTGAAGAATCAATATTCTCCTTTTAGAGCAGTATTGTTCAAGACCATTATATGCAGTAATGGTTCAAAGTTTATAAGCCCAAAAACTAAATGTAAGAACCCTAAAAATATGTTCTTGTATATTTAACAGAGCTAAAACAGATCAATTAAGATCAAAACCCTTGCCCCCATTCCTTTTCATCTTTCTTAATAATTTCATGACACACCCTTAGAAAGAATTTTAACTAGTATTGAAGATAAACATCTTGTGGTGTAGAATTCTTTTTAGTGTCAGCCCTTTGAAATTCAATTTCTTTTTTGGCAAAAGCTGATTTTTCATTTGAAACCAATGGTTATCTCATTTTAACCATTTTTAAGAACAGTCGGATGGAGTTTGCTCCTTTGGCATGAGGAGACATATTGATCAGATGCTAGACTCCACAGTTAATAGTTTTACTCATCATCCTTTCTTAATCATGAATAAAGGTGTCATTGTCATATCATGACGCAGTCCACGTCACTTCGTGGATGAAGGGACATGATTTCTCAATGAGCTTCGGCCATTGCTCTACCTTTTGTTTTGATTTTTCTCAATATTTTTTTTTTTAAACAGAGGTAACTAGACCTTTACCTCATGACTTGGTTCCCATCACTTCTTTGGTGAAGGGTCCATAGCTTCTCAATTGGTCGAGGTAATTACTCTACAGATTCATTTTTAATTTTTCTTAGGCAATTACCCTTCCAAAAATATCAGACCATTTTCAATGTTTAAAAACAATACTCAGTGTAAAGTTCTTTAACCAGGGTAACCTCAATGCTCTCAATTTTCTGATTTCAGGAAGAGGTGAGGTCACATTTCTTTATGCCTGTTTTAAGTCTATTCCATACACTAAGGTGGTCATTTTCAAGACCCTTAAACCTAGATTTAAGGTTTATATACTCCAAACCATCAATTTAATTTAGGGTTGGTCTGAAATGTTAACGAGGAGCTCTAAGTTGAAAATATTAAATTTAAGCTCCCCCTGAGTGTATGAACTCAGTCATATTTGTACAAGAGAATTCCTCCTCAGGAAATGATTTTCAATGGATGTTGTTCAAGAGATAGACATTATGCACATGAGGAAGGAATGATCACAGTTCTATTTAGAAGAAGAATTGAAGTAGCAGACAGGTACATCAAAATTGAACTGCTACGTCGACGCAGGGAGTGCATGGCTTCGACGCACTACTCTCACACTGAAGAAACAACAATAGAACAACACATATGCATTTTAAAGACATAATGTAGAAATTTATACATACTTACTTCCCTTACATATATGCATCAAATTCAAATGATCTTTATGAGATTTTCAGGAAAAATGGCATGCATTGAATTTAGACATGACACATGCAAGTAAACAGATTAAATATGTACTGACTCCCCCTTAATCCAGCCATTCATTTTAACAAGCTTGAACTCTTTGACTCTACCTGACATGCTTATGTCTAAGTGCACTAAAAATGCATTTGACACTACAGAGTAAAGCAAATGAATGCATGAAATTCTAAATGATGTAGCATGGGATGAATTAAGTGTTTGACCTCTGGTATATGGCGGAGAATTTTTCTCACGCATAGTGATGGCTTCCAGACAAACGTAGTCTTGTCCTTCCACACATGACCATTTTATATACCAGAAAGTCATGACATGATGATGCGCTGAAGGGGTAAGAAATGACCACAATGAAGACTCCCCCTCAATTTGATCCTACATGTAATAAGATATACAAAATGCAATGCGAATTTATTTACATGCATGCAGGCCCTAGACACATTCATTCAAACAACAAGATTTTCATGCCATCCACAATCTCATAATTTCAGATGCTATTGACATCAAAATAGAATTTGTTCTACAGGAAGTGAGAAGGATAGCACATGAGTTCTTTGCATGGAAATTTTTCATTTTGTCCTTGAAGAAATCCATAACTTCCAGCATGGCCTGTGTACCTTGACTTCTTGATTAAGAAATTGCTTCATGCTTCTTATCTTCAAGGCACACCTACAAGGTTCTAGTCTTTCTTGCATTCAGATTAGTTTTGAGGCATATAAGCACAAGTGACCATCCAAGTTTATAGATCATCTTAGAATAGATGAAGATATTGATCATATTGAACTGATGGTTCAACGCATACTAATCAGTGCGTCGACTCAGGATGTTCTGACAGAATACAGAATATGACCAATTTGAACTGTTGGGTCGACGCAGTTACATCAGTGCGTTGACGCACAGATAACAAGTAGAAGAATTTTTCAAAACACACTTTTCGTTTGAACAAAATCTCATTTATTGCAATTTAGAATCAACACAAATGTATTCTAACAACAACATTAAAACATGCATCTTAAATGCAGAAATTTTAAGCATTTTAACTCCCCCTGAACGTATGCATGAATTTCAAATATCCTTTTTGGGTTTTTAGATGCTAATGTTATGCAGTCTGAAAGGAAACATGCATGTGATTAAACCTATCTATGTCCATGAGCATTTGAATACTCAATGAAGTTTAGACAAACATGGGCAACTGACTCATGGTACCAGGCGGAGGCACATTCTCTCGCATGGTGATAGCTCTCAGACAGGCTAGACCTACCCTTCTTCTTGTCACCATTTTATATACCATGAAGTCATGACATGCAAGCACACTTAGGAGGATGCAACATGCAAAGCATACCTCAAGACATGCACACACAAATCTTATATCTTTCGCAGTCATGTGTGCAACATGCGAGTTTCATTCTATGCTTGACATGAACTATATGCATGATTATGCTGAGCATGCTGATTTTCAAATGGCAATGCTTGGTATGCAATATAAAGACATGCCCTTGTTCGAATGCAAATTACCATCTGTACCTGAAATGTAGTATGGATGAATGTCATTTCACATGAGAAAGGTACAAGAATTTTATTCCTATCTCCCCCAATGACTGAATGGGTACAATATAAATGGGAGAAGAAGCATAGGTTTGAATCATGCTTACTCAATTTTTTAAATCACTTTTTGAACCTGGCTGAATTATATGCACAATCTTACACATTACCTGTAACCTCCTCTTTTAAGAAGGTGGGTCATTGATTTCAGAACTGAGCAGGAGGTGAGTTAAGAAACAAGAGCTAGCCCTCAAGGATTCTCACCAAAATGCTCATCTTTGAACATGAGCTTCATTCAAAATCAGAATATTCACATATTCACATTCAAGCATTGTTTGTCATGCATTTACTCATCAATTGAACTTTACAAGAAACTGTAGTCTCTCCCATGATCAAAAATAGTAAGAACAGTGCATGACGTTTGTCTAACCAGAATGTGACATGATAGTCAGTATTAGACAAATAAAGAATGATCAGAGTATACGATGGTTCTGGCTGCTTCAAATAAAATAGGTCTATCAATCAATGAACACTGAGGGTTTACCAGCATCAAAATCAATCATGATATATTATAGATTGATTGGAAATAAGCACATTTTCAAATCTCAAGATAAAATTATTTCCCTCATGAGTCAGACATTTAATTTAACTGAGATCCGGTACTAAGCGGAGAACTTATATCCAAAGATCACCTCACGCATAGTGAGATCTCCAAGGAGACTTAATCTGCCTTTCTATTGATCACTCTTTGATATACCAGATCATCAGATCTTTTCCAAGTCGTAGTCTATCAAATAAATTTTCAATTAAAGCAAAATGTAACTCTCAATTTAATAAAGATAAACTATGAACAAAAGAATTCTCAAATGTAAACGTAAGTGAGGAGTAGCTGAAAATCAAATTATGTGAAAGGCACATATCACAGTTTATCAAGCAAAAAATTCATTATCACACTATGCCTTGAGCAGCTCAAGAGGATATTAACTTTGCACAGTTTGCCAAACCAGATGGCGTACTTAAACTAGATAAAGAAGTTCATTGTAAATTGTTCAGCAATAGGAATCAAAACTGGTTGCACTAGGATCACCTCTGAAGATCGTTGGATCTTAGGTACACAGAGCTTAGCTCTGATACCAATTGTTGGGTCCCATGCGTGGGGGCAACCGGATCTAGAGGGGGGTGAATAGATCTCTTAAAAATATGCCCTCTTAAACTTATTTGACCAGACAAAATTCTGGTTTGAAAACAAATAACCATATACAAGCTGATGCAAATAATGAGCCACTAAAATGGAACCTGAGATAACAAACTGTTGTGGAAAGATTGTGTGTGATAATATGTGCCCCATGAGTATGTCTCCTTTGATGTTACTCTATGTACTTAATATCTTTTTCAGTTTTTGATGATTGGCTACAAGACCATTTTTTATGATTGGCACTAGTAAGTTTGACCGTGGATTGACCATCTATTGACTTTGACAACATTGTCATTTCAATAAGTCAGAATAACTTTTCTAGTGCATATAGTTATCTGCACAAGTCAGACAGTGCATATAAGGTCGGTGCACATCTAATCTGTGCAAGACCAAGGTCAGTGCACACTCTAGTTTGTGCAAGACGAAGGTCGGTGCACATCCAATCTGTGCAAGATGAAGGTTGGTGCACACTCCAGTTTGTGCAAGACCAAGGTCAGTGCATACTCAATCTGTGCAAGACCAAGGTCGGTGCACATCCAATCTGTGCAAGACCAAGGTTAGTGCACACTCCAATTTGTGCAAGACCAAGGTCGGTGCATACTCAATCTATGCAAGACCAAGGTCGGTGCACATTTTCAACCTTCCATTTTATAGTTGGTGCACATTGTTGTGATGCATATGAAGGTTGATGCATGTTCTTCCTTTGTCCTACTATGGTTGATGTACATCGTGCCTTAGTCATGCTAGGGTCTATGCACATACAAGGTCTGTGCACACATTGTCTTACGCATGTAAGAGATCTGTGCATATTTTGCCTTACGCATGTAAGAAGTCGGTGCATGTTTTGCATCGTGCATAACTAAGGTCGGTGCACGTCTTCACAAACAGCATAACAGGTTAGTTCATCTTCTCACCTGTAGCATATCATGTCAGTGCACATCTGCCTTGTGCCTATACAAGGTCAGTGCACATCTGCCTAGTGCCTATGCAAGGTCGGTACACATTGTCATTTGCATGCACTCAGGTCTGTGCATGTTTTGCATATAGCTTGAACATGGTTTGTACACATTTGCACATTGTTCTATCAAGTCTGAGCACATGTGCTGGCATGCATAATAAGGTCTAAGCATATATTCTAGCTTGTACTGATAAGTCGGTACATATTGATTATGTCTCATGATAACATAGTGTTTGACAAAATGCCTTACTCTCAGGGACATAACTTCATTTCCTACTCGTGGAAACTAAGAGAAGCATGTGATCCAAGACTCAAGAGATGGGTTCGTGAACCCAGGAAGCTTTTGATTGGACATGTGATCCAAGGCAAGTCTTTAGTGGAGACTCAACCACGTGGACAACACATCTTCAGCATCTGACACGTGGAGTCCCAGCAGCGCACTCCAGCCGAAATCTCAGGGCAGGAAACGTGTTTCCCACGTGCCCTCTTCTTGCAAGGCTATATAAAGGGACCAGATCTCTCAGATCGAGGAGTGAAGGAATATAGAGAAGAAGAGAAGCAGAGCATAGAAGCAGAGAGAAGGATTTCGAGGTAGAAGAGAGCTGAGCGCTGAAACCTGAGATCAAAAAGAAGAAGAGCCTGTGGTGAAAGTCAAAATAGAGTGTCGTAAGTTGGATAGAAGGTCAGAGTGAGAAGAGAGTTTGTGAGAATCAGTCTTTGTAATTGACTCCTGGATCAAATCTAGAGTCAATCTGCTCCTAGAGAGCTACATTATTTCATCGTTTCTTTCGTTCCATTTTATTTCGTGAATTCTCTTAAGCTGTGTATCAACAGGCGAGGGTGAAACCTCAGACAACGAAGCTGTAAGGCTCAGCGGTAGCAAGTTGTAAGGCTCAGTGGTCTGGGATCTAATCCCCAAAGCTGTGGATCAGCGGTCTGTAGGGATTATATCCCCGAAGCTATGGATCAGCATATTCAAGCTGTGTGACAGCAGTAAGCCTTACTCAATTGAGTAAGGGGTGGACGTAGATCTCTGGATAGAGATCGAACCACCTGAAAATTCTCTTCTCTTGTGTGATTGATCTGTGCTCCAGTGTGTTTATAGCTTCTATCTGCTCATCGTTTAGATGAATGCTTAGGAGCGTTTAAGAGAAGCATGCCTCCAATTGTTAACATTGCTATCTGAGATTCTTGCTAAAGCTCTTCATCCAATAGGTATATCAAAAGGTGTGGTTAGAAGGATAGGTTATGCCTATCTGGAATTCTACCTCTTGCGTGAGGCTAACCTCCGCCATCGTACCATACCTGGATGTTTGGCTGACTGTTAAGTGCAATTATCTGATTTCTCTTGATATTACAGAAATTCATCTCTTACTAAATTTGGATATTCTATTCTTATTGTCTGACATTTTACAGTAATTTTTCTAGATGTTATTGTGCATTGCCTTTCGTGCATACTTGTTGGCGTGCTAATTCGTTCTGAAACTTATATCTCTTAATTAATGTACAGTGGTTAATTTTTATTCCGCATTATCATTAACTACTGTAGATTTCTAGGTGTCGGATTAAGTGGATGGTCAAACTAGAGGGGGAGGGGGTGAATAGGTTGACCCTTTGAAAATTTCATGCAAGATCACACTCGCTATCAAAAAGAGAATGCTAATCAGAAAAATAGTAACTAAATGTGTGCAGATCGAGCCTACTCAAACATCTAACGTCAAGCAGATTATGCGAAAAATGGCAGACCACAAGTGAACACTAATTTTTATGGTGGTTCGGTCTCCCTGTGGAGACCTACGTCTGATATGCGCAGCGTAGAGTGATATAGAAGGGGGGGATGAATAGATCACTCCCTAAAATCAAATTCTCAGTGATAAACCACAACTTCATTTTTAAACCCTTCAGATACAGCAAAACGTATTGCTAAAGCAGTCAATAACCAAGACAGAATAAGTAAGTGCGATTGAGAGGGTTGTTCACAGTGAAGCAAAATGACGAGCAGAGGAAGTGCAACACAGCAGTAACAAGCAAACCACAGAAGAGACAGAGAGTTTTTAAGGTGGTTCGATTGTAGTCCACAATCTACATCCACCCCTCACTCCAAACCAGAGTGAGGCTTCCACTAGCAAAGGCTAGAAACAGCAGACTCAGTCTGCGAACAATATGTTACCGAACAGCTTGCCAAACCAAGGGAAACAAATCCCTCAACCCAAGCTCTGCAACCCACAGAAGCTTGACACCTGATCTTGCTACCCACAAGATCAGAACCGGAGACGAATCTCCCTTCCTCAAAACCGGAGGGAACCTGCTAGTGACAGCCCGTCACTGGCAAACCAGAGATCACAGATCTCTCTTCCTCTGAAGCCCAAAGGGAAACCGGAGAATCTCTCCCTTCCTCCGAACACTGGAGGGTAACAAGATGGAATAAGAAAGATGAAGTGAAAAATAGAAAACAAGACAATCGATGAAGACAATCGTTTCTGAAAACCAAAAATAATGTAGCTTCCGAAGAAGCAGATCTTCACAGTCACAGACTCTTCTCTCTCTCTCAAATACTTTTTCTCTCAGAAGTTCTCTCAAATTCTTCTCTCTGGAACGTGGAGGCTCTCTCTATTCTTCTTCTGCTCATGCACTAATTTCACTCAGCTTTTCCTCCAGTTCACTCTTTCAGTCGCAGAGGTCATCCTTTTAGATGGCTTTCGACCTGAATTCCATGACTTCACGCGTGTGGCGTGAGTGGGGCTCGTGCCCTCCTTTTCCAGAGAAGCCTCAGATCATGTGCCAGGCAGCAACCTTGGATCACGTGCCCAATCATCAGCCTGAATCATCTGCAGGAACAGAAGAAAGGGATGCAACCAGTTAGTTCAGGTTTTGAACTAGGGGTGTACAGACTTTATATGCAGTATATAGGCAAGTATGAACAATGTGAGAATGTGTAGACTTGAATGTCTTCATGCGACCTCAATGTACAGACTTGATGGATGCATGAACATAATAGAAGGGAATGTATCGAGTTAGTTCAGACTTTTAACCAAGCGTGTATAGACATGATTCATGAACAAGCCATAGCAAATGTATAGACTTAACCGATGCGAACACAGGCTGTACACACTCTGATTACGTGCATGAGAAAGCAGTGTACATACTTGCTTTTGAAGAACAATGCCCAACTGCAGTGTGTGGACTTAGCGTGAATGCAATAGCAGTGTATAGACTTTGTGATGCACAACCATGTCCAATGTATAGACTTCAATGCAGAGGCTGGAGTTAAACAGATAATGTATAGGCATCAAAGTATGCGCAATGCAAAGGCTGTACAGACTTCAGACTCAGCTGCGAACTGAGTTAAAGAGTGTATAGACTTGATGAATGCCTTGCTAGCATGCGGATGTATATATGTGATGCAGCCAAACTATGTACATACTTGATGAGACGCTAAGTGAGATAGAGCTGGCTGTACAGACTTTGAGAGACGATGCTCTGTAGGCTAACGTTGTACAGACTTTGAGAGAGATGATGCATGAGACGATGCACTGTAGGCTGACGCTGTACAGACTTAGATAGCGTGAGACGCTGAATGAGACGGTCGGATGTACAGACATTGAACGTGTGTGTGCTGGACAATGTAGACGATGCATGAGACGATGCATGCAGAAGGGGTGTACAGACTTGGTCTTACAATGTGTAGACTTGGCCAACTATCAACTGATGGATGTATGGACTTTAAGTGTGCATATGCCAAGACCATGTACAGACTTGAAGAGGGCATGTGCAGTGATGTATGGACTTAGTGTGAAATATGCAGATGATGCACAGCCATTGGAAATGAGTGTATAGACTTTGCGAGCAAAAGGCAAGGCTGACGGATGTACATACTTGCTAAATGATGCACACACATAGGGGCAATGTATAGACTCAGACGAGATGAATGAGCAAGCGATAATGTATGGACTTGTTAAAGTATGAAGCACATGATGCAACAATGTATAGACTTGATGCAGCAACAAAGTAACCATGTGCAGACTTTGTGCAGTCTACAAGCAATGTGTAGACTTGCACATATGCATGAACAGCACTGTCCTAAATGATCAAGCATGAATTGATCTAGAGATAAAAACAGATTGATTTATGTGTGAGGCATCATCAAAACCGTAGGGATGCAACAATCTCCCCCTTTTTGATGATGGCAACACTATGAATCAAGCAATATCAAGGCTTAACAAAAAGTTAACATCAGCATTAACAATCAAAGCAAATTCAAAGCAAGCGCATGCAGACAAATTAAACACTACTGCTGAAACTCTTCTTTCTCCAAAACCACTCCCCCACAACACACTCTTAGCTACCCCACAACTCACTCTCAGATATTGCCATAACAAACTATTCTCCCCCACAGCTCATGAACAATTCTTCCCCAAAACTCATGACAACTCATGACCTACTGATATTGCAAAACCACTCTCCCCCTTTGACATCATCAAAAGGAAATGAATGATATATTAAAGTGCTGGAGACATGAGGAAGAAGTAAAGTAACATCTTAGTGTAGAAAGACACGAGCAAGTCTTAAGAGAATAAGTGAGGTGCTAAACTCAAGTGAAGATTCTTGAACTCCAGTAAACAAGAGACAATAAGTGTTTTGTCATCATCAAAATAGCTAACAAAGTTTTGAACGAAGCTGTCAATTGCAGTGAGCAAGAGATTGCAAGTTATGAAATAAACGTTGCATCTCTCGAAAATGAAATCCAAGACTTGAGGAACTCTCTGTCAAAGTTTGTTGATGGGAAAGAAAACCTAGACAAGCTACTAGGTGTAAGAGTCAATGTCAGGAAGGAAGGGTTGGGCTATAATAATCTAAATAAAAAGGCTTTTCAGAACAAAGTAATGAAATCATTTGTAAATACTTCAAATGTAGCCACCACCTCAAAAGTGAAACACCCCATTGTTCAGAAAATGCAGAAACAAAATGACCTCCAGAAACAAGCTGAAAAAGTGAAAAAGTATGTTCATGTGAAGAACAAGCAAAGAAACAATCATGTTGAAGCTGTGCATGTGACACACAACCTAAACACACATACACATGCACACAAAAAGAAAATGTCATGCCACTATTGTCATAAACTTGGATATCTAATGCATGAATGTAGGTTGATGGAAAAGGATGATCTGAGTGTTAGAAAATTTCATGATAAAAATCCTTCATCTTAGAAAAAGAAAATTGAATGTTTTCATTGTGGTAAATTAGGACACAAGATTACACAATGCTGGTTTGTTAATGATAAGAAAAAATCACATTCATATCATGCTAAATTTCATGCAAACAGTCATGCTATTAACAAGAACAAGTTTGATTCAATAGACCAGCATATGACATGTTTTAATTGTGGAAAATTGGGTCATAAGAGATTTGAATGCTGGCTGAGTGCTAGTGGGAGAAATTGTAATTCATGTTTTCACTGTGGCAAGATGGGGCACATTGCAGCCCAATGTTGGCATGCTCAGGGAAGGAAGTCTAACTATAAATCTGGTAAATTCCCTATCAATAGAAACACTTCTGGTAGAAATGGATTTGTTTTTGAAAGGAAAACTCTTGCATGTCTTGAAAGTGGAAAGCCAGGTCACAGGGCTGCAACCTGATGGCTGGAAGGATACCAAAGCCAGACTGGTTTTTGTAAACAGAATTTCAATTCTGTTAACAAAAATTTTCATGCATATGCACATAGAATTCATGCTAATAATAATGTGCATAAATCAAATCTGAAATCTGCTGTATCTTGCTACTATTGTGGTACATTTGGTCATTCAATGAATAATTGCTATTTGATGAAACAGGACTCTGTACAGACTTAGCCTGAGCATGGGCTGTACAGACTTTACCTGCATGCAATGTATAGACTTGGTCTTATAATGCATAGACTTGAAAGACGATGCATGAGACGATGCATTGTATAGACCTGCATGCGTGCATGCAACACGATGTATAGACTTGCTCATGACTGTCTAGACTTTGCATGCGTGCTATAGCAATGTGCAACTAATGTACAGACTTTGTGATGCACAAACATATCCAATGTATAGACTTCAATGCAAAGGCTGGAGTTAAACAACAATGAATAGACTTCAAAGTATGCGCAATGCAAAGGCTGTACAGACTTCAGACTCAGCTGTGAACTGAGTTAAAGAGTGTATAGACTTGATGAATGCCTTGCTAGCATGCGGATGTATAGACTTGTGTTATGCAGCCAAACTATGTACATACTTGATGAGACGCTAAGTGAGACAGAGCTGGATGTACAGACTTTGAGAGACGATCCACTGTAGGCTAACGCTGTACAGACTTTGATAGCGTGAGACGCTGAATGAGACGGTCGGATGTACAGACCTTGAACGTGTGTGTGCTAGACACTGTATAGACTTGATGAATGATGTGTGCACATAGAGAAATGATGTAGGCTGTTCAGACTTGAGAGACGCTAAGTGAGACGATGCAGGCTGTATAGACTTTATGTGCAAAAATGAGTGTATAGACTTGCTAAGTGCAGACAGCCAACTCTGTACAGACTTCACTCGATGTATAGACTTAGTGTTCTGAACGTAGGTAAAGATAAGGAATGCATAGACTTGTAAGATGATGCACACATGTACAATGTATAGACTTAGAAGAGATGCACGAGCAGGCGACGATGTGTAGACTTGGCCAATGTATAGACTTGAATGCTCCATGCACAAAGGCACTGAGTGAGACGATGTATAGACTTGACAATGCATGGACTATGCACATAGACGCTAAGAGAGACGATGTATAGACTTGACAATGATGCACACACATAACAGAAAGGAATGTGCAGACTTTGTGTGCGGGCATGCCAATGTATAGACTTGTATATTCATGGAGAGGCAAGGCAATGTATAGACTATGGCATGTATGAAGAGTGCAGACTGTATGACTGATGCAATGAAACACCGGAGGATGTACAGACTTACAGGCATAATGAACATGGACCGACGCAGTGAATGCATATAGTAGATATGAACTGAGTGTATGCAGGAGATCTAACAGAGCAGTCTGCAACAGGAAAGTATGTACATTGAACATGCAATGCATGAGAGACAATGTACAGACTTGTTAAATGATGCACAAAATAATTTATGCATATCAGCTAAAACATCATCAAGGCATAAGGCATACAGATCTGAGAGTAGACAGAGCATTACCTGATCTGAGCATGCACTGATCTTACCTGTCACTAGTTGACTTTTGACTTGGGTGACTTCATGACCTGTGAATCATCCTTAAAAGCTGTTCTGTCAGTTTATCATAAACATCAAGAATATATCATCAAGGATGTAAACATAATGAGGCATAATATTTATCATCATCAAAACTCCAGAATCACAGGGGACACTACAATCTCTCCCTTTTTGATGATGGTAATATTATAAGTCACTGCAATAGATTCATCATGATGATTATGAAATACCATATTAATGTTTATCAACATACATAGTATATGATTTAGAACAGGAGTTAACAAGTATGGCATGATTTAGCTGAACAAGCAACTATCCCAGAAGACAACAAGAGATAAAATCAGAGAAGGTGTACTCATGGTATTGAGGACAAGCAATCCATTAACTTGTAAAGACAAGGGATTTTGAGGTGATTTTTCAAGAAGACCAATGAGTAAGTTGGTAATTCACTCTTTTGACATTAGGGAGACACCTTGATTAGAGGCCCGAATTCCCAGTTACTCAGTGTGAGTACCTCATTACCTCCTTCTTTTTTTTTAAAGGAACAGAGTTAGTAACTGTGGCTTTTGACATGAGGAAACACCTTGATTAGAGGCCAGAGTCCCCAGTTACTCACCAGCTAGCCACCATTGCTCTATGATGGTCAGAATATTAATGTCATGATTTTTTTTTGTTAAGTATTTGACACCTCATGACATAGGAGAAAACTTCATTTCATTGATGAAGCTCCCAGTTTCTCAGTGAACAAATCAAGACCTTTGTTAATTCAGTTTATCCCTTGTGTTGAGAAGATGGAATGATTGAAAACAATACCAGAAGGACTATTTCTTGAAGTGAATCTTGAAGTCTAGATTTCAAGTTGTTTTGGTCAGATATCAAGACATACAGATTTTGGCCTGAACCGAAATCACTGACAATGTAGGAAGATATACTTTAATAATTAATTCAGATCTCTGAAAGACTACCAGAGGAAAGATTTTAGCTGGACTTTAGTATCACAGACTTATAGACTTAAGAGATGAGTGAGATTCTACTGTCTGAGAGAACCACACTAGTTCATTCATGAGAACCAGTAATGACACATATCTGGTCAGTCTTTTTGAATCTGTCAAAGAACTCTCCCTCTCACAGCTCAACCAGCTCCCCCTTAATCATAGCTTTACTGAAAGCTAACCAACAGACACACAGAACTCCCCCTCACAATAGGAACAGACTTCACAATTAAGACAACTTGTATAAGCATAATTCTCTTCCCAGTGTAGTGAATTTTTCATTATCTAGAGGTTTTGTGAAGATGTCAGCAATCTGATTTGCAGTGCCTACATGAATCAGTTCAAAGTTGTTCTTAGAAACTTCATCTCTTATGAAATGATGCCTTATCTCTATGTGTTTGGTGCGGGAGTACAAAACAGGGTTCTTGGCTAGATTAATGGCACTGGTATTATCACAATAGATAGGTGTGCACCCCAGGTCTACTTGGTAGTCCTAAAGTTGGTGTTTAATCCAAATGACTTGTGTACCACAATTCCCTATAGCTACATATTCAGCCTCTGCAGTGGAGAGGGCTACAGAATGTTGTTTCTTGGAGCCCCAAGACACTAAACACCCACCCAAAAATTCACAGTGACCACTAGTGCTTTTCCTATCTAGTTTACACCCTGCATAATCTGCATCTGTGTATGCAACTAAATCAAGTGTGTGTGATGCAGGAAACCATAAACCAAGAGAGTGTGTAGCTGATAAATATCTGAAAATTCTTTTCACTGCAGCTAAATGTAATTCAGTGGGTCTAGACTGATACCTTGCACACATTCCTACACTGAACTGTATATCAGGTCTAGAGGCTGTCAAGTAAAGTAGAGATCCAATCATACCTCGATAGAGCTTGGCATCTACCTCTTTACCTGTCTCATCTGCATCCAGTGAGGTATTGGTACCCATGGGTGTTGTAATGTGCTTCAGGTTATTCATACCAAACCTCTTGAATAGTTCCATTGTGTATTTGGTCTGGTTAATGAAGCATCCATCCTCTGACTGTTGTACCTGCAAGCCAAGAAAGTACTTTAGTTCACCGACCAGACTCATTTCAAACTCAGCAGACATCATTTTAGAGAATTCATCACATAGTTCACAGCTAGTTGATCCAAACACAATGTCATCTACATATACCTAAACTATGATGAGATCTTTATTTGTACCCTTGGTAAATAAAGTTTGATCAACTTTACCTCTGTTGTAGCCCTTGCTGATCAGAAATTCAGTCAATCTTTCATACCATGCTCGAGGAGCTTGCTTTAGACCATACAGGGCTTTGTTTAACCTGAAAATTTGGTTAGGTTGAGGAGAGAATTGAAATCCAGGGGGTTGTTCAACAAAAACCTCTTCCTTAATGACTCCATTTAAGAAGGCACTTTTAACATCCATTTGTTGGAGTTTTATATTCTTAGAACATGCAAAAGCAAGCAAAATTCTTATTGCTTCCATCCTAGCAACAGGTGCATAGGATTCATCAAAATCAAGACCAAATTCCTGACAGTAGCCCTTGGCTACTAGTCTGGCCTTATTCCTAGAAATGATTCCATCTTCATTCATTTTATTTTAAACACCCACTTAGTTCCTATTATATTAACACTTTCTGGTCTTGAAACAAGCTCCCAGACATTATTTCTTTCGAACTGACCTAATTCCTCACACATAGCATTGATCCAAGATTGATCAGCCAAGGCCTCTTCTACTTATTTGGGTTCAATTTATGAGACTAAAGCAATTAGGTCTTGATTATTAACATTTCTAAAATGAGACCTAGTCCGAAGAGGATCATCAGGGTTGCCTATGACATTATCTATCGGATTATCTTTAAGAAATCTAACATTTATTGAAGACTCACATGTTTCTTATGGCCCTTCCTGGTTGGGGGGATTTGATGTTCCACTCGGCTGAGTCTTCTCTTCTTCTTGGTCTTCTAGGAATTCCCCATCGTGATTGGAATCCCTGTCAACATTTTCAATGTTAGTAACACCTTTCTTTTCACTAAAAATGATGTGTGGAGACTCTTCAACTTTCTGGTCTGTTTTGTTAAAGACCCTATATGCCCTTGATACTTCAGAGTATCCTAAAAATATTCTAGGGGAGCTTTTAGCTTCAAACTTATCTAAGTCTTTCTTGTCATTTTTATGAATAAAGCATTTAGCTCCAAAAATTCTGAAATGAACCAAGTTTGGTTTCTTACCTTTTAAGTGAATAGGTCTTACCATGGCCCTGTTGATTATATAAGTTGCTGTATTGGCCGCCTCTGCCCAAAATTTCCTTGGTAATTGACTCTCAATAAGCATGGTTTGGGTCATCTCCACAATAGTTCTATTTCTTCTCTCCATAATTCTATTCTGTTCAGGTGTCCTGGGAGAAGAAAACCTGTGTGTTAGTCCCTCTCTTTCACAAAGATCAGAAAACATGAAATTTTCAAACTCACCTCCATGGTCAGATTGAATTGAACAAATTCAATTCTGTTCTGGTGTCCTGGGAGAAGAAAACCTGTGTGTTAGTCCCTCTCTTTCACAAAGATCAGAAAACATGAAATTTTCAAACTCACCTCCATGGTCAGATTGAATTGAACAAATCTTGTGTTTTCCTTCTTGTTTGACCTTATTGAAAAACTGATTAAACTTTTGAAAAGCATCGCTTTTATTGGCTAAGAAAAAGATCCATGAAAATCTAGAGCGGTCATCAATGATCACATAGCCAAACCTATTCCCATTAATACTCTGAGTCCTAGTAGGACCAAAGAGGTCTATATGGAGAAGTTCCATTGGTCTAGAGGACAATGGCTCAGATCTTAGCTTGAAAGAATTTCTGGTCTATTTGCCTAGAGCACAGGTATCACATGATTTTGAAATAGAATTGAACTTAATTCTAGGCATGCCTCTAACTAAATCATGCTTGACCAATTTATTTAAAGTAGAGAAACTAGCATGGCCTAGACGTCTATGCCATTCAAAAGCATCATTTTCAGAATTAGCAGATAAACAAAGATTAGGTTCAGATTCAGCGTCTAAGTCTATCATGTAGACATTATTCACCCTGTTGGCTACAAATTTAACCACATCGGAATTTATTTCAAAATTTTTACATGAGTTATCATCAAACACAACCCTGTTACCCTTGTCACATAATTGACTAATGCTAATCAGGTTGTATTGAAGACCTTCCACAAGTTGAATATTTTCAATGGAGTTTGTGGAAGACTTACCTACTGTGCCAACTCCAATGATCCTACCTCTGTCCTTTCCTCCAAATTTGACCAGACCCCCTACCTTCATCTCTATCTTGCTGAATTTGGATCGGTCTCCTGTCATGTGCCTGGAGCAACCACTGTCGAGGTACCACTTGTTGTTCTCAGCTGCCAGGCAGACCTACACAAATAAAATCAAGCAAAGTGATTTGGAACCCAAGATGAGTTGGGTCCAAAGACATTATTCAAATCTCTAAGCAGATGTTTAGGAATCCAGATTTGCTTCAACATGGTTTTCTCTGGCACCTTTACTTCGGGTTTATTGAAATTATAACCGGGGTTATGTCCAGCTGGTCTGGAGAAGTAAGCTCTATTCTAGTCATTAGGCTTCCCATTCTTGGGATATCTCCTGTGAGCTTGTTGATTAACAGATTTTTGAGGATGATGGTTATTTCTCCAGTACATCCTATTTGGATCCATCTGTTTGTAGTAATTCCAAGTTTTTTTCTGAACCACTTGCTTGGTCCATCTACCATTTATGTTCTGGTGAGTGGGCTTAGTGAAGTTCTTCACAAAATTCATTCCCAATTTAAATGGTCGACCAGCATTGTTTGTCGAACTTTCTTTCGGACATTGAGCTCCTTGACTGCTATTTGAGCTGGATGGTGTGTCCAACTTCTCTTTTCCCTTCTCTGGGCAGAAGGTGGTGGTTTTGAATTGAAAGGGTCTCTTGTTAGTTGGGTCATAGCCTAGACCATCCCTATTGAAGTTAACCCTTGTCCCTAGTATAGCATCCATACTTGTTTTTCCCTGGACAAATTTTTCCAAAACTTTCTATTTGTCTTCCAGCTCTTTTTGCAGGGACTCAGAGTTTTTTAAGAGTTCAGCGTTCACTTTCTTAACAGCTTCATATTTCTCTGAGTTCACCCTATTTTCATTCAGGCTTTCTTCAATTTTGATTTTGAGTTCGTTAAGCTGGGTGTGACTCTCCTGGTTTTCTTCCTTGAGCTTTTCATTTTCTTTTCTTAGGGAAGTCATTTCTTCTAATTCTTCTTTTAGTTTCTGATTTTCCTCACAGACTTGGGTTTGTTCTTCAACATTGGTATTGAATTTTCTCTTCAAAACCCTATGCTCTTTACTAAGTGAATTGAACTTATCTAATAATTCAGCATAGGCATCTTCCCAGTCATCAATAGAAAAATTTTCAAAGACATTTGTTACCTCCTCTTCGATGTTTGCCATTAGGCAAATTCCTTCTTCATACTCCTCTGAGGAGGTGTCTTCGAGATCTTCTTCCTCATCGCTCCACGTGCAGACCATTGCCTGTGGCTTCTTCTTTTTCTGCACCTTTGAGCTTTTCTTCTGAAAGTTGGGACCCTTCCTCTGGAGATCTGGGCAGTCCCCTTTCATGTGTCCATGTTTCTTGCAATGAAAACAAGTCATTCTCTTAGTATTTCTATCCTTATCATTGCTGGATTCAACGTTCTTACTAAAGGAGTATGGCTTCTTCCTCCTAAAGATCTTCCCTTTATTCCTTAAAAATTTACTGAACTGTCGAGTGAGCATTGCATGCTCCTCCTGATCGAGATCGGAAAAACCATCGGACCCGGAGCTACTGCTACTGCTACTGCTACTGCTGCTGCTACCCTTGTTGCGGGATGCCTTGAGAGCAATATGCTTGCCCTTCCTGTCACTTCCTTCACCACCTCTTTTAAAGTTCATCTCATAGGTCATGAGGGATCCTATGAGTTCAGTCACTGTCATAGTCATCAGATCTTTCGAATCTTCTATCACGATGGCCTTAGTGTGCCATGCTGGGGTTAGAGACCTAAGTATCTTCCTAACTACATCTGCTTCAGCCATCTCTTTCCCTAGCCCCTTAAGAGTATTCGTGATCAAAGACAACCTGGCATACATTTCAGTGATGTTCTCCTCTGGTTTCATCTTAAACAATTCATACTCAGAGGTGTAGAGATTTACCTTCGTGGCTCTCACTTGAGCTGTACCTTCGTAGATTAGTTGCAGCTCATCCCACATTCGCTTGGCCGTCCTATACGCTGATATGCGGGCGTATTCGTCTGGGTGAACAGCACACTGGATGATGTTTAGGGCCGTCCAATTGAGTGAAGATAACTTGACATGTTCATCTGTCCACGCGTCCTCGTTCGGTGGCAGATCATACGGCCCTGTAGTGATTACCCTCCACAGCTTGTGGCTCTGTGCCCTGATGAACACCTCCATCCTATTTTTCCAGAAGAGATAGTTATTACCATCAAAGAATGGAGGGCGACTAATGGATTGACCCTCAGGCATGAAACTTCGAGGACCATTAGGATTACCCTGACCGTTGGTCCACATGATGCAAACCCGCTCTGATACCAATTGATAGGCGCAGCGTAGAGTGATATAGAAGGGGGGGATGAATAGATCACTCCCTAAAATCAAATTCCCAGTGATAAACCACAACTTCATTTTTAAACCCTTCAGATACAGCAAAACGTATTGCTAAAGCAGTCAATAACCAAGACAGAATAAGTAAGTGCGATTGAGAGGACTGTTCACAGTGAAGTAAAATGATGAGCAGAGGAAGTGCAACACAGCAGTAACAAGCAAACCACAGAAGAGACAGAGAGTTTTTAAGGTGGTTCGATTGTAGTCCACAATCTACATCCACTCCTCACTCCAAACCAGAGTGAGGCTTCCACTGGCAAAGGCTAGAAACAGCAGACTCAGTCTGTGAACAATATGCTGCCGAACAGCTTGCCAAACCAAGGGAAACAAATCCCTCAACCCAAGCTCTGCAACCCACAGAAGCTTGACACCTGATCTTCCTACCCACAAGATCAGAATCGGAGACGAATCTCCCTTCCTCAAAATCGGAGGTAACCTGCTAGTGACAGCCCGTCACTGGCAAACCAGAGATCACAGATCTCTCTTCCTCTGAAGCCCAGAGGAAAACCGGAGAATCTCTCCCTTCCTCCGAACACTGGAGGGTAACAAGATGGAATAAGAAAGATGAAGTGAAAAACAGAAAACAAGACAATCGATGAAGACAATCGTTTCTGAAAACCAAAAACAATGTAGCTTCAGAAGAAGCAGATCTTCACAGTCACAGACTCTTCTCTCTCTCTCAAATACTTTTTTTCTCAGAAGTTCTCTCCAATTCTTCTCTCTGTCTTCTCTCTGGAACGTGGAGGCTCTCTCTATTCTTCTTCTGCTCAGGCACTAATTTCACTCAGCTTTTCCTCCAGTTCACTCTTTCAGTCACAGAGGACATCCTTTTATATGGCTTTCGACCTGAATTCCATGACTTCACGCGTGTGGCGTGAGTGGGGCTCGTGCCCTCCTTTTCCAGAGAAGCCTCGGATCATGTGCCAGGCAGCAACCTCGGATCACATGCCTAATCATCAGCCTAAATCATTTGCAAGAATAGAAGAAAGGGATGCAACCAGTTAGTTCAGGTTTTGAACTAGGTGTGTACAGACTTTAGATGCAGTATATAGGCAAGTATGAACAATGTGAGAATGTGTAGACTTGAATGCCTTCATGCGACCTCAATGTACAGACTTGAGGGATGCATGAACATAACAGAAGGGAATGTATCGAGTTAGTTCAGGCTTTTAACCAAGCGTGTATAGACATGATGCATGAACAAGCCATAGCAAATGTATAGACTTAACCGATGCGAACATAGGATGTACACACTCTGATTGCGCGCATGAGAAAGTAGTGTACAGACTTGCTTGTGAAGAACAATGCCCAACTGCAGTGTGTGGACTTAGCGTGAATGCAACAGCAGTGTATAGACTTTGTGATGCACAACCATGTCCAATGTATAGACTTCAATGCAAAGGCTGGAGTTAAACAGACAATGTATAGACATCAAAGTATGCGCAATGCAAAGGCTGTACAGACTTCAAACTCGGCTGTGAACTGAGTTAAAGAGTGTATAGACTTGATGAATGCCTTGCTAGCATGCGGATGTATAGACTTATGTTATGCAGCCAAACTATGTACATACTTGATGAGACGCTAAGTGAGATAGAGCTGGCTGTACAGACTTTGAGAGATGATGCTCTGTAGGCTAATGCTGTACAGACTTTAAGAGAGATGATGCATGAGACGATGCACTGTAGGCTGATGCTGTACAGACTTTGATAGCGTGAGACGCTGAATGAGACGGTTGGATGTACAGACCTTGAACGTGTGTGTGCTGGACAATGTAGACGATGCATGAGACGATGCATGCAGAAGGGGTGTACAGACTTGGTCTTACATTGTGTAGACTTGGCCAACTATCAACTGATAGATGTATGGACTTTAAGTGTGCATATGCCAAGACCATGTACAGACTTGAAGAAGGCATGTGCATTGATGTATGGACTTAGTGTGAAATATGCAGACGATGCACAGCCATTGGAAATGAGTGTATAGACTTTGCGAGCAAAAGGCAAGGCTCACTACAAGAAAAATCGCGGATAGCGACCGACCTATCGGTCGCTATTCAGTCGTAGATCGGTCGCAAATCTGCTTTGCGACCGAACAGATACTATATAGCGACCGAATATGTCGGTCGCTATATAATAGTCGCTATTTAGCGACCGACTTGATTCGGTCGCAGTATCAGTCGTTACCAGAGACCGATTATAATCGGTCGCCTGATCGGTCGCTAATAATTCGGTCGCCATTCAGTCTCTATTCGGTCGCTAAATTTGTTGTATTTTTAAAAATAAAATTAACCTATCGGATTGATTCGGTGGCTAATCGGTCGCCAGTCGGTCGCCAAGTATAATTATTTAATAAAAGAAATATAACGTATAGTCGCTATTCGGTCTCAATTCAGTCTCCATGCGGTCGCTAATTTTGCATTATTTTTTTTTTAAAAATTTATTTAAACTGATAAATAAATTACCTGATAAATAACAAATTCATAACATAAATATAAAATCAACTACACAGACAACAATATCGACAAATCTCAAATTCATCACATACAAACACCTGATAAATAACAATTTCATAAAACAATAATAAATCAACTACACGGATCACAATCTCCACGAACCTCAAATTATACACAATTAAAATAAAATCACAAATTAATCATACATCCATAATAATAAAATGACAACATACACAACTAAAATAAAATCACAAATCCTCCACATATGTCTCATCCTGGTCGTCGTCTCGTCCAACATCATCCTGGTCGTCGTCTCGTCCAACATCTCGCGACGGATGATCCTGTATATCATTTAAAAAAATTATAATCAAATCCTTAATAAAGAAATCAAGCATTAACAAGACTTAATAAAGAAATCAAGCATTAACAAGAGTATGCCAATAGTTTAAGCCAGCTCATTTTCATATATATAAATACACACACACAATATAAGTTCAAATTTCATCTTGTATTTTAAAAATGAAGTTTGAGCGCCGAGCTCAAACCGGGCATCCGATTTGGATTCCGTCAGTTCTGACAAGTCACTTTCATCTCCCCGGTCGTATTGGAATGATCGGCACGGCCATCCGACCGGTATTTCGAATTTTAGACCCCCGGACCCGTCCTAACAGTTCATTTGAACTAAGTGTATTTTAAAAATGAAGTTTGAGCGCCGAGCTCAAACCGGGCATCCGATTTGGATTCCGTCAGTTCTGACAAGTCACTTTCATCTCCCCGGTCGTATTGGAATGATCGGCACGGCCATCCGACCGGTATTTCAGATTTTAGAACCAAATGCCCCGTCCTAACAGTTCATTTGAACTAAGTGTATTTTAAAAATGAAGTTTGAGCGCCGAGCTCAAACCGGGCATCCGATTTGGATTCCGTCAGTTCTGACAAGTCACTTTCATCTCCCCGGTCGTATTGGAATGACCGGTGAAAATAAGAATCAGATAACACAAAAACATAAAGAATTATTTTCAACAAATACTACAATGCATTATACATGAAAGTATACATACCTACTACCGGTGGTAGCGGTGCAGAGGTCGGTCGTAACGGTGTAGAGGTCGTGGGTCCTGTGAAAATAATAATCAGATAACACAAATACATAATGAATTATTTTCAACAAATACTACAATGCATTATGAAGGGAAAGTATACATACCTACTACCGGTGGTAGCGGTGCAGAGGTCGAGTGATGGAGAACCTTCACTTTCTAAGGTTTTTGAGGGTGTAAAGGGCTTGGGGGTGTTCTTTTTCCCTTTGTACCAGTTTACCTTCTTGGTCGAGTGATTAGTGCTTTTCTTGTGATCTGGGTATGCTCTTTTTTTTTCGCTTTAACCAATTGTGGCCCATTGACCACCTTCCAAAAAGGACTTGTGAATCAGATTATTTCAATCAGAATCTATTCAAAAAGTCAGACTACCTGAAATCATTTGCAGCCTAGTAAGTTCACCTTGATCAAATAGTCAAATTTTCCAACTTCATCATCACTTAGACACAAGTTTCATTTGTTGTATCCACTATGACCTTCCGGTAGGGATTTTTGCAGGCCCCACAACTAGCCCCCTATTGTAGCATAACAAGGCAAAACCTTTTTCAAGATTTAAAATGATTGATAAGCAAAGAAGTGAAAAGCAAAAGACACAGAATATTGTGAATTCATCAGTCATTTTCATTCTTCGTTGTTTTGAAACTAGTACACACGGAACAAATATGAAAAGTAGGCATATAATGTGAGATCAGAAAGTCCAAGTGTTGTCATCCTCTTCCCACTCTCGGCTTCAACACCAAAATCCTTCTACTGTCTCGTGATATTAAGTCAAAGAAGACAACAGTCTATGAGAAGTGTATATGTAGGTGACAAAAGGAAACCTAAGATTCCCACTCATGTAAGTTTCCCAGGACATATGACTTCCCACCATCCAAGCCCGGTTACCCTTTATTGCTCCCATCCATATCAACAACTTACCCAATCAGTCAGATGTGGCTCATCCATCACAAGCATTCTCCCACATAACCAGCCATCACCGAGACAATGCTGCTGTGAAGTTTGAACTTTGGATTTGTTCGAGCTTACCCATTACTCACATTGGGTCAACCTGAATATCGACCCTCTCATCTCAAGACTCCACACTTGTTGGCATTATTAAACCCGTATTTCACCATTTACTCTCGTAAAATATGATTTCACTATTTTTATCTTGCGGACAACCTTGTTCAAACTTTTCCGAATAATAGTGTATTTCTCAGGCCTTCCTCAATAGAAACTGGAACTGAAAACAGCCGTAATCATCTCCAACTCCAACCCATTTACAGCCTGAAGGACAATGGATTTATTTCAAGTTCAACTTCTCATGGTGGCGACACTTGCACACCACTGGTCAACCCGCCCGCAGAAGTCAAAATATGAACGTCTTTGTCCATTATGTTTACCTTTTAGCAACAGAGGAGGTAAAACCAATTTTGGAGTGACCATTACATGTTTGATTTCTTTAGATTGTTCCTATGCAATATAATGTCAACAAAAGTATCGCGTATACTTACATCGAAGAACCATGTGAGAACCATGTGACTACGTCACATTTCCATATTGTCTAAAGGAGTAGAGAAATACCTTCAGTCCCCTCCCTCACCCAACCCCAGCACGAGAGAGAGAGAGAGAGAGAGAGAGATCAACCACACACTCGTATGTCTAGATCGCAGTTTCCCCGGGCTTCCCATATGAAAGTTAGGTTTCATAGCGTTCCACGATTCGAAGACTTCAAGTGACCGAGCAAGCTCCTTCCAACTCCCAGAGTTGCAATTCCCACAAGAACACTACTACTCCAAAACGAAGTGACAAGCTAAAAAAGCCAGCTTGGTCTCCGCCTACACTCCCATCACACTCCAGACTTCAACTTTCCCCACATAACGAAAGAATTCAGCAACCAGAACAGACTAAGCAGCGATTACCAGCAAACAAAAAGCAAATACTCTCTAATGCCACACAGATAGAACAAAGAACCAGAGAGAGAGAGAGAGAGAGAGAGAGAGAGAGAGAGAGAGAGAATTTTAGTTACTAACCTCCAAATGCAGCTTCAGGAGCTCAACTCCCCAGCCCCGGGCCGCCACCTGAAGCCAACGCCCATGTCCAGAAGACGTAAATTAGCCATATTTCTCCCCAGAACCAACCATTCGAGAGCAGATTTCATCACGAGAACAAGAAGAAGAAGAAGAGGAAGAAAAAGAAGAAATGGACGGGAATTCCACGGGTTGAGAGGGTCAGAAGCTCACCGGCAAGGCCCCTCGCTGCCATCCAACTCAAGAGCTTAGCGGTTCCGACCGCAACGCGGATCGAGCGGGAGGGAGAGCGCGCAGACCCAGTGGCGGGATCAGACAAAAAAAAAAACGCTCTTTTCTTTTGTTTCCGTTGGAAAAGAGAGAGAAGGGCAGCAAGCCGAGCGAAGCCGGTCGGAGCCAGAGAGAGAGAGAGAGAGAGAGAGAGACGATCTGCGAGGGCGCGCCCGTCGGGAGCTAGTGGGGAGAAGACGGCGCTGACGGGAGCCGACGCCGACGCCGCCAGCGGCACCGGCTTCCTCTGGGACTCGCCTGACGACTATCCTATTTGACGGAGTGGGACGGGAAGGGGAGGGGGATCAGAGGGGTCAGGCCGGAGGGGGAGGGGCATGGGGATGGGAAGGAGATCTGAGGGGGACGGGGGCGCAGGCCGCAGGGGGGAGGGGAGGGGAGCAAGCCGGCGACGGGGCCGCAGGGGGGAGGGGAGTAGGCCGGCGGGGGAGGGGAGCAGGCCGGTGACGGAGGGGGAAGGGAGAGAGAGAGAGAGAGAGAGAGAGAGAGAGAGAGGTACCTGCGGAGGGCGACGACGGCAGGGCGAGCGGCGACGGCGACTCGACGCGAGCGGCGCGGCGACGGGCTCCGGCGGAGGGGGGCTCGGGCGGGAGGCAGCACGGGGAGGGGGGCTCCGGCGGAGGAGGGGGGCTCGGGCGGGAGGGCTCGGGCGGAGGGGGGGCTCCGGCGGAGGGGGCTCGGGCGGGAGCGGGGAGGGGGGCTAGGGCGGAGAGGGGGCCGCAGGGGAAGGGGGCTCGGGCGGGAGGGGGGGGGCTCGGGCGGGAGGGCCCGGGCGGGCGGGGGTCGTAGTAGGAAGTATAACGGCATCAGCGACCGACTGGAGACCGAAGTTAATTCGGTCGCAATAATAGCGACCGATTAGCGACCGATATACATGCGGTCGCTGAAACGGTCTCAGTTATGCGACCGATTATTTCGGTCTCCGAATTGGTCTCTATTTGGGACCGACTAGCGACCGATTAAATCGGTCGCTAATTCGGTCGCTATAGCCACTTTTTCTTGTAGTGGCTGACGGATGTACATACTTGCTAAATGACGCACACACATAGGGGCAATGTATAGACTCAGACGAGATGAATGAGCAAGCGATAATGTATGGACTTCTTAAAGTATGAAGCACATGATGCAACAATGTATAGACTTGATGCAGCAACAAAGTAACCATGTGCAGACTTTGTGCAGTCTACAAGCAATGTCTAGACTTGCACATATGCATGAACAGCACTGTCCTAAATGATCAAGCATGAATTGATCTAGAGATAAAAATAGATTGATTTATAGTGTGAGACATCATCAAAACCGTAGGGATGCAACAACGTCCACCCCTCACTAAAACCAGTGAGGATCCCTGCTGAGCCTTACAGCTTAGATACACCGAGGAATAAACTCCTCAACACCGATGAGCACCACAGCTTGGCTAGACAGAGGAACAAATCCTCTCAACCACTGACAAACAGCTTGCAGGCAAACACACCCAAATACCCTTGATCCAAGCATAATCTGCTGGATCAAATACCCTCCCTCTACTCAAACTAGTACGAGGGAGAAATACAATAACAGAGTTTAAACTGAAAACAAAAGCAATAAATGAAATCACTCAGAGATGGAAGAACAGCTCCAGATCTGTGATGCTGCTGGATCTCAAGCTCGAACTCAGGAGTCTGGAGGAAGATGTTTCAACGATCAGTTGGCCTTCTCCTTCTAAAGGGTAGATGAACTCGCACTGATCCACTGCCCCTGAATCTCCTCTGATCGTCAGCGGATGTAGCACGGTACCAACAGGAAGACGATGGACTTCCACGAACTTCACAAGGGACTCGCTCAAGTTCAACTACTACTTTTCCAAATCTTCTTCTTCTATTCTTGTTCCCGCGCTCACTTCCAGATCCACGTGTTATAGTCATCCAGTGGGCCCCAACCAGATTTTATGGTTAGCCCAATGATTGTTCTCATTGAGGCTTCTGGAATCGCGAGGGAAAACGAGATCGCAAGCACTTTTGGCTGATGTGGCCTTTGACGTTACGTACGACTAGGGTCCACCCAACTAATCTCGTAAATAGTTCAGATAGCGTCAACCCATTGAGACCATGAGGTTGACGCAGCCTTGAAATGCCCCACATGCCTTTGAGTATAAAGCTGGATGCGTTGACGCATGGGGTCACTGTGTCGACCCACTGAACTGACCCAAAATGATCTTTATCTCAGAATGAACTGCTGCGTCGACGCTATCATGCTGTAGCGTTGACGCACCGGGGTATTTCCAGTGAACAATGATTCTGCCACTTGAACTGCTGCGTCGACGCTGCTGAACTGTGGCGTTGACGCACTGAGCTATGCCAGTGATTTGATACTTCTGCCTCTTGTACTGATGCGTAGACGTAATTAGCATCCTGTGTTGGCACTGTCCTTTTATTCAAATCGCTGCGTGGACGCCGTGAGCTTCCTGCGTAGACCATGTTTCTTCCTTGCTTTCAAGAATAAAGTATATACATGCGTTAATGAATCAAGGGTTAATTCATCAGTTCTGTTGAACTCAACACACACACATCTCATGGTTGTCATCATCAAAACCAGGGGCACAACAATCTCCCCCTTTTTGATGATGGCAACTATGTGGTATATGCCATTGCATCTACATAAAAAATGCATTGATCAGATCAAACAAGTAATTCACTTCAGAGACCAGAACACCAGTTCATTTCATTCATTTCATTTAAGACCAAGGTTTAACATCAATAAGAGGAACAAACGAACTTTTCTAACAAAAAGTTGGGCAATCTCACAGACAATTTCTTTCGATAATTTCACAAAATGTGTAAACGAAGGAAAATTTCACTCAATCATATTTGATGCAGATGCAATGCAATTCCAGGCTCCAACTTGAGTTCATGTCTCTCCCCCTTTAACATCATCAGGAAGGGGAGCAGGTGAGGAAGAGTGAGAACTGAAGGATGTTTGCAGACACAGTATCCAGCTGTTGTTGAAGCTGAGTCATAGAAGATGCTAATTTGTCTAGTCTGTCCGAAAATTGTTGATCTCTTTGTAGGATAGACTTATGATAATCCTGTACTTTGGAAGTGATACTATCAAACCAGCTGTGTAAAATGTCAAACAGATAGTCCACTTGAGCTTTCTGCTGAGATCCCCATTCAGGTGCAGAAGAGGAGGCTTCTGTTGGTGGAGGGCAGTACACATCACGATGATCTTCAATTGTGGGTGGGAAGTTTTCTTTTAGAATATGCAAGACATCCATAACCTCATCACCCACTAGAGTGGATCGTTCAAACAGTTTAGCAAGGTCCTTACCAAAAGATGTAATCTTTTCAAACAAGGTTTGAACCTTTTCACTGAACTCATTGTTCTTGTCAATCAGGGTGGAATATTTCAAATTCAACTTGGATTGGTTTTCCTTGACATTATAGGTTATATGTCTGTACAGCCTGTAGCCTGTTCTGAAATTGTTGATGTAAGCTTTTCAAATTGTGCATTACTGACCCAGCTTTCTGACAAACCTGAAGGAGGGATTCCATGAAGTTATGAAGCTTTTTGTCTGACTTGAATTTGTCTTGCTTGAACTGTTCCCATCTGCTGTCAGATTTCTGCTCAAGATGAGAAATCCTCATTGCCATAGTTGAGCTCAGGTGCATTATGGAAGAATCAATGTTCTTGAATTTCATTTCCAGAAATTGAATCAAGGTGGGATTGATACCGGAAGTCTGATCATGCATGCCAGCATCATGATGAAAATTATCTGGCATTTCTTCCTCAGGAAAGTAGGTAGATTCATGTTCCCTTCGAGGAGAGGGTTCCTGAAAAGGACCATGTATGATCATAATGTCTCTAGTGACAGCTGGGAGATTTGGAGTAGTATTTGTGACAATATCAGCTTGGACAGGACTGGCTTCTTGTTGGTCTATTCTGGCAGGACTAACCTCTTGTCTGTCTACTCTGGCTGGATTGGCCTCTGGATTTTCTTGTGCTGTTTCTCTCAATTCTACAACAGGAGTCCCAGAGGCAGAGGCATGCTTCTGACTTGGCAGTACTCTGACTGGCTGTCCATTCACAATTTTAAATCCCATGAACTTCTGAATGTATGATAAGGAGTATCTATTCCCTCTGGGAATGTTTAGTTTCTTTTCATTTCCAAAGTTCACTCCAACTTTTCTAAAAATTACAGTCAATGGGGCAGCATATGGAAGTGTCCTGGACTGTTTCAGACATGTACCCAGTCTAAATGATAACATCAGACAATGAAATCTTGATTTATTTCAACATACAGTATAGCAAGAATCTTTGCATCTTAGTAACTCGTTCCCTACCTCTGCTCTGGGGTGTAATGATGGATGTGCAGATATGATGTAGCAGTCTGTTGAAAGAAGGGAACCTATTGGCTTTCAAACTAGATAGGTATGTTTGCTTGACATCTGTAGGATCACTAGGCTGTTCAGTCAGAAGAGCATAGGCTTCATGTTCATCAAACTGAAAACTGTGTAACTGAACCCCATCCATTGGAATTTTCCATGATCTGGCAAACAGTTTATTTGTTAACTCAAAATGGACATTTCTGACTGTTGAAGAAACTTTGGGGATTTGAGGCTCATATTTCAAATTTTGGTAAAATTCCCGAATGATGGTGGGGTAGTATATCTTAGGATTTGTGACAAAAGGCCACCAACCCTGAAAATCTAAAGTGGGAAACAGTTGCGAAAAAACCTCAAGCATCTCAACGTCAGTAGCAACAATATATCGTGGAATAAGGACTTTCAGAGGTTCTTCTATATTGATGGTGAGAGAGGTATCAGAAGACCTTGCATGGGAGCTGTCCACACCTTGCTTCCCCTTCATAGCAGCTGAAGATGTAGACTGCTCCTCTGCCCTTGATTTAGATAGCTTTCTCTTTTTGATCGGCAGGCTCGGATGGAGATGGCGTTTCCGAAGAGGTAGCTCTATCTCTTTTCCTTTCCGTTTCTTTGGAGCTGAAGAAGATGGTATCTCCTCTGGAGGATCTACCACGGGAGCATCGTGAGTATCCTTCCGCTTCGCTGCCCTCGATTCTGAGAAATTTCTTGACTTTGCCAGCGAGCTCTTCTCTTTTCCTGTTCTTTTCCTTGGAGCTGACTGAGACGGCGTCTCCTCTGGAGCACGTTGAAATTTGGTTCGAGGCTCAATCTTGCCCTCAGCATAGATGGGAGCTCTTCTCTTTAAACCCTTCTTGTCCTTTTTCTCTTTTTCCGGAGGAGCCATGGTAGCGAGGTGAATCACCCGGCAACAGGGAAGAGAAGTGCCATGGGAAAGAAGCGGAGAGGTAGGAGACAACAGGGCTTTTGAGAGAGGCGAGGAGACAGGAGGGTTTTTAAAGAACGTGATGACTCATTTGCAATTCAAAAAGGGCAAACCGGTTCACTGTGCTGAACCGGACTGTTAGTGCAAGACTGTGTTGACGCAGTGAGACACTGAGTCGACGCCACCAAGGGGAATAAGAGGGAAATGCTGAGTAGACACTAGGAATAGTGAAGACCCATAGTATGTAGGCATTCTAAAGACACTGAAATTATGAAAGGATGAAATTACATTCAGGGATTTTTAATAGATAAAGTTCAAGTTCCCTTAAGTGAGATCTGATGATTAACCCTAATTCATTTAATGATTGGAGAAAAATAATCTTAAGAATTTGAGATAAATCCTTGAATAAGAAGAGCATGATTATGGAATAAGGATAGAACAATTTGCACACTTGGAACTTTCTCAAATCTTTCTCCTTGATTGTTCAATTTCAAGAGACTCTTATAGAAGTGAATTTAACTCGTATTGAGGATGAACTCTATAGGATTTTATATTTGTATATATATATATATATATTGTCATTTTTCATTTTTCATCATTTTTTTTAATTTATTTTTAAATTGTCATTTGCAGTCAAGTGTAGCTAGCCTTTTGACACGGGTACACATGTTTATCAGACACCAAAGTCCCCGGTTACTCAGCATAGCTAACTATTCTGCTTCAATGAAACAGAGTTGGCAACTCACATCATGACATGCCTTTAGCACTTCATTGGTGCATGAAGGTAGTTTCTCAGTGGAAAGTTACCATTGCTCTGCAACGAATTATTTTTCTTTTGAAATAGAGGTGACAGCCCACATCATGACATACTCCTTAGCACTTCTTTGGTGCATAGAGACAGTTTCTCAGTGAAAGCTTGCCATTGCTCTGTAATTTATTACATGTATATATCTATATATATATATATAGGGTTTATTTCTTCAGCTCTTATTAAACCTATTCTGAGTTTAAAGTCAATACAGATATTAAATTCATTTGCACAAAGAGGTCCCTTTACTTTTGATCATCATGGTTCTAGAATAGATGAGTTCCCAGTTTTATTAAATAGTTTTATAGCTATTCCATAGTTTCAAAGCACTTTTATGTTCAAGAATTTTAGCATTCAAAGATCATAAGATTTATAGATCTCCAACCATTAACTGCATAGAGCCAGTCAATAAAGATCACCACCTCTCATAAAGAAATTATCATTTTAACTCCTCCGGAATCTATGACATCAACTCACATTTCAGAGCTCATGAAACATCCCTCATACTGAAGATTGAGAGGTACTTCACTACAAGCTGAGGAAATGAGTAGATGAGATATGTAGAGAAGAAACAAGGTGATGAGATGTAGAGAAGACTCCAAGTTTTAGACACTTTAAGGTACTGGAAGACTCCAGGTTGATGAGATATGAGTGAAAGACTTCAATTATGTCTTTTGTGAGCAAAATTTCCAGGTTGCGTTGACCCATCTCTAGTGCTGCGTTAACCCTTCTGAAGTAATGCAGTTGCTTCCAGATTTGATTTGAACTAGGTTTCTGTCAGTGCGTCAACTCAACCAGGTGACTGCGTTAACTCACTCAACCAGTCAATGCAACTTCCACCACTGTTTCCAGATTGTTTCAATCAGTGCGTTGACCCATCTCACAGCTGCGTTAACTCTTCTTCACGAGTACTGATTATTCAATCAACTGCTCGAACCACACTTCATATTCACAACCCACTAACCTAAGGGTACTGAATTGCACTCCTCAGCTAGTAAAATCTAATGCAAGCTCTCCCTCAGTCCATGCATGACTGAAAGCTTGAATGAAGATGCAATGATTGACATGCTGGCTTGTTATCTATCATGTGTTCTTCAAAAGAGAAAAGAGTACTTAAAAACTAAACTCCCCCTAAATTTGTGAGTTATTTGGAAATCATGCACTTTCAAATCAAGCAAGGCAAGTGGTCAATTTATTCTTAGGCAGAGCTAACCAATCATGTTTCAAAGAAGAAATCAAGCAATCAAGTTAGGCATCAGGATGAGAATTACATAGTCCAAGCTCTCTCCTAAGACAAGTAAATCTTTCATTACTCAGAGGCTTGGTAAAAATGTCAGCAATTTGATGTTCTGAGTCTACAAAAATCAATTTAAAGCTTCCTTTATTAACTTCATCTCGCAAGAAGTGATGCCTAATTTCTATATGTTTGGTCCTAGAGTGCTGAATTGGATTTTTTGCCAGGTTAATGGCACTTGTGTTATCACACAATATTGGGACACACCCAAGATCAATTTGATAATCTTGGAGTTGGTGTTTGATCTACAACACTTGAGTGTCACAACTCCCTGCAGCGACATACTCTGTCTCTGCAGTGGATAGTGCCACTGAGTGTTGTTTCTTGGATGCCCAAGAAACCAAACACCCTCCCAAAAATTGGCAATATCCACTTGTGCTTTTCCTGTAAAGTTTGCAACCAGCATAGTCTGCATCAGAATAAGATACTAAATCAAGAGTGCAAGATGCAGGATACCAAATCCTTAAATCTCGAGTTCTGGCAAGGTATCGAAAGATACGCTTAACAGAGCTCAAGTGGGATTCTCTAGGATCAGATTGAAACCGAGCACACATGCATACACAAAATTGGATATCTGGCCTAGATGCAGTAAGATAGAGGAGTGATCCGATCATACCTCGATAGGTCTTGGCATCCACTGATTTACCTTTCAGATCTACATCCAGAGTTGTGTTGGTGCTCATGGGAGTGTTGATTGCTTTAAGAGTCTCCATTTGATATTTCTTCAATAGTTCAGAGATATACTTTGCCTGGTTGATAAAGCATCCTTCCTTGCTTTGGGTGATTTGAAGTCCTAAAAAAAATTGTAGCTCACCCATTAGACTCATTTCAAATTCTGTAGTCATCAATTGTGCAAATTCCTCACACATGCTTGGTTTAGTGGATCCAAAGACTATATCATCAACGTAAATTTGAACCAGAACAATGTCATTGTTTCTTACCTTGGTGAATAAAGTTTGGTCCACTCTACCTCTTGAATATCCTTTTTCAGTGACGTATGAGCTGAGTCGGTTGTACCATGCTCGAGGTGCTTGTTTAAGCCCATAGAAAGCTTTGTCTAATCTGTAAACATGGTTAGGACTATCTATGCACTCAAAACCAGGGGGTTGTTCAACATACGCCTCTTCTTTTATTAGACCATTAAGAAACGCACTTTTTACATCCATTTTTTATAGTTTTATTCCATGGCAGCAAGCATATGCAAGTAATAATCTAATGGCCTCTAATCTAGCTACTGGAGCAAAGGATTCTTCAAAATCAATGCCGAATTCTTGGTTATATCCTTGAGCTACCAGTCTTACTATATTTCTTATCACAATTCCATTTTCATTTTGTTTATTTCTGAAGACCCACTTAGTTCCAATTACAGAATGTTCATTGGGTCTAGGTACAAAGTGCCACACTTTGTTTCTCTTGAATTGATTTAGTTCTTAATGCATTACATTTATCCAACATTCATCTTTTAGGGCTTCACTTACATTTTTAGGTTCAATTTGAGATACAAGAGCCAAATTATCCATTTCTTCAATCATCCTAAAGTGAGATCTAGTTTTTGTAGGGTCATGCAGATTACCAATAATGCTTGATAAAGGATGATCTCTTAACATTCTAATATTGGTTAGAGAATTACCTTCATTAGCATCTGCATTACCTTGAGTGCTTGATTCTGCCAGACTCTCACCTGGCCTTGACTCTTTCTCCTGAAGATCTTGTTCTTCCTTTACTTCAAGGAACTCCCCATCATCCTTGTCCCTGCAAGATTGTTCATTTTCAGATCTAACATTTATTTCATCAAAGACAATATGTGGAGATTCTTCTACATTTTGAGTTTTGACATTTAGGACTCTATAGGCCCTAGAGTGATTAGAATATCCCAGAAAAATAGCTGGTTCACTCTTAGGTTCAGACTTATCCAAGTCTCGTTTGTCATTATTTTGAACAAAGCATTTTGACCCAAAAACTTTGAAGTGAGCAACAGATGGCTTCTTACCTTTCATTAACTCATAGGAGTCTTTTTGGACAGAGGTCTTACCATTGCACGATTTACAATGTAGCATGAGGTGTTTACCGCCTCAGCCCAGAATTTCCTTGGAAGTTGTCCTTCGATCAGCATTGTTCTAGCCATCTCCACAAGAGTTCTATTTCTTCTTTCCACCACTCTATTCTGCTCAGGAGTTCTTGGTGATGAAAATTTGTGTGATATTCCTTTTGCCCTGCAAAAGCCATCAAATTCTGAATTTTCAAACTCTCCTCCATGATCTGACAAGATAAATGAAATAGTATATTTACCATCCTGCTGAACTTTCCTGAAAAATACCTGAAATTCTTCAAACGCGTCATTTTTATGAGATAAAAAGAACACCCAAGTAAACCTAGAAAAGTCATCTACCAAAACAAAGCCATATCTATTCCCACTTAAACTTGCTGTTCTGGTGGGTCCAAACAGATCCATGTTAATAAGTTCAAGAGGTCTAGAAGACTGGTTTTCTATTCTAGATTTAAATGACTTCCTAGTATGCTTACCTTGAGTGCATGCATCACAAACTTTGTCATTTTGTTTAAACGAGACATCAGGCAAGCCGTTTACCATGCTGAATTTAGCTAACTTGTGCATGACACTATAGCTAGCATGTCCTAGTCTACAATGCCATAGCCAAGCCAGCTCACTTTTATTAACGGCAAGACAGAGATTGTTATGAGCAGGATCATCCAAGTCTACCATGTACATGTTGTCTATTCTTTTTCCAATGAACTTAACATTTTCAGAATGCATTTCAAGAATGGTGCATGCATGAGAATCAAACACAACTTTGTGTCCCCTGTCACACAGTTGGCTTATACTAAGAAGATTGTATTCTAGTCCTTCAACAAGTAGCACATCATCAATGGAGTTCAAGGGATTTTTGCCAACTTTACCTTTTCCAGTAATTTTACCTTTATTGTTGCCCCCAAACGTGACATGCCCTCCTTCTCTCTCAACCAAGAAACAGAATTTTGCTTTATCTCCCGTCATATGCCTTGAGCAGCCGCTGTCAAGATACCATCTGTTGTGTACAGCTGCAAGGCACTCCTGCAATTCACATCAAACGAGGGATTTTGGAACCCAAATACACTAGGGTCCCATCAGACCATATGATCCTGTTAAGTAAGACAGCATACTTTTGGAATCCATATCTGTTGTTTTGGAGGTTTTTGAGATTTTTGAGATGTGGAGTTCATAGGTTTGAGGATTTTCTGATTAGGTTGAGGTACCCTTCGGAATGAACTCTTTGAACCAGTTCTGTTGTTAAAAAGGTGTGAATTTTTATTCTTGTTTCCACTCCAATGACTATTATGAATCCAAGAAGCACGGGGGAACCTAGGACGAGGAGCTCTAGTTGAATATTGAATTCCGGATGGAATGAAGCTTTGATGCATAGACCATCTTGCATGGCTGCGTTGGCCCATCCATCCAAACCCCATATCATATGGGTTCTGGTACACAGGGTGCGTTGACTCACTAAAGTGACTGCGTCGACTCATTCTCTTGTTTCTGAAGGGATACCCATTCTGGAGGGGTGTGTGCGTTGACGCAGTATAGACATTGCGTTGACGCGGCATGTGGTTTGTTTTAGACATATTTCTGTAGAAGCCCTTAGACATAGGTTGAGTAGACGCAGGATGGCCAGTGCGTTGACGCGGCTATCTTGTGCCAATCCAATGACTCCTTGAATTTCCATAAGCTTGATGCTGGGTTGATGTACCAGGGTCCATAGGTTGATTTGAGGTTTTACTTCCAGACTTAGGCATTTTTGTGTGGTGATTGGTATTCAAGGTAGCATTCATTTTCTCTTTGCCTTTTTCTTTTCTGATTTCATCTGTCTGTTTTACTTCTTGATTTTTCTCACAAGACTTCTTTGCAGCCGTTTGGCTCTGCTCAGATGTACCTTGTTCAGAAACAAATGTTATAAATATAGCTCCTAGATCCTTCTTCTTGGTTGGATTATAACCAAGTCCTTCTTTTCCAAAATTACTTCTTATTCCCATGACAGCTTCAAGATTGTTTTTACCTTGTGTTAATTTCTCAAGAGAGGCTTGTTTACTTGAATTCTCATCTTCCAGTTTCTTCAAATTTTCTTGGAGTTCTTGATTTACTCCTTGAATGGTTTCATATTTTTCTTCAGTAATTTTTACATCACTCTCCAATTTTTGCATTCTGAGTTTCAGGTCATCATGAACTTTCAGTAAAAATTCATTTTCCATTTTCATCTCTATTAATTGATCTCTACATTGGTCACTTTCATCAAGAGATTTTCTTAAACTGGTAATTTCAGCTTCTAGGCACCTGATTTTATCATTCAATGAATTTTCTTGACTAGTCAAATTTTTCTTTTTCTTGAGTGATTTATTTTCTTTCTTTACATAATCATACTTATCTAACAATTCATTAAATGCTTCTTCCCAATCACTGCAAGAAAAGTTTTCAAAAGAGGAAGTTACCTCATCCTGATCATCTCCCTTAGCCATGAAGCACAGCTTAACATCACATTCTTCTTCAGAGGTGCTCTCTTCTTCATCTTCATCTTTCTCCTCATCACTCCAAGTACTCATCATAGCCTTTGGCTTCTTGTTCTTCCATTTCGGTTGGACTTTCTTCACATTCTCTGGACATTCAGATTTAATATGACCTTGTTTCTGCATTTGTAACAAACAACCTTGTTAGATTTCTTAGAATTCTCTGATTTGAATTTTGAACTCTTTCTTACCTGTGGTCTTCTGTTCCTTATAAATTTACCTTCCTTGCTTAGAAACTTCCTGAATTTCCTGGTGAGCATTGCTATCTCACCTGAGTCATCATCTGAGGTAGATGACTGACTGTCATCTGAACTCTCCTTGCTGCTAGGACCAGCCTTCAATGCAAGTGGCTTCTTCTTTTTCACATCCTAGTCAGTTCTTTTGAAATTCAGCTCGTAAGCCATCAGTGATCCAATAAGCTCATCAGGGGTAGTGGTAGGAAGGTTCCTAGATTCCTCAACAACAGTGGCCATGGTGTGCCAAATTGGAGTTAGGGATCTAAGAATTTTCCTGACCAGTTCATAATCAGTGTAAACCTTTCCCAGACCTTTAAGACCATTCACTAATAGGGTTAGTCTAGCATACATTTCAGATATATTTTCCTCTGGCTTCATTCTAAAAGCTTCATATTCAGAAATTAACATATTAGCTTTTGTCTCTCTTACCTCTGACGTACCTTCATAGATGACTTGAAGTCTGTCCCACATTTTCTTGGCACTGGCACATGAGGACACTCGTGAAAACTCCTTAGGATGCAATGAGCATTGCATGATGTTCATAGCTTGCCAATTGACATTGGACTTCCAAATCTGCTCTTTCACCCACAGTTCTTTATCTCCTTCTAACTGATAGGGTCCCTTGCTCACGACTCTCCAAATCTCATGGTCCTGAGCTCTCAGAAATACCTGCATCCAATTTTTTCAGTAAGCATAGTTAGTGCCATCAAAGAAGGGTGGCCTATTCACTGCATACCCTTCAGGCATGAGCCCCTTGTTTTCCATTCCACTAAATCTCTCTGGGTTGTGAGACCCTTGACAAAAGAGCCAAGCTCTGATACCACGTGTTGGATTAAGTGGATGGTCAAACTAGAGGGGGAGGGGTGAATAGGTTGACCCTTTGAAAATTTCATGCAAGATCACACTCGCTATCAAAAACAGAATGCTAATCAGAAAAATAGTAACTAAATGTGTGCAGATCGAGCCTACTCAAACATCTAACGTCAAGCAGATTATGCGAAAAATGGCAGACCACAAGTGAACACTGATTTTTATGGTGGTTCGGTCTCCCTGTGGAGACCTACGTCCACCCCTCACTAAAACCAGTGAGGATCCCTGCTGAGCCTTACAGCTTAGCTACACCGAGGAATAAACTCCTAAACACCGCTGAGCACTACAGCTTGGCTAGACAGAGGATCAAATCCTCTCAACCGCTGACAAACAGCTTGCAGGCAAACACACCCAAATACCCTTGATCCAAGCACAATCCGCTAGATCAAATACCCTCCCTCTACTCAAACTAGTACGAGGGAGAAATGCAATAACAGAGTTCAAACTGAAAACAAAAGCAATAAACGAAATCACTCAGAGATGGAAGAACAGCTCCAGATCTGTGATGCTGCTGGATCTCAAGCTCGAACTCAGGAGTCTGGAGGAAGATGTTTCAATGATCAGTTGGCCTTCTCCTTCTGAAGGGTAGATGAACTCGCACTGATCCACTGCCCCTGAATCTCCTCTGATCGTTAGTGGATGCAACACGGTACCAACAGGAAGACGATGGACTTCCACGATCCTTCTCAAGGGACTCACTCAAGTTCAACTACTACTTTTTCAAATCTTCTTCTTCTATTCTTGTTCCCGCGCTCACTTCCAGATCCACGTGTTATATTCATCCAGTGGGCCCCAACCAGATTTTCTGGTTAGCCCAATGATTGTTCTCCTAGAGGCTTCTGGAATCGCGAGGGAAAACGAGATCGCAAGCACTTTTGGCTGATGTGGCCTTTGACATTACGTACGACTAGGGTCCACCAAACTAATCTCGTAAATAGTTTAGATGGCGTCAACCCATTGAGACCATGAGGTTGACGCAGCCTTGAAATGCCCCACATGTCTTTGAGTATAAAGCTGGATGCGTTGATGCATGGGGTCACTGCGTCGACCCACTGAACTGACCCAGAACGATCTTTATCTCAGAATGAACTGCTGCGTCGACGCTACCATGCTGTAGCATTGACGCACCGGGGTATTTATAGTGAACAATGATTCTGCCACTTGAACTGCTGCGTCGATGCTGCTGAACTGTGGCGTTGACGCACTGAGCTATGCCAGTGATTTGATACTTCAGCCTCTTGTACTGATGCGTAGACGCAATTAGCATCCTGCATTGGCGCTGTCCTTTTATTCAAATCGCTGCGTGGACGCCGTGAGCATCCTGCGTTGACCATGTTTCTTCCTTGCTTTCAAGAATAAAGTATATACATGCGTTAATGAATCAAGGGTTAATTCATATATTCTGTTGAACTCAACACACACACATCTCATGGTTGTCATCATCAAAACCAGGGGCACAACACTAGGGGTAGATCTATTCACCCCCCCTCTAGATCTTAGTGTCCATTCGTTCCAACACGTGGTATCAGAGCCTAACTCTCCCTTAGGGCTTCACATCCCGGAGAGATTTGTTATGCATGCTAAAGGATTGATCGTTGAGGGTCATTCTACTAGTAAGCCACCATTCTTCAATGGTAACAATTATGCTTACTGGAAGAATCGGATGCAGGTCTTCCTGCATGCAAAGGACTATGAGATCTGGAAAGTTGGCAGTAAGGGTCCTTTTGATTTGCCTCTAGACAAAGAGTTCTGGACTAAGGGGCATATCTGTAGATCCACCTTGAATTGGGGTGCCATTAATGCTATACAATGTGCACTTCATCCCACCGAATTCTCCAGAGTCTCTTCTTGTAACACTACTAAGGAGATGTGGGATAAGTTAGAGGTCATTTATGAAGGGACATCTCAGGTTAGAGAGACTAAGGCAAACATGTTAGTCTCTGAGTATGAGGCTTTTAAAATGACGTCTGAAGAGTCCATATCTGAGATGTATGCTCGTCTGAATGTTATTACCAATAGCTTAAGAAGTCTTGGAAAAACCTATAGTGAGTACGAGCTGGTTAGAAAGATACTTAGGTCTCTGACACCTGTCTGGCACCCCAAGGCCACTGTAGTGGAGGAGTCTAGGAACTTAGCTACGACCACTGTAGATGAGCTCATCGATTCTCTCATGACATATGAATTGAACCTTAAGAAGGTTGATGAGTCTGAAAAGAAAAGAAAACCCATCGCTCTAAAGGTAGCTTCCAGTAGCAAAGGATCCTCCAGTGAGCATAGTTCTTCGAGCTCTGAAGAAGATACAGATGAGTTTGCTATGATTTCTAGGAAGTTCAAGAAATTTCTGAGAAAATAAGGGAAAGGACTGAGAAGAAAATATTTCTCTGGAAAAAGATAGTCCAAATATAAATCTGATAATGTTAAGAAAACTGATGCCATCATTTGTTACAATTGCAGGAAAGCAGGACATCTCAAGGCAGATTGTCCTGAGCTCAAGGATAAGTAGCCCAGGTGGAAGAACAAAAAGGGAAAAGCTATGGTTAGCACCTGGAGCGATGAAGAAGAAGAAAATCAGAGCAGCTCCTCTGACAGTGAGAAAGAAGAGAGGATATGTCTGATGACCAAGAGTGATGAGGAGAAAGAAAATGATAATGAGGTAACTTCCCCGTTTGAAAATTTTACACAGAATGAATGGGAAGATGTTTATGTTGAAATTCTTGAAAAATATGAGGACATGCGTAGAGAAAATAGACACTTGAAAAGAAAAGTAAATTCTTTAGTTCATGATACATCTGTAAATGACAAACTTGCATGTCTAGAAATTGAAAACCTCAATCTTAAAAAATCTCTTGGTGAAATAGAAAATGACAAATTTATCTTGATCAATTTGAGAGTTGAAAATGAGGATCTGAAAAACTCCCTTAATGAAGCTGAATATAGTAAAAGCATGTTAATTGATTTGAAAAATAAAAATGAGAATTTGTTGAACCCCATTGATGAACTCAAAATGAGAATACATGAATTTCAGAAGAAACTAGGATAGCAGGTGAAAAATATTAAGCTATCAATGGTGTAAATGCTGAACTCAAAAAGGTCAATGAAAATCTGGAAAAGGAAAACAATGATAAACAAAACTCCCTTGAAGGCATGACACAAGGATCAGAAAATCTAAATGCCCTCTTAGGAACAAAAATAAACTTTAGAAAGGAAGGTTTGGGTTTCAACCCAACTAACTAGAAAAGGTTTGATGTTAGGACCATCTCTTTTGTGGCTGAAAAAGGAACATCATAACCTTTGATTCAAATAACTTCTGGTGAGAATCTGAAACCAGCTGAGAAAACCAAGCCCAGTGCCAAAGACAAGGGCAAAGGGAAGGTAGAAGTGTCCAAGGGGTCAAATACTACCACACCCCAGAACAAGGGAAAGGCTAGAGGTTAGTCTGTTAAAGATAAAGTCCAAAGAAACCCCAAGGCCAAAACAACCAGCTCTACTGGATTCAAATCTTCAGGAAACCAAGGTCTAGGCAGGGGTTATTACCAGAATATTCCGATCCATTCTTCAATTCACAACTCTTATCACTACCAGCCAAATAGGAAAGGTCAAGGTAACCCTCACATGAGGACTATGCAGTATTTCCAAAGCTCTCATTTTACTCAAATGCATCAGTCTCATCCTTGGAATTCTAATGTGCAACCCAGGGCTAGAAATTTCATAAATCAGAACCATTATGGCTTTGGCCATTTCATGTCTGATCAGCCAAGGGTCTACAATGCACACACCTTTCCTAATGTCCACTGGACCAATTTCTGGCACAGAAACTTTCATAAGGGCTATATAAAGAAAAATGCCACAACATATCAACAATCATCACAATTGAAAAGTGGCAAGAAAGGGCAGACTAGACTGAATAACAAGAAATCCACAACTTCAGTAAAAACACGAAAACAAATGTGGATACCAAAACATTTACTTTCTTGTCTGCATGAAATAAATGCCTTTATGGGGCCCAAACATTTTTGGGTTCCAAACTTGTCCACTTGATTCCCTTGCAGGTATGCCTGGCAGCCAATCATAACAAGTGGTATCCAGATAGTGGCTGTTCCAGGCACATGACCGGAGATAAAACAAAATTCTATATGTTGGTAAAGAAAGATGTTGGTCATGTTACTTTTGGAGGTAATACCAAGGGAAAAATCATTAGCTCTGGAAAGGTTGGTAAGTGTTCTTCCTACTTTATTGAAGAAGTTTTGTTAGTTGAAGGGCTAGCTTATAATCTACTAAGCATTAGCCAGTTATGTGATAGAGTCCATAAAGTTATCTTTGATTCTCTTGCATGCACCATATTTGAACCAAATTCAGAATCTGTGAAATTTATTGGTAAGAGAGTCAATAACACCTACATGGTGGATTTAGATGATGTAGCACACTCCAATCTCTGTCTTAGCGTTAATAAGGATGACCTAGCCTACATGTGGCATCGTAGATTAGGTCATGCCAGCTATAGTGTGCTTCATAAACTAAATAAGCATAGCTTGGTAAAAGGACTTCCTGAAATTTCTTTCAAAAATGACAATAAAATCGGTGAGGCAAGCACCCAAATTAAACAGACCATAAAATCATTTAAATCTAGAACTGAAAACCTATCTTCTAAACCTTATGAGCTAATTCACATGGATTTATTTGGACCCACTAGGTCAGTTAGATTATCTGGAAAAAGATATGATTTTGTGTTTGTTGATGATTTTTCTAGATTCACTTGGGTTTACTATTTATCTCACAAAAATGAAGCCTTCGAAGAATTTCATGAGTTCTTTTATAAAATAAAACAGACCAATGAGCATGCTATTTTGAATATTTTATCTGATCATGGTCGTGAGTTTGTTAACTCATAATTTGATGATTTCTGCAGGGAGAATGACATCACTCACAGGTGCACCTCACCAAGAACTCTAGGATAGAATGGAGTAGTGGAAAGGGGAAACCGGACCTTAGTTGAAATGGCTCGGACTATGCTGGTAGAAGGGAACCTACCAAAAAAGTTTTGGGCTGAGGCTATTAACACTTCATGTTACATCATTAATAGAGCCCTGGTAAGACCCACTACTCAAATGACTCCCTGTGAGATCCTTAAGGGTAAGAAGCCTTTCCTAGCACATTTCAAGATTTTTGGATGCAAATGCTTTATTCACATTAACTCTAAATGAGACCTTGATAAGTTTGAACCTAAAAGTGAACCTAGACTATTTCTAGGTTATTCTGATCAGTCCAGAGCCTACAGGATTTTTAATCTCAATTCTAAAATTGTTGAAGAATCTCCTCATGTTGTCTTTGATGAGTCCACAATTAGAACTGAAACTGATTTATGCAAGGACAAAATTGATGGAGAAATCTTGAAGACCAAAGAAGATCAAAATGAAGAATCTGCTGAAGAAGCTGAAGCAGAAAGATCTAAAACTCAGGGGGAGGTAAGTGAGAATCCAGGTAATTAGGTCATCAACATTAAATTTCTTAGAGACCATCCTCTTGAAAATATTATTGGTAATTTGACTGAACCTCCGAGAACTAGAGCACACTTAAGAATTGAAAATGAATTGAACTCATTCGCTTTAGTATCTCAGATAGAACCAAAGAACATAGATAATGCCCTTCAAGATGAACATTGGATTAATGCCATGCATGACGAACTCAGTCAATTTGATAGGAACAAGGTCTGGCACTTAGTTCCTAAACCCACTCATGGCAATATTATAGGCACTAAATGGGTCTTTCGGAATAAAACTTATGAGCAGGGTAAAATAGTAAGAAATAAGGCTAGGCTGGTTGCTCAGGGGTACAACCAAGAGTTTGGTATTGACTTTGAGGAATCGTTTGCCCCTATAGCAAGGCTAGAAGCCATTAGGATTTTTTTGGCTACTACATGCAGTCTAGGTATAGCTCTTCAGTAGATGGATGTTAAATCTGCTTTTTTAAATGGTGAGATAAAAGAGGATGTGTATGTAAAACAACCCCCTCATTTTGAGTGTCTTGAATTTCCTGACCATGTTTATAAACTTGATAAGGCACTCTATGAATTAAAGCAAGCTCCCCGAGCATGGTATGATAGACTAAGCACGTTTCTCACAGAAAAGGGATTCTCCAGAGGTAAGGTTGACCAGACATTATTCACAAAGGTATGTAAAAAAGAAATTCTGATCATTCACATTTATGTAGAAGATATAGTGTTTGGGTCAACCAATTCATCCATGTGTGAGGAATTTTCAGCCTTAATGACTAGTGAATTTGAAATGAGCTCAATGGGAGAACTAAAATTCTTTCTTGGATTACAGATATGTCAGACTAAAGAAGGAACCTTCATAACCCAAGAGAAATATATCAAGGACTTAATGAAGAAATTCAAGATGGAAAACCTCAAAGCAATAACAGCACTAATGGGAACATCTATCAGCCTTGATTCTGATCCTGAAGGTAAAATGGTAGACCCCAAACTCTATAGAGGTATGATCGGATCCTTGTTATATCTTACTGCTTCTCACCCTGATATTCAATTTTCAGTATGTTTGTGTGCTCGATTTAAAGCTAGTCCTAAGGAATCCCATTTGATAGCTGTGAAACGGATTTTTAGATATCTGTCTGGCACCCTAGACTTAGGCTTATGGTATCCTGCTAAGTGTGAGCTGGACCTTATAGATTACACTGATGCAGACTATGTTGGGTGTAGGATAGATTGGAAAAGTACTAGTGGGTATTGTCAATTTCTAGGTGGGTGTCTAGTGTCTTGGGCATCCAAGAAACAGCATACTGTCGCCTTATCCACTGCTGAGGCGGAGTATGTGATTGCAGGAAACTGTGCTGCCCAAGTCCTCTGGATTAAACACCAGTTAATTGACTATCTTATCAATCTTGGTTGCATTACAATTCTTTGGGATAACACAAGTGCTATTTCCTTAACTAAAAATCTTGTTCACCATTATAGGACTAAACATATTGAAATCAAACATCACTTTCTTAGGGATGAAGTTAGTAAAAAGGAAATTGAACTTGAATTCATTGAATCTGAAAAACAGATTGATGATATTTTTACAAAATCACTTGGAAATGAAAGATTTAAATTTTTAAGAAGAGAACTTGGTCTTTGCAAATTCTCAGCATGAATGCTTCTTCAGATTTTTTTGTATCAGACATTTTGTAAATTCTCAGCATGATGACTGCATTCCATGGTTGACCTATAGGTATATCAAATGGTAAGTTGGGAGAAGGGCAGATATTTTATGTCTGGAAACCCACGCTATGCATAGAGGCTAGCCCTCTGCCTAGTACCATGGGTCAATGTGCATTCATCTAGATTAAGTCATTACATTTCTCATACATATCTGAAACCTCATGTATATAGTCCAGGGGAGTTTGTGCATTCTCATATTATCCTTGACGATTCACTTCCTACTTCTTGATTTCATTTCACATATTTTGATAGGGAGAGTTCAGAATAATTTTTTTTTTATCATTGTTAAGTTTCTAAATAATGTCGACTCTGTTGAAAACTCACTCTGTCTCTCATGAATCTGTCTCATATACTCTCTCATCCTTGGAATCATGCTCTTAAACACTCTTACAATTCCTTTCTGAGTCTGAATCTATGACAAACTGCTAGTCAAGTTCATTAATCCAAGCTGCTAAACTCAGATATTTTTTTATGTAAGAAGCAGTGATGTACATTGAATGAATTGTTGGTTTAAACCTAATGAGCTTTAGAGACTAAAAATAGAACTCAATGAAAAAGGATCTTGGAACACTTTTAATAGTTCTTAACCAACTTGCACATATCATGTCAAATGGAGTCTTTCAGATTCTGAAATTTTCTAGACTCAAGTTGATTTGGTTGAGAAAACCTAGAAATATGTATTATTTTTAAACAACACTTTCTGAAAATCCAATAGGCTGCTAAAGCAATCTTTAATGAAGGCAGAGCAATGATTGAATGCATTGAGAAACTAGGTACTTCATCAATGAAATGAATAAAAACTCATGTCATGAAGTGCTTCAAGTTATCTATGTTCAGAAAATTGTTGAAAGGTTAGTTCCACTGAGTAACTAGGGGTACTGGAGTCTGATAAACGTGTACCCTTACACAAAAAGGTGAAAACTATACCTGAAACAGAATAGTACACCCTATTGAGTAACTAGGGTACTGGCGTCTGATAAACGTGTACTCTTATGTCAAAAGGTAAGGTTATACTTGACTGTTCTAAAAGAGAAAAGAAAAGATAAAATGCTTCTGCTATTCTAAAGGTTAAATCAGAACTGTGCTTTTTGTTTAATCTCAATACAATTTCTGGTTTCTCTTGGAAGATACATTATTGTTTAGATAACTAAGAAGCAGCAAGACAAACTATGACATGCCTCATGTCCTTCTGGTTCATTGTTATTAAGAGTTAACACTGATTGCTTTTCAATAGGGTGAAGTGGCTATTCTCTAATTTTCATGATTTTTAAACCACATAATTTCTAATATACATTCTTTGAACTCTTATACAAGAAGAATCTGTGCTCGGTTTGCTTAGTCAATGAACAACCAGACAGTTTGTCAATCGGACTATCTCTACACTTTGATCCTCTCCTTTGCACTTGACACTAGTTTAAAATTCTTTTTGCTAATGGCAAAGGGGGAGAGCTTTTGATGGTTTGTCAATCTTGGTTTTTGATGGGAAGAGATAGCTTTGCATATGGCTTTGCATTGATAGGAAGAGATGGCTTTGCACTTTAAATAGATTGAATAGATTGCATATTTCTGAATCTTAATAAAGTTTGTCTTGGTTGCCATCAAAATGGATTACAAAGGTTAATTTGTTGCCATCATCAAAAAGGGGGAGAATGTTGTGGGGAGATTGTGTGTGATAATGTGTGTCCCATGAGTATGTCTCCTTTGATGTTACTCTCTATACTTAATATCTTTTTCAGTTTTTGATGATTGGCTACAAGACCATTTTTGATGATTGGCAATAGTAAGTTTGACCATGGATTGACCATCTGTTGACTTTGACAACATTGTCATTTAAATAAGTTAGAATAACTTTTGTAGTGCATATAGGTATCTGCACAAGTCAGACAGTGCATATAAGGTCGGTGCACATCCAATCTGTGCAAGACCAAGGTCGGTGCACACTCTAGTTTGTGCAAGACCAAGGTCGGTGCACATCCAATCTATGCAAGACCAAGGTCGGTGCACACTCCAGTTTGTGCAAGACCAAGGTCGGTGCATACTCAATCTGTGCAAGACCAAGGTCGGTGCACATCCAATCTGTGCAGGACCAAGGTCGGTGCACACTTCAGTTTGTGCAGGACAAGGTCGGTGCATACTCAATCTGTGCAAAACCAAGGTTGGTGCACATTTGCAACCTTGCATTCTATAGTTGGTGCACATTGTTGAGCTACATATGAAGGTCGATGCATGTTCTTCCTTTGCCCTACTAAGGTCGATGTACATCGTGCCTTAGTCATGCTAGGGTCTACGCACATACAAGGTCTATGCACACATTGTCTTATGCATGTAAGAGGTTGTGGACGCGGATTTTTTCGTCATCGCCATCCACGTGTGTGGATGAGGATATGATGTCTTTGTTTATTTATTTAATTTGGTTTATTGGGTTGATTGGTTGTTTATTAATTTATTGGTTTATCTGTTTATTGGTTCATTGGCGTGCCAGTCACCGAAGTGACAATTTTATTGTGCGCTCGATCTGACATGGTCAGTCGATTGTGAATGATCGTGTCTGGACTAGAAGTCCGTCATACCCTGAACGCTATGACGTTAATTACGTCCTCCCTAAGGAAGACAACCCTTGATTAAACGCTAGAGGTAGGAGGAAGACAGCGGTAAAGCTGTATGCTCAAAGGAGACAAAATTCATCTGTTTGCAAGACGTTAAATGTATTCGGACAAAGCAGGGGTTTGTTGATTACGGGGACAAATCCGACGGCATATTCCCACCATCTTGGATGATGCCAAGTGGGGAATAGAAAACCACCCATGCAGTGGCAAAGTGGGAACCGTAAAGGATCGGGCATAATTGACCCGGAGTCCGAATAGGGACCGGCATGCCATGGCACGCCCCATATGGGTGCGGTAGCACGTTTATATCCCCCCTTCGAGGGGACCATCGGAGGGCATACAAAGGCATGACTCCGTGGGCCGACGGGGTTGAGAGATAATATCACAGTGACCTGGCCAGGTGTGTGTGAATTTCGGCAGCATGTCCCCTTGACTTGGATTGTGCCAAGAGAAGATAGGTCATCACCCACGGAATGCCGGGATGACAACCGAATGAGGATGGGCACCGGGCCCCGGGACATCGCTTGCCTCTGTTTCATCGGTCAATATCCCCTTGAAACCCTTCAAAACGCATGTAACAACATGGCCCTTTAGGTTCATAAGGGTGGAATCCGGATCGGGAATGAGGGCTGTAGGGGAGGGAGGTCCTCCCCATTACTGTATCTTCTCAGATCATTCATGACGGTCTCATGGCAGTGGGGAGAAAGTCCCCTGACTGGGCTTCATTGGGCCAAGAAGAGGGGTCTCGGCGTGGCTTACTGGTTGGCCAAAGGGGGTTCTCGGCGTGTCTTCTTGGTTGGCCAAGGGGAGCTCTCGGCGTGGCTTTAGTGGTTGGCCAAGGGGGTCTCGGCGTGGTTTTATTGGCTTGAAGAGGGTCTCGGCCAGGGGTTTGATCGGCCAAAGGGGTTCTCGGCCAGGGATTTGATCGGCCAGAAAGGGGGTTCTCGGCTAGGGTATTGGTCAGTCAAAGAAGGGGGGGGCTCTCGGCCTAGACATTTGGTTGGCCAAGGGGGGCTCTCGGCCTGGGCATTTGGTGGATGGAGGGAGCTCTCGGCACAAGGCTTCCCGGCGCGCTCATGGCCGCGCCGGGAGCCTAGCGCCGGGAGGCTGTGGGCTGTGGGTGCTTCACAAAAGGACTTGTCGTTTAGCTGAAAGGAGGGGAAGGCCTCTCGGCCTTATGGTTCTCGGCGGGGAAACTCGCACGCCGAGAAGATGAATATGCAGAAGGATTTCAGGGTTTCAGAGCTCAAAAACGATGCTCTGTTTCTGGGATTTCTGGGTTTTATGGCTCAGATCGAGGCCGAATCGGGGGAGTATGAGGAGATTCCACGAACACCTCTGCTGGAAGGATGCCAAGGGATCTGAAAGGCCAGATCATCAGGAGGAGGAGAGACCATCATCGGGACTGAGTAGCCTTTATCTGTATACTGCCAGACGTCTGGGGGAGTCAAGAGATGGCTGTCTCTGATCTCCCGGACTAGCATGGTATCATCTGGGAAGCAGATCTGCAACGAGAGAACCCTTGATGCTGAGACCTCAGACCCTAATCATTCAACGATTGGAATGGGGATCCAGGGTAGCATTCGTCTACGGGTTCAAATGCATCATTTATAGCCGGCGGGCCAGGGAACCAAGAGATTGATGTCTCTGGTTCCCGGACAGCACAAGGGACTTGAGGAATAGACTCAAATACATACGGAGGGCATGCTATTGAAGCGGGAAGAAAGAAGAGAATAGAACCCAGCAACCCATTGAACAAGGGTGGGGGTTCTACCTTCATCCCAGTTCGAAGAACAGACCTGACTCCGAAGCCTGAGTCATTTCGCCCATGGGGCATTCATACAAACAGTATGCATACATATGGAGACAAAAGAAGATAGTATTGCCTAAAATCCATCACGGCCATTGCATTTACTTCATCTCACCATCATTTACATCGAGAAACATAGAGGGGAGGAACAGGGAAAGAATCGTATGAATAATCTAAACATCAAAACTTCGACTATTACATACGGAGAATCAGTAAAAAGAAGAAAAAGAAACATCGAACATGGGGGGGGGGGAGGGTGGAGCATTGACTCCTCTCCCTCCCCCTATCAGCCCACCTGGAGCCCTTCTTCTTTCCTTTCTTCTGCTTCTTCTCTCGACGGAGACTCTCTCCCTCTCTTTTCCTTTCTCTTTCTCTTTCTGGCTATCTGTTCGCTCTTTTCTTCTTCGTCTCTTTCTTCTTTTCTTTTCTGTCTATCCTCTTTCTTGCTATCTCGCTGCTTCTCTCTTCGAAGGGAGGGGGTTTTATAACCCTTTTCCCTTTTCCTTCTCGACAGGCATCTTCACGGCGCGCTTGAGGCAGGCTTCCCGGCGCCCTCAAATTTGATCTCTCGGCGCCAGTATCTGGGCTTCGACATGGGCTTTCGGCGCCACCTTCATATAGGCCCACTTGGGGTTTCTGTAAATGTATCAACATCCCAAAGGGTCTATCATCTATGAAATATCTTGTATTGAAATTGCGATTGCAATCTCCATCAGTTCGCAGACAGGGTTTTATCAGTCCGTAGACAGGGGTTTCATCAGTCCGCAGACAGGGTTTGATCAGTCCGTAGACAGGGATTTCATCAGTCCGTAGACAGGGGTTTCATCAGTCCGCAGACAGGGTTTTATCAGTCCGTAGACAGGGATTTCATCAGTCCGTAGACAGGGGTTTCATCAGTCCGCAGACAGCGTTTTATCAGTCCGTAGACAGGCGTTTCATCAGTCCGTAGACAGGGGTTTCATCAGTCCGTAGACAGGGGTTTCATCAGTCCGTAGAAGGGGTTTCATCAGTCCGTAGACAGGGGTTTCATCAGTCCGTAGACAGGGGTTTTATCAGGATTGTCATCTGAACGGTGACAAAGCCGGGTATCATCTTATCAATATCGTCACTCTAATGGTGACGAGCTCGGACATCAGCTTTAGTCTGGGAAGACCTCAGCCGGGTGTATAATCTGTGTAGACGATTCTTCTTCTGCTCTATCTTTTCAGGGGCCTTTACCATCTTCATCTGCCGGTGCCGGCTTCATCTTTATCTCATATTACTTCCGTCAGTAAGCCGACATCTGACTTACCCTGACATATCATCTGTGACTTCTTGGACGAAGCAGTAGTACAACTGGAAGGTCTCATTAGTCGAGTGACTGCTGCTTTATCAGTGCTGCCGTCTGAGTGACATTGGCACCGGGCATCGGCTTTGGCCGACAAGGGCTTTAGCCTGGTGAAAGGTTGATAAGCTTCATCATTAGTCTTTCACTGTTGGTCAGACCCTCTTTTCAATTATACTTCCACCCTTGTTCATTTTCCAGGTGTCAACAGAGGTCAGTGCATATTTTGCCTTACGCATGTAAGAGGTCGGTGCATGTTTTGCATCGTGCATAACTAAGGTCGGTGCACGTCTGTTTTGATGGGATCTTTTTTGTTCTGTTTTATTATTGTCGTTTGGGTTTATTTGGTTTATTTCACGTGTCGATCAACTAATTAACTAACTGGTAATTAAGTGACTGATTGACTGCGCGGGCGTGCCAGTCACGTGAGTGACAAGTTTATTGTGCGCTCGTTCTGACCCGTATCGGGCGAGAGTGAGATTCGGTCGGGACCAGCAGTCCGCCATACCATAAAGGCTATGGCGTTAATTACATCCCCCGCGAGAAGGGAAAACCTTTGATTAATTGCTGAGATAAAGGGCTGTCGAGGCCGGAATAAAGGATGTAGAGAATGCAAATGATCATGCAAGATGTTATGATCTACCAAGCATGGTTTGTTAGGGCAGATCCTGAGTACATGGCGGAGGACCTAGGCCCGAAGACCACCATCACGTGTGGCAAAAGCTTTTCGTCAGACGTTGCCCAGCTTTCTGCTCATGTCATTTGATATACCGAGGATCCGCGCACTCAGGCATACATTGATGCGGCATGAATGCTTAGACTAGGACATGATGATGAAGCTATAAAACTAGCTAATACAGGTTAGACAAACCAATTTAATCAATTTATTGAATACAGGGTTTATTTAATTCTGTTATTAACATTGAAAATCACCCTGACGGCGAGGAAAAGATTGAAGCGGCATGACGACACGGTTCGGAACGAAACCGGCGGATGCGCGTAGGCATAGAGTTTAAAATGGCGTGAGAAGCGTAGGTAACGGCTTGAAATGGCGCCGCCTGACGTAGGTGTAGGGTCGGCCTAAAAATGGCGCGCCCCTCTTCCTGGCGAGCCGGGATAAGGCGCGCCGTTTTAAGGCGTGCCGTATTAAGCCGCGCAGAGTGCCGACGGCCCCGGTTTAACCCTATTTTTTGGAAATCGAGGTTTTATTGGTTGTTTTTGGATTTATTAAAATATTTTGGGAGATTTTGAAAGTTTATTGAGTCAGTTATTCAAAGGATCGACCTTGGGCCATCCGGAAGCTGAGTCACAGGCTCGCGCGAGGTTCATACTCGAGCGCGGTGATTGTTCCAAGTCAAACTCGTTCGAGCCGAAATTTTGACAGCATCTCCCCATCCCGGAGGATTGTCGGGGAGAAGCGGGGAATACTCACGTAGCGGAGCAACCCCTGAAAGCCAGGGTGGCACAACGACGGCTGGCAAACCCAGACGGATAGGAGAACTTCGAGGGCTAGCCTACTAGGGGCACCGAGTCCTTGGGTGGAAAGTAGACAGATGGTGCGACTCACAGTGGGAACGAAGACTCCGAGGGCTAGCCTACGAGGGGCACGTGACCCGAGTCGGTACCACGTCTAAGTGGGGACGACCGATATGGGAGGAAACCCCTAGGGCTAGCCTACGAGGGGCACACAACCCACGGTCACGACAAGGTCGATTAAGGACTGTGGATTTAGATCTGTCGGGGTCAACCCATATTAATATCCACTCATTAGCCCATAGGAGACTCGTCACTAACAGACGGCTCCTTGTAGATAGAGTGATATCATAGTGAAACATTGGGGGATGTTCCCCTCTCCCCGGTCACCGAATCTGCTCGAAAGAATGGTAACCGGGCGTGGATGTAGATCGTACTCAGTTAGCAAACTGATTATGATATCTATAGATACATATATAGGTGAAGAGGCGAAATCTCGCGCTGCGTCCTGAGCGGGCCGTGGATCACCAGAAGATGAAACTGCAAGACAGGAAAACGTATCAGAGGGCCCAAGGGATCTCCCTGGGGCAAAACCCTCCGATGGCTAAGTCAGTAGAGCTGCGGTGGAAGTAATGAGGGGAGGAGGAAAGCTGGTGTGCGAGACTCCTCTCCACCAAAAGGGGGGTGAAGCGGATTGCTCAGGAGTTTTTTCTTCTACTTCTTACCGGAGGGTAGTGTTGACGACAAAAAAAAAATGATAATGATCATGCGGCATGCACATCTCAGCACTCGAGAGCGAGTCGAAGACGGAAAGGCTGAATAAACCCTGTGCCCCCTCCAAGAAGGACGAACACCTACCCGGTGCTCCGCCACCCAACAAAGAAGCCCCTCGGGTTGAAGAGCTAGCCACGACTCCCAAGTCGGCAATGCCGAAGGTCGAATCAAAGAAACTCAGGAGTCCGAACGCCTGCTCGGCATACACCGGAAATCACTCAAAGCCCTGAATCGAGACTCGGAGGCTCACAACTAAAGGAACACAGGAGGGCAAGCATCTGTCCGAATCGCCACTAAGCTGGGGGGGGAGCCCTTTGACGCTTAAACCGGCGTGGCATAGCTTTAAACCGGCGTGGCATAGCCTTAAACCGGAATGGCATAGCCTTAAACCGGCGCGCCCCTAAGGGGGCCTTAAATCGGCGCGCCCTTTACAAGATGCTATTCCGGCGCGCCCCATGAACTCCCTTGCTTTATGTTAAAACGGCATGCTCCCGTTGAAGGGTCACCCCTTTGAATGCACTAAACCGGCGCGCCCATTTTGGAGTGCTAATACGGCGTGCTTAGTTTAGAAACAAGCCTTTCTCTGAGGCCTTTATCCGGCGTGCAGTGAAGCCATCCCGTCATCAATGCGGTCCCCTGTTTCCTGAGAACAGCATGATGACGAACAAGCCTAAAATGGTTAAAGCTCCCACTTCGATCCGGCGGGCAACCGAGCATATGCCGTGAATGGAAGTTCTCGAGCCCCATCCCGCCGAACACTCATTCCGTCGATCGGCCGCCCATCCTCCGGCAAATGATGATAGCAACGTGGCTCGCGGTGGATGTGCCAGCGGAGGAGGAGGCCATGCCTCTGCCCCCCTCCCGATCACACCATAGCCTCGCCGGAGGCGACGTCGACAGCAGCAGCAGGGCAACGTCACCAACGTCAGCAGCAGCAGTGGTGGTTGCGGGAAACAAGGAACCAACGGAAGGAAGGAAAATACAGAGGACATCCCTCAAAAATAGGGCCTCCGGCCCCTATAAAAGGAGCGCCCAGGCGAAGCTTAAATGGGTTGGAAGGTTGGAGGAAAAAAAAAACTCCTTGAAGCCCGAAGCCAGTGTTCCTCTGAGAGCGAAGTAAAGTGAGAAAGGAGAAGGAGAGAGCAGAGAGTGAGGTGAGGGAGATACAGATCTCCCCTCCCCCCTTGTTTCTTTTTCTTTCCTCCGATGTATTCTTCCCTTTGCTTCTTTTATTTAGATGCATGAAGAGCCCATGTATTTGCACCCCTTCGTGGTGAAATGAAAATGATCCTTCGGGAGATTCTTTTTTTTTTGATATGTTTCTGATCTCCTTCCCCACTCGTTCCCCTTTGAGGGATCATTGCCCGTGAGTCGTGAGAGCTCTTGAAGGCTAGTCCTCGAGCTTTTCCACACTCACACTTGGGTTATCGGACCGCCGTGAGGTCTAGATTTTGAGGTTCACCCTGGAGCAATCCACTTGGTGTTCCTCTATTTTCTCTGGCAATCGTCAGTCCGGGGGAGGTGCTGCCCAAATTTTGCCAGAGGAAGAACATGTAAGAATAGAGAACGCGTAAGAACAGACAGACAAACACACTAAACCACTGAGACAAGCTAAACTTCCAAGTTCCTACACAGCAAACTGTTCTAATAAAACACTCGAATCATCACGACAATCCACCTGAACAAACACTTAAAACACTTAAATCTTCTTTCCACAAACATAATTCATCAATAAGACGAACAAACCAATCAATAAATCAACTTGCAGTTGAAGGAAAGAAGAAACAGAGCACAAACGGGCTGAAGGAAGCTATACAATGCTTAATCCGACGCCCCCTAATCCGGCGTGGGTTAATCCGGCGTGCTACCCCCCCGCGCCGGTTTAACCCCACACTCAAAACCCATTTTTTTTTCCTTGCAGCTATCCGGCGTGCCCCCTTGCACTAGCCCATTAAACCGGCACGCTATACTGTGGAACCTCTTCCTATTTGAGCCTTAAACCGGCGCGCCCCCTTCCTGGACCTTAACCGGCGCCGCCCCCCTTGAACTCCCTTAAACCGGCGCGCCCCATGGATGCCTCTACCCGGCGCGCCCCCTTCATATCTTGACCCGGTGCCCCTTAACCGGCGCGCCCATCTTCTTGCAACGTGCCAACACGGCGTGCTAAAAGAAAACTAAAAGAATGAAAGGAAGAAAGAGAACTATTGAAACTAAAGAATAAACCAGAGGATAAGGATTAAATCAATAAACAAAATGGAAAGAATGGAATGGGAATAAAACACTTAACTCAATGATCGGAACAATGACGATAGCATACCCACGCCTTAACCAAATTTTGTTCCCCTTGACCCCCACGACCTGACCGGGCAGGTCGAACCCCGCGACCTGACCGCGCAGGTCGATCCACGTGCGAGGGCGCACGTTGCCGAGTTTTGGCTTTACACTTAACAACCCGCTCCCCCGGACTGTGCGTGAAGAGAAAAGCAATGATGCCCCGTGGTATCGGACGTGGACCTCGGGATCCCCGACATGGTCATGATCCGTGCACCTCTTGGGCCGATAGATCATCAGCTTGACCCACTTCTTCCGGGATCCGATCCCGCACCCACGTGAAGCGTGCCGTACCTACGACAGATATCTGAATGTCTTTGTTGTTACCTTCGATGCTTCAAATATGGACTCTCGACCGAATACTGGAATTATCTATTAGTGACTGATATATATATATACCGGGATCTAATCCCGCACTTTCATTAAATTCGCCACACTCGTAGCAAGTATTTGTATGGTTTTTGAACACCGTTTTACATACCGACGCGGAGGGTTTAAATCATGTCAACCCAACTCGCATGCTTTAATGAAAAATGATCTTTAGGTCATTTGGCCCCTTTTCTTGGCGATTAATCAGAGGTCTTCCCCTCTCCGAGGGGATGTAATTAACGTCACGGCCTTTATGGAGCGGCGGGTCTCCATTCCCGACCCGATATCCATAATCATCTGATCAGTCAGATGGAGCGCACCCCGAGCTTCGGACCACTCCAGTCTCGAAGCCCGAACACATTGTCACCTAGGTGACTGGCACGCCCTCGCACTAGATAAACCGATAAAAAGAACACCGATATCCCACGATATTTTCTTCATACACGAAATCTAGTGCGTTCCACAGGTAGCCCTGGCTTAAGTAGTATACCACCTTCAAGAGTCCTGTAAGCTGAGGGGTCTCCGACGGGAGTTACGTCCTCAACGTGGGCTTTCATGGCCTTTATCGTGGGGACGTTATCGCCTTGAAGCCCGGTGGCTTCTTGATTCCCCTGTCCGTTGGGGACTCTTAACGGCAGCACGAACGGCTAGTGTCTGGTCCGGTCGAGCTACTGAAACGCCAGCCCTGTCCGGGCGGTGAGCATAGCTCAGAAAAAGGGGGGGGGTCGGATAGGTCAGCTGGCGCCTGTCTCTCCCGAGCGGGGAGACGGCTTAGACCGGACCCTCCTTGTGACCTGACCATCACTCGGGCCCTCCGAGCCTAGGGGCCGCCGGGGAGAGTTGGTTCCTCGAGTGTTTGTTCATTGGGCTTTCCTTTCCTGAGTGGGCCCTGTGGGCTATCACTCGGGTGAGCTTGCCTCGTTGGACCCTGTTGGGTCTTGTTGGGCTGCTCTTTGGGTGGGCTACAGAAATCCCCCTCTCCACTTGTCCCCCTCCTACTCCCGAGCCATGGAGGCTCGATTGAGTAGTTTTTGAGGCTTTGGACCGGCGTGGCTCATGTGGGTGGAATTCTGTTGGTGTTTATGAAGCCACATGTAGTGGTCGCCGGGGCCCGTAATGATGATCCTGACGGATTTGAAACGAAGGGGCCCCCCTTTTCTCGGAGCACAGAACGACGCGCCGCCTCCCTCCAGGGTTTTATAGGCGTTGGGCGCTGTTCGTCGTTCTAGGCTTCCAGGGTTTCGGGCTTTCCTTAGTCTCTTAGCTTTGGGGGTTCCTTGATGCACTGTGAGGGCACAGTGGAGGCGCGAAGTCTTGCGACGGCGTTCGAGGAGTTGGCGAGGATAACCGCGGAGGCGGTCCGGCAACTTCCTTCCCCCCCGGAGTCCTCGAGCTCGTACGAGGGATCATCTTCCGGCTCGATGGCTGGTTCGCCTCTGGAAATCGGGCAGGTGAGGCGGGAGCCCGTCCCCAACCGTAGTGAGTTGGGGGAGGCCGAGGTAAGGAAGCTGGAGCATCGCTTTCGTTTGCCTCTCAGGTATCGCTTTGCTGCCGCCGCCCCGTACGAGACGAGTCTGGATGACCGAACGGGGCACATTTGCACGTTCCTTCTGGCTTGGAAAAGCGGGTTCCGCCTTCCCTTCGAGCCCCTTGTACTCCAGATTCTTGAATTTTTCTGGTTGGCGCCCATTCAGTTGGTGGCCAACTCGTACCTCCTCCTTTCCGCCTTTCGGATCCTCTGTCGGCAGCACGACATTTTTCCTTCCTTGGACCTCTTTCATTATTTTTTCGAGTTGAAGGCGCACCCGTCGGCGGGGAAGGGCTTCTACTTTATCCAGGCGAGGAGGAACAGAAGTTGCTTCTCCCTCGCGGCGAAGGACTCTTCGCACAAGGGGTGGAAAACCCAATTCTTCTGGGTGAAGGCGGAGGCGACGGATGAGTTTTAGAGATGCCGGATCTCGCCCAATTTCCATCCGAACATTCCTCCTCGCCAGGAGGAGTTCCCTCCCCACGTGGAGCGGCAGGCCGCCCATCTGCTGGATAACCGCCAATCGACCGAGGAGCTGGTGACGCCGGAGAATATCGAACGGTGTCTGCTTACGCGATTGAAGTCGACAGGTACCGCCCTCTAGGTTGTTCCCCTGGGGTGGTAGTTACTTTTCTTCTCCTGACCGGGTCTTCTTTCTTTGCTGTAGACGTGAGGCGGGAACCTCTGGAGGAAACTGCTGAGGTCATCGATCTGGGAGAAGATGACTCGGCGGCCGACGAGTCGGAGGCTCCTGTGGGTCGCGCCCAAGCCCGGGATAAGGGCAAGGGGGTGGCCCCCGGGGGGTCTTACGGCCAGCTGGCACAAAGCGTAAGGATCCCATGGCGGGAAAGTTGCGGGAGGCCGCAAAGGCCAAGAAACGGGCCAAGAAGGCAGGTCTCCCTCCTACCGCCGGGGGCGACTCTGGCTCGGTGGCGCTCCCCTCTCGGGGGCAAGATGGGGCCGACCCCTCGGGGCCAGCTCCCCCATCTGCCAGGTGAGAGGGGGCCGAGGAGACCGGGGGCCCTTCAGAGGACGGCGATAGGTCGGCTCTCCCCCCCATGGGGGTAGAGGGGGCCGATGCTGAAGTAGCTGACACCGAGGGCCGGGGGTCGGCCGGAGGCGGTGACGTCCCGGTCGCCGAGGTGCGGGCCGAGACAGGCGGGGCTGGGGGTTCGCCCGCGAGGGCGTTGCAGCCCCAGGTGCTTGGAGCTCCCGGTGCGGTTGGTCCCGCGGCACCGGTCGAGGTTGGGGGTTCGCCCAGGGAGGCGTCGCAACCCCAACCGACCGTGGCGCGCGAGGTGGCCGGTCCCGTTGCTCGAGCAGAGCCCTCTGGTGGAGTGCCCCGGGCGGAGCGGTCTCCTTTGTCGGAGCCCTTGGAAAGGCTCGGCATTACGGGCGACCTGTATCGGGTCTGCCGATCGATTGTCGCGAGGATGAAGGGGGGAGAAAGGCGCAGTACCCCCCCCCCCCCCCGGGCTCCTCGATGTTCTGATGGAGGGCGGCCTGGTCATAGCTCGGTCGGCGGCTTTGATGGCGGAGGCGCACGCACGGACGGAGGCGGAGCAGTCGAACCTTGTCTAGACCCTCGGGGGATGCGAGAGGAAGCTGGCCCGACTTAAGGGGGAGCATGAGGGGCTCCGGCAGGAGTTCTCCGTGTTCCGAGAGGTGGCGCGGGCGAGCCGACTGGAAGCCGGGGTGTTGACCGAACAGCTCGCCAAGACCCGAGAGTCTCTTGAGAGGGCAAGCCGATCCTTGGAGGAGGAGCGTCTGCGTCGCCTCGAGCTGGACAATCGCTGGGAGCTCGAGCGCGCCGAGCTGCTAGATTGGGCGGAGATGGCGGAGCGTCTCTGAGCTGAGGCTGAGGTGGACCGGGCCCGGGCAGAGGAACGTGCGGCCGAGGAGGAGCGGGCTCGGGTCGAGCTCATCGGAAGGGCGGGACAGATCGAGGCGGAGGCAATCGAGCGTTACAGGAGCTCGGATGCTTACTCGGCCGACCTGTTGGAAGCCGCCCTACCTTACTACGAGGTAGCGCTACGCCGAGGTGCTCGAAAGGGGTTCAAGCAGGGCTATCGCCGGGCGGTAGACTGCGTCAATGAACAAAACTCCGCGATCGAGTTCCCCTCTGGCCAGTGTTATGACTCGGATGAGTCGGTTTCCAGCTTTTCTTCGTCGGTCGGGGAAGATTCGGAGGGGTCGCCTCCTTCGGGGTCACCGGCTGCGGGCATCTCGGGAGGGCTCACGACTGAGACAGTTCTCGCACAGGCGAGGTCAGTGTCTGAGCCGGCCGTCACCGAAGGCGCCGGGGGTGACGCGTCTCCTTCCGCCGGTCTCGAGCGTCAAAGTTGGCCCGAGGCCTGATGTATTTTGCCTCTTTCCCTTTTTGTCTCTCTTTCCTCTTTTTAGAGGGTTTCCTTTTGGTACGATAATAAATGACTTGCTCTGTTTGAGTACTATCCTTGCCGTGATTTGGTTGGCGAATCTTGAGTGGTTGAGAGGTGCCGATATGTCCTGCACGGTTTTCGCACGCTGTTTTGGTAGGTTTCTGACGGGGCGTCCCTCCGTCCCCTCACGCTTTGAATGTCAGGCCGCTTCGTGAATCCCGCGAGGGCGGGAAACGAGGAGTTGGAGGTGACTGTTCAGGGGAGAAATCCTTCGGCGTGTTTCCGAGGGGGGCATTTAAGGCGTGTAGCCTCCTTTGGCCTATAAGAAGGACTGAAAGGTGCCCTTTCCTCTCCACCACTTGGGATTTTCTCTAACAGTCTTTCCTCATTCCTTCCTCTTCACTCTGCGTTGTGCCCTTGTATTCGGAGCATGGAGGATCCTTCTGAGGGCGATGCCACCGATGACGGGGAGCGGCTGGCTCCTGCTGTCCTGTGATGTTGAACGGATCCCACGGTCGCCGCGCGTGCACGAGACGGGTCCGACGGTCGCCGCGCGGATCTGGGGAGGACTTCGGCGTGTAGACGCACGCCGTTGGCCTCTTCTTAGCTCCGGCGAGGCTTCCGGGTGGACGCCGAGGCGGAGGACAGATGGGGCCATCAGGGGAGTCTACCGTCACTTCCCTCCGTGTGAGGGGAGGAGGCGTTTCCGGCTCCCTCCTCACCGAGGCCTTCCTCCGTCTGCAGCCTCTTTCTCCCTCTTCTGCTCTTCATTTCTTTCACTCTTCGGGGGCTGCTTGCTCTCTCCTTCCTTCCAAGGAGTTGGCAGATTGGAAGAGGGGAGGCCTTCACGGTGCTCCTTTTTCCTGGTTGTTGCCAACTTGGGAGGTGGCCTTCCTCAATGTTTAAAGGTGGCCTTCCTCCTGAAGTCCCTCTGTCACCTTTGTCACGGGCCATCCGAGCCAACTGGCTCGACCACCTTTTGTCCGAGCCAGTTTCCGCACGAGGCAGAGTCAGTGGCTGGATGCGAGGAGATCAAGACCGAGTCTGTCGAGCGATGACCCCTTGAAACGATGTTAGACAGACTTTTGCTTTGTTTTTGCTATGTGATGTACTGGCATTTGCCTACCTGATGTACCAATGGTTTGGAATGAAAAGAAACAGGGATTCTATTCTGTCCATCTTGCTGTACAATTTCAAAAGTAGAATCTGCGTAGTGCGGCTACGTTCCACGTCCGAGGGATAGGCTCCCCTTCCATTGTCGCTAACCTGTACGCACCTTTCCCGAGCGTCTCGACCACTCGGTAGGGACCTTCCCAGTTGGGGGATAGCTTGCCCGCCGCCTCCAGTGGTCGAGAGGCTTCGGCCTTCCTGAGGACAAAGCTCCCTGGTTGGAAACGTCTGTCTCGGACTTTGGCGTTGTAGTATCGAGTGAGGTGGCACTGGTACTCCGTAGCCCGGATGTTCGCGATCTCTCAGAGTTCGCTTGTCAGGTCGAGGTTCTCGATCAATTTTTCCCCGTTGGCCTCGGGTGAGAAGCTGATCACTTGGAGAGACGGATTGGCGATCTCCAACGGAACGACGGCTTTGGTGCCATATACCAACTGAAAGGGGCTTTCACCGGTTGCCGTCGTGGGGGTTGTTCGGTGCGACCACAGTACGCTAGGCAATTCCTCGAGCAAACTACCCTTAGCCTTGCCGAGTCTGGTTTTTATGCCTTTCAAGATAGTCTTGTTGGCATTTTCAACCAGCCCGTTGGCCTGAGGGTGGGCGACCGAAGTGAAGTGGTTGCGGATATTTAGGTCGGCGCATCTGTCTCGGAAGTATCGAGAGTCGAATTGCCGACCGTTATCGCTTACTATCACTCGGGGGATGCCAGAGTGACAAATGATCGATTTCCAAACGAAGCCCCAAACGACTGTCTCAGTGATCCTTGCCGTAGCCTCAGTCTCGATCCACTTGGTGAAGTAGTCAATGGCGACGATGATGAACTTCTTCTGGGACTGGGCCGTTGGGAATGGCCCAAGGATATCGATTCCCCACCGAGCGAAAGGGTAAGGCTCGGCTAGGGTGACAAGTTTCGTAGCCGGCTGGTGGACCAAGTGGTCGAACCGCTGGCATCGGTCGCACTGTTGAACATAGGCTGAGCAGTCGCGCTGCAGGGTGGGCCACCAGTACCCCTATCGTAACAGGATTCTGGCCAGCGACCGTGGCCCTGAGTGCGCTCCGCACAGGCCTTCATGAATCTCTTGGATGGCTCGGCCTGCCTCATCGGGACCGAGGCACTTCAGGAGGGGACCGGAGAATGATCTTCGGTAGAGGGCGTTGTCGAGGACGACGAAGCGCCGAGCTTGATACTTCATTTGGCGGGCTTCTCGAGGGTCGGAGGGCTCTTGGGAGTCTTGTAGCCAGGACAGGTAGGGGGAGCGCCAGTCACTTGGGGTGGCCGAGTCAACAGCGAGGAGCTCCGTGTCGATGCTCGGGCGCTCTAGCTCTTCTAGGAGGACCGATCGTGTACCTTACGGGTCTAGGGAGGAGGCCAATCGAGAGAGGGCGTCCGCCCGGGAGTTTTGCTCCCGAGCTATCCGGACTACCTCAAATCCCTCGAACTATCGGGCCAGGCTCCGGACCAACTGAAGGTATTTGATCATGGGTACCTCCCGAGCCTCATACTCGCCGTTGACCTGACCTGCGACTAGTTGAGAGTCGGTGTGGATCCTGACTCGCTCGACCCCCAGCCGTCGGGCCATGCGTGCTCCCAAGATAAGGGCCTCGTACTCGGAAGCGTTGTTGGACGCCTGAAAGTTGAATCTTAAGGCGTACTGTAGCTCTATCCCTTCAGGGGACCTTAGGAGGATCCCCGCACCACTGCTTGCCGAATTGGACGATCCATCGACGAACAGTTCCCAGGCTGGCCTGGTTGTGGTCGGAGGCCTGTCCTCGGCTGGGATGGTGCTTTCGGCAATGAAGTCGGCGAGCGCTTGGCCTTTGATTGCTGATCGTGGCCGGTACGAGATGTCGTAGGCCCCGAGCATGATGGCCCATTTGACGAGTCACCCCGAGGCCTCGGGGTGGGCCAGAATCTTCTTCAGCGGCTCGCCGGTTAGCACGGTGATGGGGTGCCCCTAGAAGTAGGGGTGAGGCGCCTCGCGGAGGTGACCAACGCTAGCACGAGTTTCTCGATTGCGGGGTACCTCCGTTCGGTCCCACTGAGCACCTTGCTGGTGTAGTATACCGGTCTTTCGATTCCCGAGTCATTTCTGACTAGGACCGAGCTGACCGTGGATGGCATCGCCGAGAGGTAGAGCAGCAAGACCTCGCCTAGGACGGGCTTGGAGAGCACCGGTGGCGAGGCCAAGAATTCCTTAAGCTCGGCGAATGCTGTCTGGCATTCCTCATCCCATGCGAACGTAGCAGATGCTAGCTTGGGCCCCCTCATCAATTTGAAGAAGGGCAAGCATCGTTCGGCCGCACGGGACAGGAAACGGCTGAGAGCGGCGACACGCCCCGTCAGATGCTGGACGTCTTTAAGGCACGTGGGCGGGCGCATGTCCAGGATGGCCTGGACTTTGTCGGGGTTGGCCTCGATCCCACGCTGAGTGACTAGGAAACCCAGGAACTTCCCGAATTTTACTCCAAAGGCGCATTTGGCGGGGTTGAGCTTCATGTTGTACTTCAGAAGGGTGCCAAAGGTTTCAGCAAGGTCAGCGAAGTGGTCTTGGGCCTTGGGGGTCTTGACGAGCATGTCATCGATGTAAGCCTCGACGTTCCGGGCTAGCTGTCCCTCGAACACGTGGTTTACCAGCCGCTGATATGTGGCTCTGGCGTTCTTTAACCCAAAGGGCATCCGGGTGTAGCAGTACACGCCGCAATCAGTGATGAAGGCTGTCTTCTCGACGTCTTCTGGATTCATTCTGATCTGGTGATAACCTGAATAGGCATCCATGAAACTGAGTATCTCGTTGCTCGAGGTTGAATCAACCAATTGGTCGATGCTCGGTAATGGATAGCAGTCCTTAGGGGTAGCCTTATTCAGATCGGTGAAGTCCACGCACATTCGCCACTTGCCTGTGATTTTTGGCACCAGGATGACATTGGCTAGTCACGTAGGGTACAGGACTGGCCTGAAGAGGCCTGTCTCTTGTCCCTTGGTGACCTGCGCCTTGATGACCGCCTGCTTCTCGGGTGCATGCTTCCTTCTCCGTTGCTGTACAGGCCTGACGGTGGGGTCGAGGCTGAGCTTGTGCATCACGGTCTCCCCTGGTATGCCAGGGAGTTGATCATCGGCCCAAGCAAAGACTTGAGCGTACTCAGAAAGAAATTTCTTGTATTGCTACTGTTCCTTGGATGATAGGTCAGCTCCGATCCTTACTCCGAGGGCCGGGTCATCGTTTAGGAATACCGTTAGCAATTCGCCACCGGGCTCGGCGGTTACGGTCTTCCCTTCGATTCCCTTGGGGCCCTTATCCCCTCCGTCCGGCCTTGAGGCTTCCATCGAGATGTTGTAGCACCTTCTAGCCGTGGCCTGGTTACCTCGGACTTCCCCCAACCCGTTTTTGGTGGGAAACTTCATTTTTTGGTGATAGGTAGATGGTACGGCCTTTATTCGGCTGAGAATTTTCCGGCTGAAAATGGCGTTGTACGCTATCATACCCTTGATCACTATGAAGTCCACCATGACCGTAACGGTTTTGGGCGGGGTGCCGATGGTGACCGGCAGGCTTAGGGCTCCCTCGGGGTAGGTGGCCAGGCCGTTAAACCCGCAAAGGGGGGTTCGGATCGGGCGGAGCTTGGATGGGTCTTCCCCCATCTTAAGGAAACACTCATAAGATAATACATCGGGGGCGCTTCCATTGTCAATCAGAATCCTATCGACGTTACAATGATTTATTGTGGCCGAGATGACGAGGGCATCATCATGCGGGGTGCTTAGCCCTTCCAGGTCTTGGTCGGAGAAGACTATGACCTGGGGCTCCCTCGGTGGGCCCCCTGAGGGCTCTGAGACCCGGCTGGCCTACTCGGCATGGCGCTTCCTTCCTCGACTGGTGTCGCCGCCCGATGCCGTTCCTCTGGAGATGACGTTGATGTGGACCCCTCGGGGGGCGTTGTCGATCTCCTCGGCGGCGTCTTTGTCTTCTTTGTGCCCAGCTGCGAACCGGGCCAGGTGCCCCTGACGGATGAGGCGTTCGATCTCGTCCTGGAGCTGGTGACAGTCGCCGGTGTGGTACTCGTGGTCGCCGTGGAATAGGCAATGTCTGTCACGCTTGCGGTTCTTCGACCTCATTGGTTCGGGCTGGCGGAGGAGTCCCGAGTCTTTGATGTCTTCATAGATCTCGTAGACTGGCGTGGTCAACGGGGTGTACCGCTCATACCTCCGTTTGTGCTCTTCTTCCCGATCACGCTTCTTGCCCGAGCCAGGGTTTGACTCGGGGGCCCGCTTCTTGTCCCCCTCCCGACCCTAGCCGGTTGTGTCTCGGCAGGCACTGAGTACTTCTTCGCACTCGGCGTGGCGCAGTGCCAGAGTCACTAGCTCGACAAGGGTCGAGGGAGGGTGGAGGACCAGTTCACGGCGGAGATTTTCGTCCCGAGTGCCCCTAGTCAGAGCGGTCGTGGCTGAGGCCACATCCAGGTGGGGAATCCTGAGGGCTTCCGATTTAAATCGGTGGACATAAGCCCGGAGCCTTTCCCCTTGTGCCTGTTTTAGGGCCAGGAGCCCCGCTACTGACCTCGGGGGGACGCTTCCGGCAAAGCTCTCCTTGAAGACTCGCCCGAATTGCCTGAAGTCCCGGATGGACCCAGGGGCGAGGGCCCGGAACCACGCCTGAGCGCCTTGGACCAGGGTGGCCGCAAAGGCTCGGCATTTAATAGGATCCGATGTTCCATGCAGAGTCACCAGGGCGTCGAAGCTGTCGTAGTGGTCGGCTGGGTCGCCCTGGCCATCATAGAGCTTGAAGGTAGGAATGGAGGTTCTGGGAGATACCTCTGCCTTCAAGATGTGCTCGGAGAAAGGGGATTTCTCCTCATCCTCCGGGAGGGAGGTCTTCTGCAGGGTGCGGAGGGCGTGCTCTTGCTCTGCGAAGTGTCTTTCAAAATCCCTCAGCCGAAGGGATAGTTCCGGCTGCGGTCGCGCCGTGGGGCTGGGGGGAGCGTCGTGGAGATCCTCAGGACCGCCGGCGCTCGGGCATGGAGGCCTCGCCCCCTGTTTCCCTCTCCTGGGCATGGAGGAAGCCTCTTGCTCTGGGGGTGGAGCTTTCAAGGGTCCTCCCGCATTGTTGCGGATGAGCTGCTGACCGCGGAGGGTGAAGCGACCTCCAGCGGTATGCTGGGACGCACTTCGACGGGGGGGGCTCCCGGACGGGGCGTGAGACCTGGCATCCCTTGCCGCCTGGGCCCTCATGAGCTCCACGAGGACGTCAAGCTTCTTATTGAGGGCCTGGAAGATCTCGTCACCGCCGTTGGGGGCTACCCCCGTCGCCGTCAGAGGGGGCGGCGGTCTGTTGGTGGGGACGCTGGTGTTGGAGGGAGGGTTCTGTGAGGCCCTAGAGGGGTCATCTCCAGCCGCCACCACGGCCTTACCCTTCTCGACGGCGGATCTCCTCCCTGAGCTTCTTCTCACCATCTTGGCTCTTCGTGCGTTTCCCACAGACGGCGCCAGATGAAGAGGCGAAATCTCGCGCTGCGTCCTGAGCGGGCCCTAGGCTCAGAGGGCCCGAGTGATGGTCAGGTCACAAGGAGGGTCCGGTCTAAGCCGTCTCCCTGCTCGGGAGAGACAGGCGCCAGCCGACCTATCCGACCCCCCCTTTTTCTGAGCTATGCTCACCGCCCGGACAGGGCTGGCGTTTCAGTAGCTCGGCCGGACCAGACACTAGCCGTTCGTGCTGCCGTTAAGAGTCCCCAACAGACAGGGGAATCAAGAAGCCGCCGGGCTTCAAGGTGATAACGTCCCCACGATAAAGGCCATGAAAGCCCACGTTGAGGACGTAACTCCCGCCGGAGACCCCTCAGCTTACAGGACTCTTGAAGGCGGTATACTACTTAAGCCAGGGCTACCCTCCGGTAAGAAGAAGAAAAAAAACTCCTGAGCAATCCGCTTCACCCCCCCTTTTGGTGGAGAGGAGTCTCGCGCACCAGCTTTCCTCCTCCCCTCATTACTTCCACCGCAGCTCTACTGACTTAGCCATCGGAGGGTTTTGCCCCAGGGAGATCCCCTGGGCCCTCTGATACGTTTTCCTGTCTTGCAGTTTCATCTTCTGGTGATCCACGGCCCGCTCAGGATGCAGCGCGAGATTTCGCCTCTTCAATAGGGATTAGCAGGTTAACAGAGTGATTATCGAGCTAACATTGGGAAGACCATGATGCAGGGAACCGGGCATTAAGCTTATAGGGGCGGCCTCGTTTCCTTCTGTCCATGATCAGGAGCGAGAGGGGGACAAGAGGACGGCCCCAGGATTAACCAGGGAGACACACATGCATACGTCTCTGGCGATGGAACCTTCGGCATTCTAATGGAAAAGAACCCGGGGAGAGGGGAAATTGCTGTAGCCCATGGGGTACCAGGGCGTGTCCGGTGTCGGAGAAAACAGATACGAAATCAACATACGCAGGGAAATGATTAAATACACGGACAGAGGAAAGATGAGTAACTGGGGAAGATGAGAACGGCTCCGAGCACAACCACAGTTCTTGCATTCGATGCACAGTGAGTAGGGATATATATATATATATACGCTTCCATTTCGGCACCGGCACTGTTGCACGGTGCCGTCTCGCCAGCCACAGAAAGAAAACACAATGGGGGGGTTAAGAAGAGATGGTGCCGCGAAAAGCGAACAACATTGATCCTTCGACTCATTAGTGCACTTATGCACACCATTCATTCCATCATTAAGGAAAGACGCACAGATTACATACATCGGTGCCGGCGTTGTCACACGGTCACCGTCAACAACAAATGAGAGAAGCAAGCATGGAAGAAACGAAGAGATGGTGAGAGGGGGGGGAGGTCAGGCTCATATCATCGCCCCTCCCCCCTTCTCTCTTACATTACAACAGGAGAAAGGAAAATAGATGAAACGGGATCGACGAGTAACACCACGGTGACCCACCTAAGCAGACAAGGGGGGAAGAGACTCTTCTTCTTCTCCTGCGCCAAAGGATCGAGCGGAACAGAGGACGGTAGCGGCGGCCTGAACACCCTCGGAGAAAGCTTTTTCCTTAAGAAACCCTCCCCTCCGAAGCTCTGATTGGCGGACTCTGGATTTCTTCTCTCCTCTTCTTTTGGTCGAACAAGTGGTGTCGTTATAACACCAGGTTGATCCGGCGCCATGGGGGGCGCGTCGGATTCAGTGGCACCGGGGATAGGTATCCCCACAGCATTTTGGCGCGCCGGGTTCAGTGGCGTCGGGTTACGGGGCGCCGGTGACCCTTTGTGCGCCGGTTTAGCTTGTTCGCTCGACGCGGGCTAGCCGAGGGGTCCGGGGATGATTCCGGAGGCTCTCGTTGACTCTTCCTCTCACCACGGTCCTTGGACAACCTCGGAGGGCGTTGACGAAGCTCTCAGCATGATGAATGGACTTAATCGGAGCTTCATGTGTGTTTGGCTCATGCACGCGGGTTTTTCGCTGATATGGCCTTCTGCATTGTAATTTGTACTTCCGGCTCAGCTGAACTCGTGCCTGGAGCTTCCTTGCGGGATGATACGACATTCGAAACAATTCCGCCTTAACTAGCGACCATTTGGCCACTAACAGGCCCACTATGGTGAGAAGCCGAACCCGCGTCGGGTGGTCGGGACTTAATGCTGACAGAGCCTTCGGTTCCTTGTTGTGAAGGGCCGAGGACGTTCTTCCTCCTCAGGAGAGTCTTCATTCAGGTGGCAAGCCACCGGGTAGACTGTCATCCTTGGTCGGGCGACGGGTGTAGGGTAGCGGCACGACGGAGTCGATGCCGGATCATTAGGTAGGCTTGGTCGCACTGCCGGTTGGTTGTGGATTCATCTCGACTCTCCTGAGGCGAAATCCCCGGTCATTCATTCTAGGTGACTCGAGACCCTGGTAGCTTGGGGAGTCTTCAGCAGGTTGTTCTTCATCGGCTTCTCAGCTTCAGCTGGCCGTATCATTCATCTTTGCGGCTTGGTTGCCACGATCATATTTTGAGTGCCAACAACGTCTTCATAAACAGCATAACAGGTCAGTGCATCTTCTCACCTGTAGCATATCATGTCAGTGCACATCTGCCTTGTGCTTATACAAGGTCAGTGCACATCTGCCTTGTGCCTATACAAGGTCGGTGCACATTGTCATTTGCATGCACTCAGGTTTGTGCATGTTTTGCATATAGCTTAAACATGGTCTGTACACATTTGCACATTGTTCTATCAAGTCTGAGCACATGTGCTGGCATGCATAATAAGGTCTAAGCATATATTCTAGCTTGCACTGATAAGTCAGTACATATTGATTATGTCTCATGATCACATAGTGTTTGACAAAATGCCTTACTCTTAGGGACATAACTTCATTTCCTGCTCGTGGAAACTAAGAGAAGCACGTGATCCAAGACTCAAGTAATGGGTTCATGAACACAAGAAGCTTATGATTGGGCACGTGATCCAAGGCAAGTCTTTAGTGGAGACTCAGCCACGTGGACAGCACATCTTCAGAAATGACACGTGGAGTCCCAGCAGCGCACTCCAGCCAAAATCTCAGGGGTTATATCCCCGAAGCTATGGATCAGCATATTCAAGCTGTGTGACAGCAGTAAGCCTTACTCAATTGAGTAAGGGGTGGACGTAGATCTCTGGATAGAGATCGAACCACCTGAAAATTCTCTTCTCTTGTGTGATTGATCTGTGCTCCAGTGTGTTTATAGCTTCTATCTGCTCATCGTTTAGATGAATGCTTAGGAGCGTTTAAGAGAAGCATGCCTCCAATTGTTAACATTGCTATCTGAGATTCTTGCTAAAGCTCTTCATCCAATAGGTATATCAAAAGGTGTGGTTAGAAAGATAGGTTATGCCTATCTGGAATTCTACCTCTTGCGTGAGGCTAACCTCCGCCATCGTACCATACCTGGATGTTTGGCTGACTGTTAAGTGTAATTATCTGATTTCTCTTGATATTTCTGAAATTCATCTCTTACTGAATTTGGAGATTCTATTCTTACAGTCTGACATTTTATAGTAATTTTTCTAGCTGTTATTGTGCATTGCCTTTCGTGCATACTTGTTGGCGTGCTAATTCATTCTGAAACTTATATCTCTTGATTGATTTATAGTGGTTAGTTTTTATTTTGCATTATCATTAACTGCTGTAGATTTCTAGGGGTAGATCTATTCAGCCCCCCCCCCCCCCCTCTAGATCTTAGTGTCCATCCGTTCCAACACAAACCATCAGCTTAAGCACACAGCGGAATGCGGTTAAATATGTGAGATCTGCTTATGAAGATTCAGATTATCATGAGCGCCTACTTGAGTGTGTGTGTGTGTGTGTGAGGCTATGTTCAAATAGCAAGAGTGCTGCCAAATGTTGAACTGCTCACAGAATGTGCAGTGTTCGGCCATATCAAAGGTGGAGAAATAAAAGAAAAGTCCTTGTGAAATGGAGGTAGAAGAGATGGAAACAATCACACAAGAACATACCACTACACAATGATTTTTTAGGTGGTTCTGTCTGCAAACCCGTAGACCTACATCCATCCCTCACCAAATCGGTGAGGCTTCACTACACGAGGATGAATCCTCATGAGGACGAAGTCCTCAACACACACGGGGATGAATCCCCATACATACACACGAGAAGCAAGCTCCTCACAAGGACAAGGTCCTCACACCGCTACAAGAGCAACAACGGGGACGAACCCCACACACACGAGGATGAATCCTCATGAGTACAGAGTCCTCACGCTGCTTCAAGAGCAGCACACAGGGACAAGCCCCACGGGGACTAACCCCCCCCCCCCACACACACACAAAAACAAAGAAAAGAACACGCTGCAAGTGTAGCAAAAAACACGGGGACATCTCCCCAAGACACACATGGCTGCACTATATCCAACCCACTTCCAGTCTCTGAACAGAGCAACAGACACCGCTGTAAACACAATACAATACAAGAAGATTTAAAGTTTTGAAACGAAAAGCAAAAACACATATCGGAGCTGAAAAACCAAAGGTAGCTTCAGACGAAGTCATGAAGCTGTTACTACAGGACTCGGCTTATGCTTTCTTCAACTCTCATCTTCTTCTTCTCATCTCTGGATTGGGTCGGACCAGAGCTGGGGCCTTCTCACTTTTCTTCCTATCTTCTCTTTCTCTTTTTCTCCTCAGATATTTCTCATGAAGAGCTCAGGGCTGCTCACTCTTTTCTTCCTCTCTTCTTCTTTCTCTTTCTATCCTCAGGACGAGCTAAAGGATGTTACCTTAATGCATTGCTCAGCCAACCCTTCCAAGATGGCGGAAGCCTCATATTTTTAGAAGAACTAGTGTAGTACTTTCCCTCCAGAGATCTGCCACTTCATTGGTTGAAATAAAATAAGGTTCTTTGAAATGAACCTCTTCACTGATTGGCCCAGCTTATATGGAAGAGAGCAGGGTCAAAGCAATTTTCCCATACTGTAATTTGATTGGTCCTGCAGAGGCAAAAATGGTTTTCTCTCCCTAGAGGATTCTGCAGATCATGGTGCATGCTATAGAGGCTTCCCATTGGCTTGGGGTCTTCTAAACTATTATTTGATTGGTCAGAATAAACAATGAAGTTCTTGACCAAATACCTTTTTCTCTAGTGGTCTATGATTGGTTCAGCATATAACAGAGTAGGGGTACATAGTGATCTTTTGCCAGGTTCTTCCATAGATTAGAATCTGATTGGCTGTGACCAAAAAGGTAGAACCATTAAAGTTGACCTTTCCTAGATATGGTACCTGACAGATCCTTCTCCCAAAAGGTTGTCCTGAAGTCTCATGATGGAGAGGGAGGACCTCTGTCCTAGGAACCTTTTCTAGGCCTCAAAAATGTGATTTTGCAGGTTTACATTGACTATTTTTGGTCTCTATACGACCACTGAAGTGTTGCAATTTTTAACAGAATCAGGCTTGAAAAAAAACTTCAGGTGTGTCGACGCAGCAGACCATCTCGTCGACACAGCTTCACAGCTTCTTTGTGTTGCTGGCGTGCCAGGTCTTCATGGAGTCAACGCAGCTACATGGGTGCGTCGATGCATCCTTGGAGAAACGATATTACAACGGCTTCTGGGAGGCGCTGGCGTCGACGCCCTGAGAAGGGTGAGGTCGACACGGTGAGAGGCCTTGCCTGACTTGCAGAGGCAAGAGCTAAGCCTGCGTGGACGCCTTGATAGCCCTGCATCAACGCACTTGTTGAATGCTCCTGAAGTTAGCTTCTGTAGCCTGTTTGGGGTCGACGCCGCAATGAGATGGGGTTGACGCAGCTATGACTCGTTTGGCTGCTATTCATTTTGTGATCAATGGAGTCGACGCATCTTTGGCATGGGGTCGTCGCAGCCTATAGTTCTCTTGAATTTCTGCTCAATCTTTGCAACTAAATTTCATCAATTCCATAACTCCTTTCCCTTGATGTTTTTCCCAATCATTTTCACCTTAATTTCAATAAGAGGAAAGTCATTTGCTCCTTTGTTTGAGCACATTCAATGCTCCTTACTTGCACTCCCATTTCTGTTGTTGTTGCACGCTTGAGCTTGCAGGGCTTGCTACTGCAGGTACTGATCTTGTTGTTGCTTGATGTTGCTTCTCAAGCCAACTTGGCTGAGTGATATGATCTGTCAATATCACTTTTAATCCCCCTTTAATCTTGATATCTTGACACAAGAGAGTCTTTTCATGATGAGCAAAGCATGGAGGCATCAAGAGCATTATCATGCACAATAAAGCATAGTTGAATCAATTCAATAGTATTATAATGAATCATACTCAGACATCATCAAAACCATGGAATCATGCGTGTACCACACATACACAACAGAGATTAAATAGCACCTCTTATCCGTTGCTTGGTTACCTCAGACTTCTCTAGTGTTGAATTTAGTCGGAAACTTCATTTTTTGGTGGTAAGATGAGGGCACTGCCCTTATCCGGCCAATGATAGCTCGGCCAAAGATGGCGTTATAGGCCGATATCCCCTTAACTACAACAAAGTTTGCCATGAAAGTTATGACTTTAGGTGGGGTACCGAGGGTAATGGGCAGACTTAGGGCCCCCTCGGGATAAGTTGCCTGGCCATTGAACCCACAGAGGGGGGTTCGAATTGGACGCAATGTCGATGGGTTTTCACCCATCTTTAGGAAACACTCGTATGACAGAACGTTAGGGGCGCTACCATTATCCACTAAGATCCTATCTACGTTATAATGATTTATAGTGGCCGAGATTGCATGGGTGTCGTCGTGCGGGGTGACCACCTCTTCTACGTCTTGATCAGAGAAGACCAGGGCATGCTGATCATTTGCTGGAGGCGGAGCCCTGGGATGCTTAGAGGCTCGATTGGCTCGCTCAGGATGACGCTTCCTTCCTCAGCTGCCATCTCCTCTTGATGTTGATCCCCCCGAGATGGCATTGATGTGGATACCCCGGGGGCAGTTGTTTGTTGTGCCCCTGAGCTTTAATTCTTTAAATGTGTTTTAATGATGCTTGAACTATGAGTCATACACATTGTTGATCATACTATTGAAAATGGCATTTCAAATGTGTTGTTGATTCATAAATTTCACATGTCATTGAACCTTAAGTTTCATACGTTTTTTTTTGCTCTTTGAGTTTCATACATCTTCATTCTTGAGTTTCATATAGTGTTTTTGTTAACCATAATCAATGAAGATCCATGAGTTCAATATGCCTTAAGAGGTCAACGCAGGTCAATGCCACTGTTCAAGAACTGACAGTAGGTCAACGCTACTGATCAATAGTGAGTCAGCTCCCTGGCAGAGTGAAGGGCTATGCAACTTTTGCTAGCACGCACCAAGGTCGGTGCACATCCAAGAGTAGCAAGACCAAGGTCGGTGCACATTCAAGGTCAGCGTGCACCAAGGTCGGTGCACATTGAGCCTACGCAGAGTGAAGGTCGGTGCACATTCAAGGCCAACACGGACCGAGGTCGCTGCACATTGAGCCTGCGCAGAATGAAGGTCGGTGCACATCGAGCTAGCGTAAGACCAAGGTCGGTGCAGGTTTTGCTTCAATGCACAAAGTTTGAGCACATGTGAATACCAAGGTCAGTGCTGGTTTTGCTCCAATGCACAAAGTTTGAGCACATGTGAAGACCAATATCGGTGCAGATTTTGCTCTAATGCACAAAGTCTGAGCACATGTGAAGACCAAGGTCGGTGCAGGTTTTGTTTCAACACAACAAGGTCTGTGCACGTTTGTCATCATGCAATACAAGGTCGGTGCACATTTTGCCTTCTACTATACAAGGTCGGTGCACATTTACATGACAGCATGTAAGGTCTGTGCACATTCAGTATTTGACAAATCAAGGTCGGTGCACGTTTTCCTTCAACACTAGAAGGTCTGTACACATCTTGAGTGAAGGTCGGTGCACATTTTCCTTCAACACTAGAAGGTATGTGCACATCTTGAGTGAAGGTGGGTGCACATTTTCCTTCAACATATGTCAAGGTCTGTGCACAAGCCAAGTCTGAGCATATGTCAAGGTCCGAGCACATTCCAAGGTCTGAGCATATGTCAAGGTCTGTGAACAAGCCAAGTCTGAGCATATTTAGAGGTCCTTGCATATATCAAGTCTATGCATATTTGCATTGCAGCAATCAGGTCTGTGCAAGTTTGCCCACGACACATACAAGGTCGGTGCATGTCTGCCCTCATCTTTACAAGGTGTGAGCATACTCCAGTGCACTCTGAACAGGCATTTCATTAAACAGGTCTGGAGATCCAAGTCTTAGTATTGGTTAAACTTAGAGACTAACTGATTTGATATCTGTCTCCAATGATAGAGTGGCATGTGATCCAAGATGAAGTGGCACTCTCTTCCAAAGAGTTCCAGAGAAGAACCTTAAGTGCCAGGTGGACCAATCAAACCTCTTTTGGTCTTGCCTTATATAATCCTTACGGAGGCTCTATTTTGCTTAAACAATGCCTCCTTCTTCGAGTGTACAAGATCTGGAAGACAAGTTGGCAGAAAAGCTTCCTACTTTCTAGGTAGACCACTGGCAAGTCACCCAGAAAGGATCTCCATCCGTAAAGGGGTCAAACCTTAAGGAGACAGTTTGTACTTGATGAAGACATGTTCGGCCAGCAAATGGGAACTGCTGTGTACCGTATGAAGCAGTCTGAGCAACCAATAAGAACCCACTACACCTTATCACTTCTGAACCAATTAGAAGTCGCTCTGGTCTGACATTTGGTCCTCTCCGATGAGGTTGGATGGTCCAAATTACCTATTACCAAATCAGGGGCTACAAACCTTGTATGTTGCATATAAGAAGAAAAGATTGTCTGACTCATAAGTATACAAGGTGGGAGACATACTCTGCAAAAGTAGATTACACAGCAAATTCAAGGAAAAAGGTGGACTTGTTAAAAGATGGAAATAAAAGCTTGGAAGAATGAAGGGCATCGAGCGCACGAGGAAATGAGGATAAAACTGAGCTTAAAAAGGAGGAGGATTAGCAGCGAGGATATAAGGGCAGCAGAGAGAGCTACGAGTAGATAGTAGAAGAAAAGAGAAGAGAAGTTGGAGAGCACGTGGGAAGCCTACAACATGAAGAAGAAGCCTCGTGACCCAAAGCTAGCTGCGAAGAGCCAGCTGCAACTGTGAAGCATCTGAAGACATACGTCTTCATCTCCTCTCTTCATCTTGCGAGGAGAAGAGGAAGAAGCTTCCACTTCCTACGAAGGAGAACATGCTCCTTCTAGGAAGCACTTCATCTCGAAGAAGCGAGGATCGCCATCTAGATTCCAGACAGGGCCTTGTGCTACCATCCTCTAGTGTCCTACATCCTGTCTGGGTTTTCTTTTACATTATCTTTTCTTGTCTTTGAACACTTCATTTGATACCTTGTTCAGTCCCTACAGGGAGCTTTAGGAAGATAGATAGAAGGCAGTTCTGGTCTGTGGATTAGCTTTGTGAAGCCCGTAAGCTGTGTGTCAGCATTGGCTTTGAGAAGCCCGTAAGCTGTGTGTCAACATTGGCTTTGAGAAGCCCGTAAGCTATGTGTCAGCAGTGCGGTTGCACTAAGGAAGCCTCATTCGGTTGAGTGAGGGGTGGACATAGGACTCAGGGTTGAGTCCGAACCACCTTAAAAACCTTGTCGTGTATGGCTTTCTTGTGTGTTTGTCCTACGATAGATGCATGCATAGGCCGTCTACATAGCTGTCTTTGTTTCCACTCTTGTGGATCCTCCTGGTTTTTAGCATCGTTTATATTCCGCTGTGCTTATTTCAAAAAAAAGGGGCCGATCTATTCACCCCTCCCCTCTAGATCCGCCATACTCACACATCACGTGGTATCAGAGCCAATCTCTCATGCAAGAGTCCAACGACCTTGAGAGAAACAGTGTAATGGCATCAAGGGGTCAAATGTCTGAGGGTCATTCTGTTAACAGGCCACCATTCTTCACAGGCACTAATTATCCTTACTGGAAAAATCGCATGTAGGTTTTTATTCGTGCACAAGACTATGAGATGTGGAAGGTGGTGAGCAAAGGTCCTTTCGAGCTACCTCCGGATGAAGAGTTTTGGACCCAGGAGCAGATAAGAAGATCTACACTCAACTGCGGTGCCAAGTACTTAATGCAGTGCTCACTACATCCAACGGAGTTCTCAAGAGTGTCTACATGTACCACGGCCAAAGAGATATGGGACAGATTAGAGGTAATCTATGAAGGCACAGCTCAGGTGCGTGAGACAAAGGCCAACCTACTCATTACAGAATACGAGATGTTTAGGATGAAGCCTGATGAATCTATTTCAGACATGTACACTCATCTATCTCTGCTCACTAAAAGTCTGACTGGTTTAGGAAAGACATATTCAGAATAGGGGATCATAAGAAAAATCTTAAGGTCACTAACTCCAGCCTGGCACACAAAGGCAACTGTTGTAGAGGAGTCAAAAGACCTCTCAACAACCAAGGTGGACGAACTCATAGGGTATCTTATGACCTATGAGATAATCTTGAAGAATAGGGAAGTTCAGGTAAGTAAGAAAAAGTCTCTCGCTCTAAAAGTTGGACCCAGCACTCAAGCTACCTCCGAGGAATGTGAGACCTCTTACAGTGAGCAAGATGAAGATCAAGTGGCTATGCTCACTCATAAGTTCAGAAACTTTTTAAAAAATGGAGGTAAAGGCTTCAGGAAATGGAGGCCTTAGGTAAAGATATCTTACAAATCTAAACCTGAATAATTAAAGAAATCTGACCGAGTTGTCTGTTATTCTTGCAACAAACTAGGGCATATCCAAGCTGACTGTCCTGAAAGAGTGAAAAAAGCCTCCAAGAAATTGAAAGACAAGAAGAAGAACAAAGCCATGGTATGTACATAGAGTGATGAGGAAGAGGAGGAAGATGGAACAAGCTCCTCAAAGGATGAAACTGAAGACATTTGCCTCATGGCAAAAAAGGATGAAGAATTTGAGGTATGTTCCCCTTTTGAGCATTTTTCAATTGCTAATTGGGAAGAAGCTTACATTGAGCTTATGAAAAAATATGACATGTACAGAAAGAAAAACAAGGCCTTGAAAAAGAATATTAATCAAACTATGCATGATCATAGCATAAGTGATAATACTGCTTCACTGAATTCTGAAATTGAAGATTTGAAGAAAATGATTGAAGATATGGAACAAAGCAGAAATGAAATGAGAGACCTGGAAGTTGAAAATGAAAGTTTGAGGGATGAAATTGATGAGCTGAAAATGAAAATGCAAAGTTATGAAAAAGATAGCAAATTGAGTAATGAGAAATATGAAGCTATAAAACAAGTCAACTCTAAATTACTTGAAGATGCTGAAAAACTTCAAAAAGAGTTGAAAGATAAAAAAAATTCCTTAGAGAAATTTGTAGATGGCAGGGAGAACCTAGATGCTTTGCTAGGTACAAAAATGAACTTCAACAAGGAAGGCTTGGGCTTCAATCCCACCAATAAAAAGAAAATTAGCTTAAAAATTGTCACTTTTGTATCTTCAGTAGGTGCATTAAGTTGTAACACCAAACCTGCTCAAAACAAAGGAAAAGAAAAGGTGGGAGAACCCTTAAAGAAAAATCTTGAAATTCCCAAAAGGGCTCCTCAGAAATCCCAGCCGAACCATAAAAAATCCAAATCCAAGCCAGTCTACACCAAGGATAGAGGTGGTTAGAAAGGGAGTTCAGGTCCATATCATCCGCAGCAAGGGTCAAGGCATCCCTGGTCTTCATACAGTCAGGAAGGTAGAAACCCATCCATGCATCAACGCACAAACTACCATAGGTCTATGTAGCCATACAGTTGGCCCTACCATAGGTCTATGCAGTCATGCACAAACAGTCCCTATACCTACAAACCTGGCCCAACCTATTACTCCATGAGCCACCAAAATCTCTATCAGCCGAGGACAAGCTATAGGAACCTAAGACAGCCCTTCTCCAACTACTATCAAAAACCAAAGGGTAACAAGGTTCCGGAATAGAATGGGAAAATGAAACCAGAAAATAGAAACTCTCCATCAAGCAAGAAAATAAAAATTGTAAAACAAATCTGGTTTCCTAAGTCTATCTTATCTTGCTTTGCTGAAATGAAAAGTTTTTTGGGACCCAATTGTCCTTGGGTTCCAAACATTGTTACTTGATTCCTTGTGCATGAGTGTCTTGCAGCCGTGCACAACAAATGGTATCTTGATAGTGGCTGTTCAAGACATATGACTGGGGACAGAACAAAGTTTTGTCTCTTGGTGGAGAAAGAAGTTGGGCATGTAACCTTTGGAGGGAACAATAAAGGTAAAATTATTGGTACAGGTAAAGTTGGCAAAAATACCTCCAATTCTATTGAGAATGTTTTGTTAGTTGAAGGGTTGGAATATAATCTTTTAAGCATAAGTCAATTGTGTGACAAAGGACATAGAGTAGTGTTTGATTCTTCTGAATGCAAAATTTTGAAACCAAACTCTAAAGAAACAAGATTTTCAGGAAAAAGAGTCAACAATGTGTACATAATTGACTTAGATGATCTAGCCCATTTAAATCTTTGCCTTGCTGCACCTCAATCTGAAATTGCATGTTTGTGGCATCGTAGACTAGGACATGCTAGATATAATATTTTACACAAACTCTTGATACATTATATGGTGAAAGGACTACCTGAACTCAAGTTTAAACTAAATAACAAAATCTGTGAGGCATGCACCCTAGGAAAATAGACTACAAAATCTTTCTCTAGTAGAACTGAAAGCCTATCATCCAAACCGCTTGAATTAATCCATATGGACTTGTTCGGACCAACAAAAACTACTAGCTTAAGTGGTAGAAGATATGGGTATGTTTTAGTAGATGATTTCTCTAGGTTCACATGGGTGTTTCCTCTTGTGCATAAAAATGATACTTTTAATGAGTTTCAGACACTCTACATGAAGGTGAAGTAAGATGGTAAGTTTAAAATTTCCAATATACTTTCATATCATGATGGTGAGTTCGAAAATGCTGATTTTAAAAATCTTTGCATGACTGAAGGAATAAATCACAGGTTTTCATCACCAAGAACCCCTGAATAAAATGGGGTGGTCGAGAGAAGAAACAAAACTCTTATAGAAATGGCTAGGACCATGCTTGCTGACAAGCAACTTCCAAGGAGGTTTTGGGCAGAAGCGGTAAGCACTGCTTGCTATATCATCAACTGCTCAATGGTAAGGCCATTCACCAAAATGACTCCTTATGAGTTGTTCAAAGGTAAGAAGCCATATCTCTCTCACATTAAAGTATTTGGTTCAAAGTGTTTTATACATAACAATGACAAAAGAGATTTAGACAAGTTTGAGCCCAAGAGTGAAGAAGACATATTTATTGGATATTCTAATAGGTCCAGGGCTTATAGGGTCTATAATCTCAAAAGTTTAACTATGGAAGCGTCACCCCATGTTACATTTGATGAAACTCATGATGACAAATGTAATAGGAAAAATGATGATGATGAGGAGTTCCTAAACTCCAAGGAAAAGGATGACCTTTCACAGGAGGAGGAGACAAAAGCAAATGAAGATGTGACAGATCCAAGCAGTTCAAGGGTCATTGCAACATGTGCAGGTAACAATCCTATTGATATTAGAGTGCTTAAAAATCATCCTCTAGAAAATATCATAGGCGGCTTACATGATCCACCTAGAACTAGGTCACATTTCAGAATTGTTGATGAATTAGAACAACTTGCTCTTGTCTCCCAAATTGAACCAAAGAACATTGAAGAAGCTTTGAAAGATGAAAATTGGATAAATTCCATGTAAGATGAATTAAACTAGTTTCAAAGAAATGGAGTGTGGCATCTAGTTCCTAGACCCTCATCAAAAACTATCATAGGTACTAAATGGGTTTTTAGGAACAAGCTTAGTGAAGATGGAACAATAATAAGGAATAAAGCTAGATTAGTGGCTTAGGGGTATGCTCAAGAATTCAGAATTGATTTTGAAGAATCTTTTGCCCCTGTGGCCCGATTAGAAGCAATTTGGATTTTGCTTGCTTTTGCTTGTGCTCATAAAATAAAATTACAACAAATGGATGTAAAAGTGCTTTTTTAAATGGCTTAATAAAAGAAGAGGTTTTTGTTGAACAACCCCCCGGTTTTGAATGTTCTTATCATGAAGATTATTTGTTTAAGCTGGACAAGGCTCTCTATGGACTGAAGCAAGCACCCCGAGCTTGGTATGATAGGCTAAGCTCATTCCTCACTGAAAAAGGGAACATTGGAGGTAATGTTGACCAAACACTCTTCACAAAGAGACAAGGTAAGGACATCTTGTTAGTTCAAATTTATGTTGATGATATTGTGTTTGGTTCTACAAAGCCCAAAATGTGTGAGGATTTTCCTGATCTTATGACCAGTGAGTTTGAGATGAGCCTAATGGGTGAGCTTCAATTTTTTCTTGGCTTGCAGATTTGTCAAAGTGATGAAGGATGGTTCATAAATCAAGCCAAATATATAAAGGAGTTGCGGAAAAGATTTGATATGACAAATTGCAAGACTATTGCAACTCCTATGAGAACAACTACAACACTGGATGTAGATGAGAAAGGAAGACTGGTGAATGCAAAGAACTATAGAGGTATGATTGATTCATTACTCTATTTAACTGCATCTAGACCAGAAATCCAATTTAGTGTTTGCCTTTGTGTAAGATTCCAAGCTAGTCCTAGAGAATCTCACATGACTGCTGTCAAGTGTATCTTTAGATACCTTGCTAGCACTCAAGACTTGGGATTATGCTTTCCAGCATCTTGTGAATTTTCTCTCATTGCTTATTCGGATGCTGACTATACAGGATGCAAACTAGATCGCAAGAGCACTAGTGGCTATTGCCAATTCTTGGACGGATGTTTAGTCTCTTGGGCTTCCAAGAAACAACACTCGGTTGCACTCTCTACTGTAGAGGCAGAATATGTTGCTGTAGGGAGTTGTGGCACCCAAGTGTTGTGGATTAAACATCAACTCCAGGACTACTTATTGGATCCTGAATGTGTCCCTATTCTATGTGATAACACTAGTGCTATAAGTCTTGCTGAAAATCTAGTCCTGTACTCTAGGACCAAGCACATAAACATAAGGTATCACTTTATTAGAGATGAAGTTTTCAAGAAAAACTTTGAGCTTCATTTTGTCCAATCAGAAAATCAGGTAGCAGATATCTTTACCAAGCCATTATGCACAGACAGGTTTTCAACTCTAAGAAGGGAGTTAGGTCTATGTAGACCTCAATCAAATCAAGTTTGAATTGTTTGATCAACTCTCTCACTGTGTTCCTAGCATAATGACTAAAAGTACCTGTTTTCCAAAATTATCTGTTGAATTGACATTAGGGGAGTTTGACTACTTTTGGACTATAATAAACAAGAATCACATGCATATCTGATTTTATCTTGTTTATATCAGTTTGCGTTCTCATGAATAATCTGTTGATCATTGTTCATGTTGCATTTCAGTGAATCTAGTCAACTGTGTTTTCATGCATGACCTCTTGGTATATTAAAAGGTAAGTTGGGAGAAGGGTAGATATCTTCTGTCTGGAAACCCACACCATGCGTGAGGTGGTCTTAGGACCTATGTAGTCCGCCAGGTACCAAGGGTCAATGTATCATGTAGATCAGTCTAGACACTCATGTGCAAAACTTATTGCATCTATACTGCATTCAGAGTTAATCATACATAGCATGCAAAAAGGGGGAGTAAATCAAACTCTTTTTGAGTCCATTGCATATAACTCATTTTGAAAATTCCAAACATATTTACTCTCATGCATACTGTCAGGGGGAGCATGTGTCAAATACTTGAAATTGCACATGTCAGCCGATCTGTTTCATAACTTTCAGATTTCGGTCAACTAAAAATTCTCTGCATATTGTTTACTCTTCATCACATCCACTCTTGCAGTCACCTTGTACTTTTGCTCAGTTGAACTTACTACAAATTGCCACATCTTTGAACTACCTTTGATTCAGAATATTGCCAATCTACTCATTTATTCATTACAATTGAGCATATCATTTATAGGAATCTTCTGACAAGTAGGTTCTCTGATTGAACTTGAATAGTTCTACTGGTTTAAGTCAAATACATTTCAAGAGTTTGGGAGATAAACTCATTAAATCAAGTTATAATCAATTTTAATAGACCTCAACCACTTTCTATAGAATGTTGTGTCCCTGTGCAATCTCACATAATCTGAAAATTTAAGGTCACTAGCAACCTTTGTTGGGCAACTTTGATTCAGTATTGTCCTTAAACATGGCATAATCTGAAATTTTTCGAAAAGGATAGCACATGTCAAATGTTTTATCAATGCTCATGGCAGAGCAATGGCCATATGCACCGAGAAACTGGGTCCTTCATCAATGAAATGGGGACCAACCTATGTCATGAAGTGTTGTTTCTATCTCTGTTCAAAATGAGACAGAATAGTTAGTCTCACTAGGTAACTAGGGGTGCGGGCATCTAATCAACGTCCATCCTTACGCAAAAATGTGTGGACTAAACTTGCCTGTTCAGACAAAAATATGATGAGCCAAAAACAAAAGTGTGAACATGACCAAAGGTCAGACATAATGCTGTAATCCTAAAGTAAGCTCAGATATGTTCATCTTGTTTATCTTCAATACTTATCAGGGGTAACTCCTAGGGAAGTCACTGATTTTAACTGAGTAAGATAAAGGAGCTAAACTTAGATATGATTTTGTAGACTTGGTTTATTTCTATTACAACTGATTACAAATTGATTCAAACTCTCCTTTTATTACTCTTAAACCAAGCAGATAATCAAGATCACTCATGGGAGTTCTTATTACAGAAGGATCTGAAAAACCACAAGCTTGTTTAATGAATAATGTTTTCAGATTGACTTTTCTGATAATCTTTCTATGACAAACTTGCCTTTTCCCTCAAGCTTCATGCTTCAATCCCCATTACTTTTTGATGGTGTCAAAGGGGGAGATGATGTCCTGTGATTCATACCAAGAAATTTATTCATATCTCTGAATGCCATCTATTCATATCTCTGAATGCCATTTCCTTGGATTATTCTTAAATTATCATGACTCATAGTGTTGCCATCATCAAAAAGGGGGAGAATGTTGTCCCCCTGAGCTTTAATTCTTTAAATGTGTTTTAATGATGCTTAAACTATGAGTCATACACATTGTTGATCATACTGTTGAAAATGGCATTTCAAATGTGTTGTTGATTCATGAATTTCACATGTCATTGAACCTTAAGTTACATACGTTTTTTTTTGCTCTTTGATTTTCATACGTCTTGATTCTTGAGTTTCATATAGTGTTTTTGTTAACCATAATCAATGAAGATCCATGAGTTCAATATGCCTTAAGAGGTCAACGTAGGTCAACTGCACTATTTAAGAACTGACAGTAGGTCAACGCTATTGATCAATAGTGAGTCAGCTCCCTGGCAAAGTGAAGGTCGGTGCAACTTTTGCTAGCACGCACCAAGGTCGGTGCACATCCAAGGCTAGCAAGACCAAGGTCGGTGCACATTCAAGGCCAGCAAGCACCAAGGTCGGTGCACATTGATCCTACGCAGAGTGAAGGTCGGTGCACATTCAAGGCCAGTACGCGTCAAGGTCGGTGCACATTGAGCCTGTGCAGAATAAAGGTCGGTGCACATCGAGCTAGCGCAAGACCAAGGTCGGTGCAGGTTTTGCTCCAATGCACAAAGTCTGAGCACATGTAAAGACCAAGGTCGGTGCAGGTTTTGTTTCAACACAACAAGGTCTGTGCACATCTGTCATCATGCAATACAAGGTCGGTGCACATTTTTTCATCTACTATACAAGGTCGGTGCACATTTACACGACAGCATGTCAGGTCTGTGCGCATTCACTATTTGACAAATCAAGGTCAGTGCACGTTTTCCTTCAACACTAGAAGGTCTGTGCACATCTTGAGTGAAGGTCGGTGCACATTTTCCTTCAACACTAGAAGGTCTGTGCACATCTTGAGTGAAGGTGGGTGCACATTTTCCTTCAACATATGTCAAGGTTAGTGCACAAGCCAAGTCTGAGCATATGTCAAGGTCCGAGCACATTCCAAGGTCTGATCATATGTCAAGGTCTGTGCACAAGCCAAGTCTGAGCATATTTCAAGGTCCTTGCATATATCAAGTATGTGCACATTTGCATTGCAGCAATCAAGTCTGTGCATGTTTGCCCATTGTTGACACCTGTTTTATGACCAATGAGTTAGGTCATCTCCTTATCTATTTTATGATGTCCCATGTTATTCACCAATTATTGGGCCATTTCTGAGTCAGTTATTGGGCTTATTTCATGGGTTATTCTCCCTGGTTGGGCCTAGCTCCTTTGATTTCCCATCATGGTCAAGCTTATTAAGGGCTAATAAGGATTTTATTATGGATTAAGTTGAAGATTTATTGGTCTTTATCTCTTTTGCCACGTCTGATAGCCTAACGGTCTATCGTACGACCGCTATGGGGAAGTTGGCGATATGTTGCTAGATCGCTAGGGAGGCAGAGAGTCTCGTTGGGTTTCTTTGGTCTTATCTCTTTCTGGACGAATGTTCTTGGCGGTCTATCATACGACCGTTTTCGGCTCCTTGCGGTCTATCGCAAGACCGTTTATGGGAACAGAGAGTCCTACTCTGTCTGTTCTTCCTCTCTTCACCGTGGATGAACTAGAGTCCTTGATTCCATGATTTCTCTTCAACCAGAGACTCTCATAACCTTCTTATTGTTTCTGTGGACTCTTGGGAGTATTATCTTCAAGAATTTGCTAAGTTTTGGGCCTATTTTCTAGCTAGTTTCTCTCCAACTCGATCTAGGGTTTGGGGGTCTATAAATAGAACCCTTGACTTCATGGCTGGAGGAGGAGATTTCTGGAGTTTGCCACGAAGTGATGCTGCGTTTTGGAGTGACTTCCAAAGAGGGAGAAGCCCTCTCTACATCCAAAAGGCTTCTGGTCCAGGGAGTATTAAGTTCCATTAGTTGTTTTGAGTCTTTCTTTCTCTTAGTTTTGGTCTTTCCCCTTGCATCATCGTTGCATAATCTCACTCTTTCCTCCACGTTCTCTGCACTCCATTCACGTTTTTAAACATCCTCCTACTGTTTTCCACACCCCACATGGGTTAAAAACCACCCACCTCCCAGGTATTCACTCTTCCTTTTATGCATAATAGTTTGTTGCATTATAGATACTACGCTTGTCCTAGGGCTAATTGGGTTGTCTTTGTTGTGCCCATGTGGTTTTGATGATGGTTTTAATGATGGTTTTGATGATTGGTTTTTGATGTGAGTTAATCACTGTGAGTCATCCTGCTGTGTGAGTCATCATGCTGTTATTCAGTCTATCAAATGTTCAGTCATCTTGCTGCTCAATTTAGTTTAACATTTCTGATGTTCAGTCGTGCATAAAGTATTCATTGCTACACTCTGCTTAGTTAATATGAACAGTAGTGGGTCGACCCACTCTTGCTGATGCGTCGACTCATCAGAACACTGATTGTCTGGTTTGTCTAACTTCAAGTCTACACATCATCAGTTGAACGTAAAGTGTATACGTTGCAGCGTCAACTCATTGGGCTGCAGCGTCAACTCAGCAAGTATGCACATCGCCATTAAACTTTCAAGTCTACACACTGGAAGCTCTTCATTTGATTGAGTCTATACATTGTCCTAGGCTAAGTGTGTACAGCGTCTCATTCATGCTTTGATTAATGAAGTCTGTACATCAGTCTTCACTTTCTAAGTCTGTACAGCCGTTGGGTTTGGACTCAGAGTCTATACACTCGATTTGCCTTTGAATTGGTTAAGTGTGTACATTGAGTGTCTCACTTAGCGTCTAAGGCAAAGTCTACACGTTGCTACAGTAACGAAAGTCTATACATCCGATTGTGCAGTGTCTTAGCCATCGTCTCACACTCTTCATGTCTATACATTGGGCTTTTACATGAAGTCTATACATTGTTGTTTGCATTGCAAGTCCATACATCCTCAGCTGAACCCCATGTCCATACAACGACACTGTAGCTTGCATAGCTCATGTCTGCACATTGGTCTTCATCTCCTGTAGTCTAGACATTGGAAAGTATATACACTGAGCTCACAAGAAGACTTCCAAGTCTATACACTCTCTCAGTGTACGTACTTGCCCATTTGCTGTTTCAGAGTATATACACTCGGTGTTATAAGATTTAAATAACCACTTGTTCTATGTTATGATTATAAGATTTTTTTGTGTGTATAGGGTTAACGCAGAATGACCACAGCGTCCACGCAGCAAGTATACTAGTAGAAGTATTAGCTGCTGGAACACATCACTGCGTCAACGCCACGGCCTGGTAGCGTCCACGCAGCAAGCAAACAAGCTAAAGTATTAGCTGCTGGAACACCACTGCGTCAACGCTATGGGCTAGCAGCGTCGACGCAGCACGCTTATATACTGAAGACATTGATCACTGGACACCAATGCGTCAATGCCTTGATCAAGTGGCGTTGACGCTGTAGTTCAAACAATCAAAAAAGAAGCTTACTGGATTACTCTGATGCGTCAACGCTGCAGGCTGGTGGAGTCAACGCAGCAGACTTGAGTCCTGCTGGTCGAATGTCGTTGAATTGATGGGCACGTGATCCGAGGTGCCTGGCTCGTGAACCAGGATGCTGCCACGTGGTCCGAATGTCTAGGGCAGGAAACGTGGAAGCCACACTCACCCAGTGTGCTGCTGCTGATGCTATATATATACGAGTCTTCATCCTCTGTAGAAGACTGATCGAAGAAGAAGCCTTGAGAGCAGAAAGCCCTTCGATCCAGAAAAAGAGAAAAAGAAAAGAAGCAGTGAGCAGGAGAAAGCAGAGAAGAAAGAGAAAGTGCGTGAGCTAGAGTGAGAGCAGAAGAGAAAGTGCGTGAGCTAAGAAGAAGAAAGAAGAGGAAGGAAAGAAGGAGAGGAGAGTCTATTGAAGACCTGTTTCAGTCTGTTCGTGGATCAAATCCAGAACGGCTATTGTGTTTCATTTCCAGCTTTTGTTGTTGTGCCTTTTTATGTTTCCTTATTTTTTCTTTTGTTTCTCTGGTTAGCTTTGTTCTTCCGATTACCCTATTGGGGATCGGGTTCCTCCTGGTAAGTCAGGAGAAGGGAGATCTGATCTCCGGTTGCAAGTAGCTAGGTGCTACTTGTGGGGTCCTCCTGTGGATTCAGGAGAAGGGAGACTTGTCTCCGGTACTGGGCTTGTGGGTAGCAAGTCCAGGGGTTCCCTCCGGGTCTGGAGGAAGAGAGACCGTGTGTCTCTGGTTTCCAAGTGGCTGGGAGTCACTTGGGGTGTCCCTCCGGTTGGGAGGAAGAGGGGAGGCTGTTCCCCTGGTCAAGCTGTGTGGCAGCAATTGTTCGCAGACTGAGTCTGCTTGGTTCTAGCGTTTGCTAGTGAAGCCTCACTCCGGTTGGGAGTGAGGGGTGGATGTAGGTCTGGAGGACCGAACCACCTTAAAATCTTTGAGCAGTGGTTTGCTTGTAGTGTATTCTTCCATATCTCCTACCACCCTTCACAGATTGTCTTGAGATTTCTTATTCTCATTTGTGCTGCTTCCGCTAGTGGTTATTTGGGCGCCAGTTACATATTTGCTCTTTTGTTTAAAAGGATTTTCAACTGGTTCATCAGATTGCTTGATTTGCTTCCGCTAGATGCTTGGATAGGCTCGCTCCACCTGCTTGTTATTTTGTTTAATCGAATTAGCTTAACTCCGGAACTTGCTTAGCATCTGATTTTTTAAATTGGGTATTATTCGTAGCAGGATACATTCACCCCCCCCCTCTGTATCCGGGCCTAGCACCCTAACAGTCTTTCTTTGTGTCTACATTCTTTTGCAGGTTTACAGGACTCATTGCACGAGGCCCAACCTTTCTGGCCGGCCAGGAGGGGTGGTGATACAAGTTCCAAGTTTCTGTTCTGGGTGCTCTAGCGACTGTTCATCAGATCATTTTCATAACTCAGGTGGTCTATCGTAAGACCGTTTTATGTCTTCTGGCGGTCGTCTGAAGGACTATTTACCATCTGCTGCACCTGGTTTTCTCTCTCCCATGGGCGGGTGACTTCAACCGGCTCTTTCCAAGGTAATTATTGTGGTTTCACTACATTATTCACCTTGGTGGTGATCACATTTTTCTACATTTAGGTATTTGTCATCTTGGTCATCATATTGCTTGCATTCCTTCTTTATTTTTGGTTGCTCCACACCTACGGTGTGTGTTTTTATTTTATTCTTTTGCTCCACGCTCCGACGTGTGTTTTTATTTTCTTCCTTCTTTTTCAGAACATTGATGACATGCCCATGTGCCTCTATTTTATGATTGCTTGAGTTAGTGCACCACTTGCTCATTTATTTTCATATCCCACATTCATCACATCACATCACACATTTTCAATACATACATTCAATCATCAAACAAAAAAACATCAACACTCTTATTTTTTGGCGATCACGGTAGGACATCTATTGCCAATTGTGCTGAGTTGATTGTTTGCCCTGCTGTTCTTAGAAATTCTCAGTTGCCCTGCTATTTTTCTTGGTTTTTCCATTTAATTCCTGTTGTTTTCTGCTCTCTGGTTCCTTGGCGGTCTCCTATTAGGCCGTTTGCGGCTTAAAGGCGATCTAGCGATAGACCGTCTTATCTTGTTAGCGGTCATTCATTAAACCATTTCTCCAGTCACAGGTACGCACACTGAGGTTGCTATTAGTTCTACAATTTTTGCTGATTTATTTGTTCCTGGGTGCTATCTGGTCTACTCCTTAGTTGTTACATATATATATATATATATATATATATATATATATATATATATATATATATATATCATTGTTGACATATTGATTGTTAGTTTATAGGATAGAATTTGCATGCACCCCGGTGCACATAGGATCATTCATTTATCATACCATAGTTGCATTCCTACCTTGGTGTGTGATCCTCTTGCCTCCATATTCCTTGGGGTCGACTACGTGACCACATCGAGGACCTCCATAAGTCCCCGTGAGCCGTGGATTCCCACACGGACGCCGGGCCGGTTGTACCTTTGCCATCCCGTGTCTAGGTTGCATAAGTGAGGGAGAGTTTACATCTAGAGTCTAACCAAGTTCCTGATATTCTTCCCATTAAGAACCTATTGTTGGAGAGAACATTTTAATTCAAGTCATTAAGGTTCTAAAGGAAGAACAATTAAAACTTGAGCATCATCATAACTTGGTTGACTTTGGTTGCTTCTCCTCTCTTTCTTGTTTGCATAAGTTTGTCATCTTGTTTAGTTACTTATTTGGTGTTTGTTTGTGTGTTTGCATCTTTTAAAGGTACTACATTGCATGTGGAGTTACTTCCGGTCTCTAGATTCATCTCCTAGGGGCAATTCCTCTTTCACTTCCTTCTTTAATCCTTTGTTCAAGTCCAATATGTCTTCCAACAATCTTCCCCGTTCCCATGAGGAATCTCTTCCTCAGGGGCTCTTAGATGACCCGCCCAGGGTCACCCAACTCCAACCTAGAGAAGGTTCCATCCCTCCTCCATCTTCCACTACCATGGAGGGTGCGCAACCCTCCCTTTCCTCCAATAATCCTACTAGCCACATTCTCCAAATGATGGCCCAATTGGATCCGGCCCAACTTCAGGCCATCTATCAGACCTTGCAAGGGTCAGCCGCCCCATCTACCACTACCTTACATGGTCCTTCTACTCCCTCCATCTCCCAGTCAGGGGCCGATGGGCCTGGGGTTCCACCCATTCCTATCGATCTTACCCCAGTCCAGTCTAGGGTCCTGCGATTCTCCAATCATGAGTCAGGCTAGTCTTCGAGGTTGGTTCCCCAAGTCCTTGATAAAGGGAAGGTGGTTCTTCCCTCATCCACCCAGACTGATTCTTATAGGACTGTTCCATCAATTCCCTAGGTCTTGGTTGGCCCGGCCGATTTCACTCAGCAAGGGGCGGCCCATGCCCAAGCCAATATGGGTCATCTTTCGGCCCAATATCCTTCATATGGGCCTCCTCCTCCTTCTGCCTACCCATCGGCTCCTCGCCTCAAATTTGCTCCTTCCACTCCGCCTGCCCCGTCTAGGGAGTAGGAACTTCTAGATAAATGGGCCGCCATGCAACAACAACTCGACTTTCTTTAAAAACGGGTTGGCCCACAATCCTTGGCAGATGTGCCAGTTCCTAGCTTCCACAATATCCGATTCCCTCCCCAGTCTGAGCTCCCCACGTATCACAAATATGATGAAAATAGTAATCCATTTATTCATGTGAGGGACTTTATGTATGAATCGGCCCAGTTCCAATATGATGATCGCCTCATGGTGTATCTGTTCCGCCGATCACTTGATGGGGTTGCACTGGAATGGTTCTACGTTTTACCGTTAGAGGATGCCAAAAGTTTCAAGGTTGTAAAGGAGAAATTTATTCAAAGGTTCCAGGACCAGGTCGGCCCGGAATATTCATTTACAGATCTTGTGGCTGAAAAGATGAAAGCTGACGAGGATTTCGCCACCTATGCTGACAGGTGGAGACAGATGGCCGCCCGTGTGCCCGGGCATATTCTGGAGGAGGAAAAGGTCAAGTTGCTCATATCTAATGCTACCCCCACCTTCCGCAACATATTGGCCATGAATGATATTTCCAATATGCACCAACTCTACAGCCGGGCGAGATTCATTCAAACCCAATTCAAGGAATCCCCTAAACACTCTCTCTTCAAGGCCCAAAAGCCTAAATACAATAAGAAGCCTCAGGGGCCCGTCACCAAGGGAGTCCAAACCAATGAGCAGGTGCAAGCCGTTGCATTCCCCTTCCCCAACCAGCCCGCATCATTTCGCTTCTCACAAAATCCCCGCAATCCCCAATTCTCCACTTCACAAAATGCCCAACCCGTCTTCCCCACTCCGCAACACCCTCAGCCTACCTTCGCCACTCCACAAAATGCCATCCCCCCTCCACAACAACCCCAACAACCTCCGCAGTACCATAATGTCCCTCCACCCAACGGCTACACCAATAGCAAGCGCCCGGCTCCGAAGAGAGCACAATACCCTCATTTGCCCAAATCTCTCACGGACATCTTCTCCGCTCTTATGTCTATTAATGCAATTTAGCTCCCTCTAGAACGGCCCAATTGGAACCCGGCCGTTGATCAATCTAAATATTGTATGTTCCACAGGCAGCCCGGGCACACCATCGAAGGTTGCTTTCAATTTCGGGACATGGTATACGACCTGCATGAAGGGCAGCATATTGATTGGGCCGAGATGCACAAGGCCATTGTTGAGATTAAAGAGAAAAGAAGGAAAGCGCCGAGGCAGCAAGTGCAGCAGCAACAAGCACCGCAGCCGCAGTCGCAGTAACAATAACAGCCCATTCAGGACTTAGGGATCCATAAAAACCCCATGCCGAATCATCCGCCTGCTCCACAACCCCAGCCACCGGCACTGGCTCAGGTCAATCTTGTTCAACCCCCAGCTCCTGATGCTAGGTGGCCTTTTGATGATGAAGCCTCCGTTTAACGGCTCATGGCCCTCCACCACCACTACCGTAACCCTTCCGCTCTTGTCATCCCCCCACCTAACCCTCAAAACCCTCCATCCTCTACTTCCACTAAGAGCTTCATCCTGCCTCCACTTCCCCTACCAACCCACCTATCTCCACTTCACCACCAGCTTCTACACCCATTATCACCGCGCCTTGACCCAGCCATTTAGCCTTCACTTCACCGACCGCACCTACACCCATAATCACCATGCCTACCCCTAACCCTTCACCTATCATCTCTTCACAACCTATTATCTTCACCACTACTCCCATCATCCCTCCACAGCCTATTACACCCTCCACCGAGCCACTCATCCTTCCCGCCGGGCCCGCTAAGACGCTAATCTTAAACCTATCTGACACCGTACCAGCTCAAAATCTTGCCCTCCGAAGCGGGTGTTTGTTTCACAGAAACTATCCTTCCACTAGTGCATCTGCACCCAATCCCCAGTCCTCGCAACAGGTTGCTGATCAGGAAGAGGCAGATCCGCTGCCAGGAACACAATATGATCTATTACATCACCTGGACAGGGTGCTCGCCAAAATCTCCGTGCTAGAGTTGATTAAAAGGTCCACCCTTCATCAAGATGCACTCAGAAATTTCCTACAAAAAGTGATTGTAAATGAAGATATGGCAGTGGACAGCCTGCCAACAGCTTTGGCCGCAATCTCAAAGGGACCGGCAATTACATTTTCTGAGACAGAACTGGCATCTCCCGAGGCCTGCCAGATGCCGCTATGCATTTCTATTACTCTAAACAAAGTAAGCATAGACGCGGCACTGGTAGATACAGGGGCTTCCATTAATGTCTTCCCTCTCAGCACTTTAAGGGCTTGCAATTTGTCAGAAGATCAGCTAAAGCCCACCCCGGCCACTATTGCAGCATATGACAATTCTAGAAGATCATGTCATGGGGTAGTCACAATTCAGGCTAAGCTTGGGCCCCTTACAATGCCAGTTGAATTCTATGTAATAGACATCGACCCTATGTTCAAAGCTATCTTGGGTCACCCGTGGATTGATAAACTCAATGCCATACCATCCACTGCCCATCAGTGCATTAAATTCCCTTTTCAAAGGAGGGTGGTCAAGGTAAAGAGCATATCCACGGTCCAGTCTGTTAAGGCCATCTCCGAGAAGATCTTGCCAACACTGTGGCCTAGCAATCGGCCCGTTATCTCAGTGCTGGATCTAGACTTTCCATGGGCCTATGTGGCACGCAAGCCCACCACTACGCAGGTCAATATCAAAGAAAATCCCAATATTAGAAATTCAAAGGGTTGGTCTATTATTCTGAAGTTGGGCTATCAACTGAGGAGAGGCCTCGGCGCACAATTGCAAGGGCGGACCAACCCTATCCCCAAAGGCAGAAAAATGAATAGGAGGGGTCTCGGTTACTGAGAATCCTCATTCTCAATCTTGGGCGACTCTGGACCACTAACCTGGGACTACAGCCAACATTTTGTCAGAGGCCCTCTCCAGCCAGGTGTTAGCATTCTGCGTTTTGATGATGTTAAACTCTATGACTCATATGTGTATGAGGTCATATGTGTTTGAACCATATGAAGTCTGTGCTTTTGTTTGAATTATTCATGGTATAAATGATCCCCATTGTATACATGCCGCATGCATCATATTTGAGCTCATTCGTGCATAACAAGTACTATTCATGTAATGTAATGCATTTCAGGTCAACATACAGTCAAAGGTCAACATACAGTCAACTTTGTGCACATACATCTAGGTGTATGAATTTGCATAAAGTCTATCTGTGTGTATGAGATTTCATCAAATACCTTCTGTGCACATCACTGTAGCATTGCATTAAGGTCGATGTTAGTATGTTTATATATTAGCTAAGGTCGATGCTAGTATGATCATATAACTAACTAAGGTCGATGTTAGTATATTTATATACTAACTGAGGTCAGTGTTAGTATATGGGTTTACTAACTAAGGTCGATGCTAGTATGCTTATATCCTAACTAAAGTACGTGCATATGCTCATAAGGTCGGTGCATGCTGTGTTGACTACATGACTAAGTTCGGTGCATGCTGTGTTGTCTACATGACTAAGGTCGGTGCACACTTGCAGTATGCATATTAAGGTCGGTGCAAGCATCATGTTCACTACATATAGGTCGGTGCAAGTTTTTCCATATGCATTATAATAAGGTCGGTGCTAGTCTATTCGGATTTCACAAATAAGTCGGTCCATATCTTGTTGTTACACACATGCTAAGGGTTGGTGCAGGTCTCGCTGGGAGTATATGAGGTCGGTGCAGGTTTCGCTGTGACCACATCAGGTCAGTGCATTTTTTGCTTATGCGTAGGTATAGATCTCCATATAAGGTCAGTGCATCTTTTGCCTCATGCTAGGACAGTGCACATTCGTGCATATACAAGATAAGTCGGTGCATACATAGTCGATGCATGTTCTACATGCACGCATATAGGGTCGGTGCACATTGTTTGCTGCGAGGGATGAACGTCAGTGCACATTGTTTGCTGCGAGCGCTTAACATCGATGCAATCTTCATCTAGCACTAAACCAAGATCGGTGCATACTTTGTTAGTATGCACATCAACTCGGTGCTAGTCTCTCATATAGTCGGTGCACACAAGGTCGGTGCACACAAGGTCGGTGCACGTCTTTGCACATAACACAAGTCAGTGCATCTTTTCTTTGTGATATACTAGTCAGTGCACGTATGCCCTTTTTTAATCCAAGGTCTGTGCTAGTATGTCAAGCCTTCATTTCTAGTCAGTGCATATTTCATACATATCAAATTTCCATACTTACAAGTGTTTGATGAAATGCTTCTCAAATTGCTAACAGGAACTTAAAGTCACGTGAACTCAAAGTAAAGGCTCGTGATCCAAGATTGATCCATTAACTAGAGATCGTGACACGTGGACAGTGAATGTGATGAGATCACAACACGTGGAAAGAAGAGATCCAGATCTGCGTGAGAGTTTGGCAGGAAACGTGGTTTCCATGCGCCCATTATCTAGTGCCTTATAAAAGGGGGCAGATCGCCCTATTTCAAAATAGAGAGGAGAGTGTGTGAAAAAGGCAACAGAAGCAGAATATAGAAAAGAGCTTCAGAGAAGAATCAGAGAGCGAGATAAGGAAGCTATAGATAGTTGAAAGAAGAGAAAATTGAGAAGAGAAGCAAGCATAGTGAGCAGAGAGCCAGTCTGAGCTGAGAAGAAGAGTGCAGCAGCCCAAGCGAAGGAAGGAGAAGTTCTCGTAGCCTCTAGATCAGATCCAAGATACGTGTGCTCCATAACGAGCTACATTGCTCCATATCGAGCTATATTTTGAGCTTTATTGTTCAACTTTTTGTTGCTGATTTCATCGTCATCTTTCATTTTCTCATTCCATTTCTTAAGCTGTGTATCAGCGGAGGCTAAGATGTAAGGCCCAGCGGTTGGCGAAGCTGTAATGCCTAGCGGTGGTGAAGCTGTAAGGCCCAGCGGTCAAGCTGTTAGTCAGCAGTTGGCCAAGCTGTAAAGCCCAGCAGATTGTAGGCAAGCTGTGAGGCCCAGCCGTTCAAGCTGTTTGGCAGCAGAATCCACACTCTGGTTAGAGTGTGGGGTGGATGTAAGTCTGAGTACCGAACCACCTAAAAATCTTCTGTGTGCTGTGGTTTGATTGCTTATCTACTTTTGCTAGATGAATGGCTAGGTGCGCTCCAATTGATTGTTCTGTCTGACCGTATGTTTAATCATAGTTCACTTTCAGTTAGTTAAGCCATTCAGTTTTAATTCTGCATAACTTTTTAATTAGAGTTCAAATTAGGTAGAATTCTTATTGGAGATTCATTCACCCCCCCACTGAATCCGTGTGTGCACCATTGCACTTAGTCCTCACAGACTAACAATCGGTATCAGAGTGGCCTCTGACTTCCAAATCCAACGATCTACAGAGGATCCTGCTAATTCGATTTCGTGCTTTACTGTTCTAGTGTGGTGCATTTTTTAGATATTGTTTTCGAGTTCTTAGATCTGAATCTACTTGGCTGTATTTCAATGGCTTCTCTTATGGTTTTCAATGGTTCTAACTTTAGCAGCTGGTTAGGTGGCCTATGTACTTACATGAATTCCATTGACTCCGATCTATGGAATCTTGTATCAAACGGCCCACATAAACTGCCTCATGACCATACTGAGTGGTTTAATGAGGATAGATTGAAAGACGGAGAAAATAATGTGGTTCTTAATATTTTGATAGCTGTAATAAATGTTGACAGATTTTCTTTTGTTCTCAGATGCACATCAGGAAAGGAAATCTTGGATGCGGTGATTGCCATTCATGAGAAGAAGGGAGAAGAATGCCTCATGGCAAGGAAGGGTGATAACAACGATGATCAACAGGAGGAAACGTCATCCCAGGTAAGCTCCGGATCAGAAGATATTTCATTTGATGAACTGGTAGTGATGTATGATGAACTTCTAGAGAAATCTGGAAAAATGCATTCTGAGAATAAAAAGTTGAAGAAAAAGATTAATCAGATTAATTCTAATGTTTCTTGTGAAAATTGTTCGAAACTGAAACAATCCTTTGATGAATGTTCATCTAATGTTCATACATACAAGAAACAACTATGCTCATTAAAAGATGAGAATGAAGAACTTAATCTGAGAATTTCTGAATTGGAAGAAAAATTGAGTACAAGTAATGATGATCATCAATTGATAAACGAACTGGCTCAGAATGAAAATTTGGTAGATGAAATAGTGAATTTGAAGGAGCTTAACACTATCTTGTCTGAAAGATTGCTTGAGTTTGAAAAAGAAAAATCTGCAATTCCTTTTCTGCAGAATGAAATTGAAATGCTGAAAGAAAAACTGACTGCTTATGAAAAGGAGAAAGCTAATTCTGAAACTCTCATTGTCTCCTTGGAAAATAAAATCACTGACTCAAAAAAGTCTTCATCCAAATCTGTCAAAGATAAAGGAAAAATGAAAGCTATCATGGAAGATGAGGATGATAATTCATGTAAAGGGATTGGTTGTACTTCTGAGGTAGAAGATGCTAGTACATCAAACACTTCCTTAAAACTGCCTGCTAATCAGAAAATTCATACATCTGTTGTGGGTAGCTCTGAACATACCAAGACCCATAATCCTTTAGTGTTTCAGTTTACTGCCCAAAAGAATCCGAAGCAAAATGCTCGGAAAAGACAGAAACCAACTAAAAGGATTAAAAAGGTTGACCACCTGCAGAAGAAACCTACTCACACCAATATTAACAATGTGCATTCTGTACACAACACGAACACACACATACATGCACATAAAAAGGAGAAACAGAACTTTGGAAAAATGCAAGTTAAAAACTCATCTGATAGAAATTATGCTACAAGAGAATATGATAATTCTTGTCATTACTGTGGTAAGTATGATCATTTAATGCATGATTGCTTTTTAATGAAGAAGGATGATTTGAGTGGAGATAGAATTCATGCTAGGAATTCTCATGCTAAGAAACCTTCTTCCATTCAAGAGAAAATAGTTCACTATTTTCATTGTGGTAATATTGGTCATATTGCTGCAAAATGTTGGCACGCTCAGGGAAAGAAACTTAAGTCTGAATCAGTTAAATTCCCTGTCAAAAGAAATGTTTCTGGTTATAACAAATTTCTTGTGAACCATGAAAGCAATTTTGGTTCTAAGGGAAAGCACATTAGGTGCTTTGAATGTGGAAAACATGGCCATACAGTCAAGGACTGTTGGTATGCTTAGGGAAATAGATTGAATTCTGAATTTGGTAAATTCCCTGTAAATAAAAATATTTTTGATAGGAATAAATCTAATTTTAAAAAAAATCATTACATGTTTTGAATGTGGAAAGCCAGGCCACAGAGTTGCTAATTGCTGGCTGGCTGGTTTTAGTAAACAGAATGGTCATTCTGTTAATAGAAATTTCCATGAAAATGCACATAGATTCCATGATTACAGTAATATGCATAGAAAGAATTTTAAAACTACTGCATCATGCTATCATTGTGGACAGTTAGGACATTTTATGTCTAACTGTTATCTGATGAGATTTGATGACCTTTATGCATAGAAATTGTTTAGAATGATAGCTAAAGGTGTCACTGTTAATTTAGGACCCAAGATATCTTGGGTATCTACTTGTGCCAAATAACCTGATGGTTTGCACGTGTGCCTTGGGTTGAAGAATAAACTGGGGTAATAAACCAAGGCACTCAAGCATGAAAACCCCACTCGTGTACTGCTCAGGTAATATTTGCACTTCTCACATTTATTCAGTTGAATTCCTTAGGAATCCGTTTGATTTGTTTAGTCAAAAGTTTCATGCATACATATTCTCATTTGCTTTGACAATTGCATCGAGCAACATGAGAGTTGTGTGTGTGCACATATTCATTGAAGATATGTTGAATTCATTTCTCATCTGCATGCATTAATGTCTTGACATTTGATTGTGCACATAGAGAAAGTTAGAAACTCATGAGCATGGTCTGCAATTTTGTGCATATATGTGGATTGCATATGTCAATTGATTGCTTACAAATCCGTTTGACATACTATCATTTGAAATCTGATGCATTTAGGACTATGTTGGTACTGCATTATCATGCATGACCACTATGGTATATCAAATGGTAAGCTACTAAAGGGCAGATGTAATTTGCTTGAAAGTTCTTACTATGCGTGAGGTGGTTGTTAGACCAAGTCCTCTGCCCGGTACCATGGGTCATATTTCATTTAGAGCAGTCTATATTTACATGAGCATAATTCATAATACTCCCTGCATAGATTTCATTGCATATATTGCACTTTGAGTTGAGTCATATAATGCATAAAGTCAGGGGGAGTGTGTCAAAAGAGATATTGTATCTCATGCATATCTTGATAAAGTTAAGTGCTCTGCACGGTCTTCATGTCTCATATGATTGGTCAATGCATCTAGTTGAGGGGAGTTAATGCATTTGTATACATATAGTTGATTGTATTGCATATCATTCATATTGTAAATATCAAAAAGAATAATTGTCTTGCATACCTTTAGGGGGAGCTCATGTCATGATCTGAATTGCTTGCTCACATCTCTGGATTGAGCTATTCCTTCTACAGTCTGAATCTCTCTTGATTGAACCTTAATGTTTCTAGATGCAAGTGAAGTAAAATTCACTTTGCCCTTAATTGACTCTTTTTGCAAGCTTCATCTGATCCTCAGTGTCGACACAATGAGTCGACATTATTTTACAAACATTCTGTTTAAATGCTATCACCGAGAGCCAACATCTTCTTTGGTGTGAATCTGCTTTTATATTTGTTCAGGGGGAGCTTTCTAAATTCTTCAGTTTTGTCATTGCATGAATTCTTCCTGTCCACCAATCTGACTTATCTTGTCATATCTGTCATTCAAGTGACTCCATCATCAATTGATCTATGTTGGCTGATCCTCCCTACTCCTTAATTTGCTTAAGGAGAGTTTTAATTGATTTCAATCATTTCAGTGCTATCCCTTTCTGGCAACTGAACAATATCTGCTCAGATAATAACTGAAGTGAGTTTTGAAGAAAATTTTAACTTGTAAACTGCTTCATAAATCTGAAATCATCTTTAATGTGGAATCTTCCATTATACTGGTTTAAGAATATTTGTTAATTTGTATTGGTTTAAGTCTAATGTACTCTTAAGTTTAAACTTAGTGGACTTAAAAATATCCGATTCAATCCTTTTAATAAACCTTAACTGTTTGTCTCATGTAAGTTCATGTAAGACTTTCTAAAATTTGAAAAGTTGAAATCTTGATTTACTTTGATTGAGATACATAGTGTAAGTATTGTTTTAAACATTTAATCTATCTGAAACTATTTTGTTTAAGAAAATTGTGGACAAAGCAATGACTGTGGTTACTGAGAAACCTGTCCAAAGGACTGTGTCATGAAGTACCATAGTTAACTTTGTTTAAAAATCATTGAAAATAATGTGAAAATATGGTAGAGCAATGGCATGGTAGTATTGAGTAATTGGGGATTCTGGCCTCTAATCAAGGTGTCTCCTCATATAAAAGATACTTCTAATGCTATCTCTGCTCTCTAAATAGAGAAGCAATATGGTTATCACACTGAGTAACTGGGTCATTTCACCTAAGACCTGTTGTGCCTCACATAAAAAGGTGTTGATTAAACCAAAATTGCTCATTGAAAAATAAATTGATGCTCAGCAAGAAAAAATTGAAAAATATATGCATCAGAAAATTCTGAAAGAACAGTCAAATTCAGATATATTCATGATTGTTTATTCTCAATACTACCTTGTGTTACTCTTAAAGGAGTCATGGAAAGTAAACTAAGTAAGATGAAAAGAAGGTTGATCTGCAATGTTATATGAGCAAGTGGTTCATTTTTATTAAAGAATTGTTTCAGATATGAGTATTGAAAATTATTAAAGAACTCTATTTACATCATTCTTAAACCATACTTTTCTATCAAAGCTAATTCATAAGCTCTTATAATGGAAGAATCTAAAATCTAAATATTGAATTATGAAGTTGGTTTCTTACTGTAAAATTCTTCATCTCAGAAACTTTGAAAATTCACTGATATACTGCTTTCTGTCACTGCCATCTCTTCAACACTTATTATTTCTAAAAAATCTGTGTTTTTGATCTTTCCTCTTGTATTCTCTCTAGACATATTCCTCATCTATCTAGACTGCATTCATTGTTTCTCAAAGGGGGAGAATTATCTGCAGTTTCATCTGTTGTGTTCAAGGGAGATAATGTGCTTTGCTAATATTTGCCACATCTTTAGGTATCAGGTCCTGCATTCACTTTCCATAGGGGGAGAATAGATTCCAATTCTGGTGTGCATTTTCTAAGGGAAGCATAGGGGGAGAATAGTGTGTCACATTGTCTGCATTTGTCTGCCTGACATGGATTTTTTTTTTTTATCTGATTTGTGCTTTAATAAATTGCTCCATCTTAGATCCTTCCTTTTTGATGAAGTCAAAGGGGGAGAATATGTGGAGTCATATTGAGTGTTTGAGCTTTGAGCTTTGGGGGAGAATGAGTCTGGCTTTGGGAGAGAATGAGCATGCATCAATAGAATTCATTCACTGCACTGTCATGAATAACTGAATATCTGGTTCATTTGGTTTAGTTGACTCATATGACTCATAGTGTTGCCATCATCAAAAAGGGGGAGGTTGTTAGCATTCTGTGTTTTGATGATGTTAAACTCTATGACTCATATGTGTATGAGGTCATATGTGTTTGAACCATATGAAGTCTGTGCTTTTGTTTGAATTATTCATCGTATAAATGATCCCTATTGTATACATGCTGCATGCATCATATTTGAGCTCATTCGTGCATAACAAGTACTATTCATGTAATGTAATGCATTTCAGGTCAACATACAGTCAACTTTGTGCACATAGATCTAGGTGTATGCATTTGCATAAAGTCTGTCTGTGTGTATGAGATTTCATCAAATACCTTCTATGCACATCACTGTAGCATTGCATTAAGGTCGATGTTAGTATGTTTATATATTAGCTAAGGTCGATGCTAGTATGATCATATAACTAACTAAGGTCGATGTTAGTATGTTTATATACTAACTCAGGTCGGTGTTACTATATGGGTTCACTAACTAAGGTCGATGCTAGTATGCTTATATTCTAACTAAGGTCCGTGCATATGCTCATAAGGTCGGTGCATGCTGTGTTGACTACATGACTAAGGTCGGTGCATGCTGTGTTGTCTACATGACTAAGGTCGGTGCACACTTGCAGTATACATATTAAGGTTGGTGCAAGCATCATGTTCACTACATATAGGTCGGTGCAAGTTTTGCCATATGCATTGTAATAAGGTTGGTGCTAGTCTATTCGGCTTTCACAAATAAGTCGGTGCATATTTTGTTGTTACACGCATGCTAAGGGTTGGTGCAGGTCTCGCTGGGAGTATATGAGGTCGGTGCAGGTTTTGCTGTGACCACATCAGGTCAGTGCATTTTTTGCTTATGCGTAGGTATAGATCTCCATATAAGGTCGGTGCATCTTTTGCCTCACGCTAGGACAGTGCACATTCGTGCATATACAAGATAAGTCGGTGCATACATAGTCGGTGCATGTTCTACATGCACGCATATAGCGTCGGTGCACATTGTTTGTTGCGAGGGTTGAACGTCGGTGCACATTATTTGCTGCGAGCGCTTAACGTCGGTGCAATCTTCGTCTAGCACTAAACCAAGGTCGGTGCATACTTTGTTAGTATGAACATCAACTCAGTGCTAGTCTCTCATATAGTCGGTGCACACAAGGTCGGTGCACGTCTTTGCACATAACACAAGTCAATGCATCTTTTCTTTGTGATATACTAGTCAATGCACGTATGCCCATGTTTAATCCAAGGTCTGTGCTAGTATGTCAAGCCTTCATTTCTAGTCAGTGCATATTTCATACATATCAAATTTCCATACTTACAAGTGTTTGATGAAATGCTTCTCAAATTACTGACAGGAACTTAAAGTCACGTGAACTCAAAGTAAAGGCTCGTGATCCAAGCCTGATCCATTAACTAGATATCGTGACACGTGGATAGTGAATGTGATGAGATCACAACACGTGGAAAGAAGAGATCCAGATCTGCGTGAGAGTTTGGGCGGGAAACGTGGTTTCCACGCGCCCATTATCTAGTGCCTTATAAATGGGGGCAAATCGCCCTATTTCAAAATAAAGAGGAGAGTGTGTGAAAAAGGCAACAGAAGCAGAATATAGAAAAGTGCTTCAGAGAAGAATCAGAGAGCGAGATAAGGAAGCTGCAGAGAGTTGAAAGAAGAGAAAATTGAGAAGAGAAGCAAGCATAGTGAGCAGGGAGCCAGTCTAAGCTGAGAAGAAGAGTGCAGCAGCCCAAGCGAAGGAAGCAGAAGTTCTCGTAGCCTCTGGATCATATCCAAGCTACGTGTGCTCCATAACGAGCTACATTGCTCCATATCGAGCTATATTTTGAGCTTTATTGTTCAGCTTTTTGTTGCTGATTTCATCGTCATCTTTCATTTTCTATTTCCATTTCTTAAGCTGTGTATCTACGGAGGCTAAGCTGTAAGGCCCAGCGGTCAAGCTATTAGTCAGCGGTTGGCGAAGCTGTAATGCCCAGCGGTGGCTAAACTGTAAGGCCCAGCGGTCAAGCTGTTAGTCAGCAGTCGGCCAAGCTATAAAGCCCAGTGGATTGTAGGCAAACTGTGAGGCCCAGCTGTTCAAGCTGTTTGGCAACAGAATCCACACTCTGGTTAGAGTGTGGGGTGGATGTAGGTCTGAGTACCGAACCACCTAAAAATCTTCTATGTGTTGTGGTTTGATTGTTTATCTACTTTCGCTAGATGAATGGCTAGGTGCGCTCCAATTGATTGTTCTGTCTGATCGTGTGTTTAATCATAGTTCACTTTCAGTTAGCTAAGCCATTCAGTTTTAATTTCGCATAACTTCTTAATTAGAGTTTAAATTGGGCAGAATTTTTATTGGGGATTCATTCACCCCCCCCTCTGAATCTGTGTGTGCACCATTGCACTTAGTCCTCACAGACTAACACCGGGCACATTAAAAGCGTCAACAAATCAGCCCAAGAAAGAAGATACAGCTTACACAGTCAACAGCCCACCATTGCTGCCCAAGGGGCTGGTCGATGATATGCTTGACTTTAGCTAGGCATTTGTAAGACTATTTCATGAAGAAGACAGTGGCCGAAAGAGCTGGGAGGTGCGGCTCGTGCATTTCAAGCAGAGGGAGCCGACATTCCGCGTACTGGAAAAGGGGAGCTCGCCCCTCCTATTTTCTTGGTCTCCTTCCCATCTGTCCTCCCTCTTCCAAAAATTGGATTCCGTTCCCCGATCACCCCCCATTATAATTGATCCATTTCTGCTCGAAATGCCAACCGATTTCCTTATCGTCAGGACTTGTGATTGTTGTCCGCCTATCGATCTCTCCACTCTGTGGTTCTCCTCTTCTGACCCCTTCCTCGATATCTTTTGTCCCTCCAAGTATCCCCTTAGGCTTCCTCCTCCTCCCTCCTCTCCTTCTTGTTGCATGATCTTCATTGATCTCCAAAAAAAACGTTAAATTTGAAACAGAGATTTCAGTGGAAGATTACGCTGTCTTCTCTCCATCCTCCTCCCAAGGGCATGAGGCCCCTGCTGCTTCCTTCCCATTAGGTCTCCTTTCTCCTAGGTTAGACGTAGGGTCCGTCGAGTCTAGAGGAGTAGGGTCTATTAGGTCTAGAGAAGTAGGGTCTTGTTCAAGGTCGTCCAACCCATCCTTGCCTGAGCCACGCCCGCTGGCGCGTCATTCCAAATCCGTTCCCGATAAATTCTTACATGATCTAGCTCAGCGATGTCATGCTCTTCTCAAGTGTCCGGAGTTCATAGCTACGGCAATTGTGATTGAAGAGGATGAGGAACAAGATGGGGTGTGGAGCAATGATGGGTTAGCTGTCTATGAAGTCATGGATGAAAAAGACCCGGTCAATGGTGAGGACAGCGACGTAGATGGCACTGCCGATTTATACGCGCAAGGATTAAAGAGATTCGACGAACCATCATCGGCAGTGGATGAACCTACAAAGGAAATTAATCTTGGAAGCCAAGAAGATCTCAGGTCCATCATTATTGCTGCTAATCTCCCTCCAGAGGTTGAAGAAGAGTTAATCAATGTCCTAAGGGAGTATAGCGATTCTTTTGCCTGGTCTTACGAGGACATACCAGGTCTTGACCCCTCCTTGGTGGAACACAGACTAGTGCTTAAACTGGGGGCAACACCCGTTAAACAAAGATCAAGGAGATTTCACCCCCACATGGTCTTAAGAATAAAAGAAGAGGTCGATAAATTATATAAGGCCAAGTTCATTAGAGTTGTCTTATATCCCCAGTGGGTGGCGAATATAGTCCCTGTCATCAAAAAGGACGGTAAGGTGTGCATTTGCATTGATTTCAGGGATCTAAATAAGGCATGTCCCAAGGATGATTTTTCGCTACCTGACATTGATGTTTTGGTGGACAACACCACCGGGTACGAAGCATTGTCATTCATGGATGGTTATTCAGGCTACAACCAAATCCGTCTCGCTCTAGAAGATCAAGAGAAAACCTCCTTCACCACGCCCTGGGATACATATTGCTACGTGGTAATGCCATTTGGATTGAAAAATGCTGGCGCCACCTATCAAAGGGTGATGATGGCTATATTCTACGATATGATGCATGTCTATATGGAAGCTTACGTGGATGATATCTTGGTGAAGTCAAGGTTTAAAGAGGAACACCCCTCTATTCTGGCTAAGGTGCTTCAAAGAGCTAGGAAGTACCAATTAAAGATGAATCCAAAGAAATATGTATTTGGAGTCTCTTCAGGGAAGTTGTTAGACTTTATAGTTTGTAAACGGGGGATTCAGATCACTACAAGAAAAAGCGCGATTTGGGTCGGAATTTTGCGACGGAAATTTGAGACGGAATTTCCGTCTCAAATTTGGGACGGAATATTTTCCGTCGCAAATTCCGTCTCAAATATAGAATTTGGGACGGAATTTGCGACGGAATTTGGGAGGGAAACTATTCCGTCCCAAATTTGGGACGGAATTTGTGACGGATTTTTAGAACCGTCTGAAATTTTTGACCAAGAAATTATGACGGACCGACTCCGTCGGAAATCCGTCTCAAAATCCGTCGTAAAACACATTTGCGACGGATTTCGCAAGGGGGCAGACGGATTTCCGACGGAGTCGGTCCGTCACAATTTCTTGGTCAAAAATTTCAGACGGTTCTAAAATCCGTCACAAATTCCGTCCCAAATTTGGGACGGAATAGTTTCCCTCCCAAATTCCGTCGCAAATTCCGTCCCAAATTTCATATTTGAGACGGAATTTGAGACGGAAAATATTCCGTCCCAAATTTGAGACGAAAATTCCGTCTCAAATTTCCGTCGCAAAATTCCGTCCCAAATCGCGCTTTTTCTTGTAGTGGATTGATCCTAATAAAGCACAGGCCGTCATGGACATGCCTCCGCCTAAAAATATCACTGAACTTCGAGGATTGATTGGACGATTGTAATTTATTAGAAGATTCATATCCCAATATTCTCAAAGGTGCTGCCCGTTTTATGAATTGCTAAAGGCGAGGGTCAAATTTGAATGGAATGAAGACTATCAAAAGGCCTATGAGGACTTAAAGATTTATCTATCCAATCCCCTGATTTTACAACCTCATGTCCCTGGGAAACCCCTAATCCTATACATTTCTGTTATTAAGGACTCCCTAGGAGCTGTCCTAGCACAAGTAGATGATGAAGGCAAAGAGCGGGCAGCTTATTATCTCTCAGGGTTATTTAATCCCGCCGAGGCCAAGTACACTACCATGTAGAAAACTTGTGCCACCTTAGTCTGGGTAGCTCAGAAACTGAAGCATTATTTTCTAGCCCACCCGGTTAGGCTGATCTCTAGAATGGACTCGATTCGCTATCTCTTAGAAAAGCATGTCCTCTCTAGTAGGTTAGCTCGCTGGAAGAGCTTCCCCTCTCAATTTAATATCACTTTTGTCGTCAGAAGGCAATCAAAGGATATGCCATCGTTGAGCATCTTGCCCATCTTCCTATCCCCTGCACTGACTCCATTCAGGATTATTTCCCTGATGAGCATCTCTCTGTCCTTACCCATCATCCCTTTTGGTCTCTGCACTTTGATGGTGCGCTTAATTCCCAAGGCCAAGGGATCGGTGATGTTCTCCTCACTCCGGAAGGGGTGACGATTCCTTTCGCTTATCAGCTCCGTTTTCCTTCTACCAACAACATCACCGAGTATGAAGCTCTCCTGGCTGGATTGAAGCACGCCTACCTCTTAGGCGCATGCTATTTGAACACTATAGGAGACTCTCAGCTCATTCTGTGGCAAGTTCTATCCACTTACCGCACTCGTGACCCGAAGCTCAAGCCATATCAAGACTTGGTCACCCTCCTGGCTAGGCAATTTCACAAATTGATCTACATCCACACTCCTTGATCTCAGAATATCCTCGCCAATGCACTAGCATCGCTTGCTTCCTCTTTATCCTTTCCTCTCAGTTGGAGTACTGAGGCTATCGTCATTCAAAGACTGGATGCGCCCTCTCTTCAGGATCCTTGGTACGATAACCTTACGAAAATTGTAGAGGCGAAGGCTGAGAAGGAAGATTTGAAGGAAGTATCTTTGACAGAATTAGAATAGATCTTGGAAGAAGAAAAATTGCCATGATATCACGAAATCGAGCTATATTGCAGGGATGGATCATTCCCAGAAGGGGTAAATGTTGAACAGCGTAATGCTATTAGAAGAGCCGCCACGAAGTACACTATCATTGTTGGAGAATTGTACAGGCACGCTCTCAATGGAATGCTCATGAGATGTCTCGATGATGATGAAGCTTGGAAAGTGGCCGAAGCAGCACATTTGAGTGAGTGTGGAGGTCATGTCAATGGCCAGGCTCTAGCGAAGAAGATCCTTAGGCAGGGTTATTATTGGCCCACTCTAGAGGAAGATTGCTCCCTCTATGTTCGGAGGTGTCTTAAATGCCAACTCCATGCTGACAAAATCCATGCTCCAGCTTCATCTCTTCATCCTCTCTCTGCTCCTTGGCCATTCTCCATGTGGGCTTTCGACATTGCTGGCCCGCTCGGTGATCCCAACTCTCAAACCAAGCAGAAATACTTCATCCTTACCGCCACAGAGTACTTCACCAAATGGGCTTAAGCGGAAGCGTATGCAGAGATCAAAGCTACCACGGTGTGCCGCTTCATCTTGAAGAATACCATCTCACGGTTCGGAGTGCCAAGCAGCATCGTCACCAACAATGGACCCCAGTTTATCTCTCAAGAGCTCCAGGACCTCTGTAAGAAGTTCAATATTGCATTGCATCATTCATCTCCATATTATCCTCAAGGTAACGGCCAAGCCGAGGCCACTAATAAAACCCTTCTTAAAATTATTAAGAAAACATGTGAATCTCACAAATTCTCTGATTGGCCTGAACGTTTAGTGGAAGCTCTATGGGCTTACCGCACCTCTGTCCGTACTCCTACGGGACAAACCCCCTATGCTCTCACTTACGGGATAGAGGCGGTGCTCCCATATGAAATCTTAATCTCTTCCCTAATGGTACAGCTCGATAAGGAACTTAATCTCGATGAACGTCGAGAGGCGTTGCTAGTCCAGTTGGAACTCTTAGATGAGAAGATGATGAACGCGGTCGATCACGTGTCCGTTTATCAAAAGAGAGTCTCGCGTTATTTTCAAAAGAAGGTAATCAAATGCAAATTTCAAAATAGGTGATATGGTTTTGAAACGCAAATTCATTAGGTCTGGAGGTCCTAGGTCTAAATTGTAACCTAACTGGGAAGAGCCGTTCGTCATCAAAGAGGCTTATCTGGGGAACGCTTATCGTTTAGTTAACGCGAAAGGTGAGGAGCTGTCTCACGCTTGGAATGGGTTATATCTTAAGCATTTCTTTCCTTAGAGTCAAGCTGATAAAAGCTTGGTAATGAGGTGTCTCTTTTCCTCAATCACGAAGGGAGATTCCGAGCGCGACATCCACACACCTCACGATGTCCCCGGTCAGGTTCTCCAATTTTGTGCAACATCGTTTCTCCTTGGCCATGCTTGGGGGAAGGTAAAAGTCCCTGTACATTTCTTTCTTCAGATGAACCCAGGGGCAAGAGGTGAATAAGGGGGCGATGACTGATCTAGATACCTTGACGAGAGGAGGTCTCAAATAGGGGCAGTCTGTTATGACCTAATTCCATAAAGAAAGAAAAAGCAATAAAAGCATCAAGGCAAAGAAAGAAGCAAAAGACCCGAAAGATTATTTTCAAAGCTTCCAAAGTTCAAAAGATCAAAATGCTCCAAGAGTATGAAACTAGGCATGGCAAGAGTGGCAGTATAGTTCCCCGCGAAACGTCATGAGCCCGGTCTTACGCGTGCCTAGAGTGGATGAAGGTTCAATGACGGACACAAAGCCCCGGCGCAACAGACCAAATCTTTGAAAGGGATGTCATGAGAGGAATTCAAGCATTAAAAACCCCTATACCTGGCCTAAGGCTTATCTCCATAATTCTATTTTTCTTTCTAGGACTAGAGTGTACCCTGGGTATGACCTCGGTAGAAGCACCGTTAAAGCAAATTGGCCCCTGACCGGGGGTTGTCATCTTAAAAGAACGCCAACCTCAGGAGATTCCTAGTGAGGCGGGAGTGGTTCTCGTTGCCGGGACGGCATTGGCTTTCAAAAGCTTCAAAAAAATCAAATATTTCAAAACTCCAAACAAAAAATCAAAGATTTCAAAACTCCAAAAAAAATCAAATATTTCAAAACTCTAAAAAAATCAAATATTTCAAACTCTAAAAAAAGAAATATCAATCAGATATTTTAAAAACTCCACACAAAAATCAAATATTTCAAAAATCTCAAAATACCATCATCATGGCATGCATTGCATTATATATTTCATTCTATTTTTGCCTATTTAATAAGGCTCCACCCCTTGACCAAATATCAAGAATTGGTCATTCTCTAACTTGCTCTAGGCAAGGGGTTGAGTCTAAGAATGGATCTAACTTGCTTATTATTTTAGCATGTGTGTAGGAGCAGGTTACAACACCCAAGATTCAAAGTTCACAGATTTGCTCTGATCTCTATCCCTGGCAGTTTTTTACCAGACCGCTTTTCATCCCTTAGCGGTCTACAATTCGACCGCTAACCTTACCCGAGAACCCCAACTCTCAAAGTTTCTCTGTTCCTCGTCCCAAGCGGTCCTTCGATAGACCATTTATATTTCATTAGCGGTCCAAGAGACGATAGCATGCCATTCCTGAGAGCTTAAAATACTCAATTTTTCTAGGTGCTTTCCCTCGCGGTCTATCGCTAGACCGTTTTGAACCGTTAGCAGTCTTTCACTCGACCGTTTGGAAAACAGACAATCTTGTTCTTTTGAATAATTATCTAATAAGGCTTCTGCTTCTCAGGCATCAAAAAGGACACAACATGTGTTGTGCCCTTATGGTTTTGATGTCAGCAAGCACTATGAGTACGAATTATTTTGATGTCAGTAAGCACTATGAGCATGATTGATTGATTGATTTAAGAGTGGGCACATTCATCTCATTGCATTGTCTGTCTCTGCATTGGTGCAACTCTAGTTCCTGCATAACAAGTGTAGTTTGCATCGGTACATTAACTGTTGTTGCACATCATATAGTCGATGCATGATCTGGTAAATAGACTGCACTATTAGTTCTCCTGCATACATTGCATCAGTTCAATATCTGCCATATGCATACATTGCATCGGTGCATTCATCAGGTGCCTTATTTCGAAGTCGATGCATATTCATGAGCATAGTCAGTGCATTCGGTTGTTTCATGCATATACAAAGTCTGCACATTCTCTGCTGATATGTTCGAGCATTCATCCTCAATGTGCATACTTTCCTATATGCATTTGTGCGATCTTTCAAAACAAAGTCTATACACTCTTTACCATGCATTCAAAGTCTATACATTCCATTGCTGGTACGAGTGGTTAAGTTCATGCATCATAACTCCAGCAAGTCTATACATTCTTGCATCGTTGTGCTTCACGCATACACAAAGTCTGTACATCGTCTTGTCGCATGCATGCAAAGTCTGTACATTGGTGTCGCATGCACACTAAGTCCATACACTCCTTGATAGCATGCCTGAGCACTCATTGTCATTGTACATACTTTCCTATATGCATTTGTGCATCTTTCAAGATAAAGTCTGTACACTCTTCACCCGGTATTCAAAGTCTATACATTCTGTTGCATACATACGTAAGGCAGTGTCATGCACTCAAAGTCCACACATGCACACGCATAGTTTGTGCATTATGCATTCGTGCTTAAACTCCTAGGCATAGCAAGTCTGCACATTGGTTGTACATTGCACACAAAGTCTGTACACTCGTTGATGGCATGCCCGTGCATTCATCATCAATGTGCATACTTTATTATATGCATACTGCATTACACGCTATAAAGTCTGTACAGGCTTAGTTCAAATATAAAACTTACTCGATGCATCCTTGTCTTTTCCTTCAGATTGATTCAAACTGATAATATGTTCAACCTGACAGAACATCTGTTCGAGAAGCTTAAGAAGGGCACGTAATCTAAGGATGGAGGTCTAACCCTGATCGTGACACGTGGAACCATTGTGTTGGGATACCGCCACGTGGACTAAGGCCTCTGGGCGGGAATCATGGAAAGCACACGCCCTACCTCACTGCTCTATAAATAAGAAGCTTCTTCCTGAAGAGAAGAGTGATCGAAGCAGGAGAACTTATCTGAAAGAGCAGAAGCAGAGAGAGAGCATGCACGATCCAGAAGAAGAGAAAGAAAAGAAAAAGAGAGAGAGAGAAAGAAAGAAGTTACAGAAGAATAGAGAGAGAGAGTTCGTGAAAAAGAAGATAGAAGACTCCATCAGAAGATCCGTTTTCACTGGAATCTGGATCAAATTCAATCCAATCAGCTCCATGGGAGCCACATTTGCATTTCATTGATTACAGCTTTCAGTCGCTGTTAGTTCTTGTTTCCTGCTTTCATTTTTAACCTTTTTTCAAGCTATTTGTCAGCGAGCGAGGTGAATACCTCGGACAGCAAGCTGTGAAGCTCAGCGGTTTGCAGAGGAGGATTCCTCTGGACAGGTTAAGCTGTAATCCCCAGTGGTTGCAGAGGTGTGGTATCCTCTGGTCGGCGAAGCTGTAATGCCCAGCTGTTCAAGCTGTTTGTCAGCGGTTGTAGGCAAGCTATGAGGCCCAGCGGTTTAAGCTGTGTATCAGTGGAATCCACACTCAGGATTGAGTGTGGGGTGGATGTAGGTCTGGAGGATCGAACCACCTAAAAACTCTTCTTGCACTGTGGTTTGAATGTTCATTTATGCTTCCGCTAGATGAATGCTTAGGCCGACCTGTTTCCTCAGTTTAATAGAGATTTGATTGCATGTTCTGTGTTTGATTAAACACATCACTGGATTTTGGTAGAACTGAATCTGTTTTTATTTTCATATCTCTGAGTGTTCTAAGTTTCTAATTGGGAGTAATTTTCAAAGGGGAGATTCATTCACCCCCCTCTGAATCCATCGCACCGATCCCAACAATTGGTATCAAAGCGGGTCTCTGTGCATTTAGATCCAACGATCTACAGAGGATTCTGCTACTTCCGTGGTGCATTTCAGAGTGGGTCTGGTGTCATCATTCTCGGTGCTCCTGTCTCACTAAGTCGGTGCCTGGCTGTACCACTGTTGACTCCGGTGCATTTCTCATCTCCTTCATTTGATCAAGTTATTTCTCGATGGCTCATCCACCGAACTTCAGAGGTGCCGATTTTGATTTATGGATGGAAAAGATGCATCAGCATGTAAGAACAACCGATCCTGATCTTTGGAAGGTAATGACTCACGGTCCACACAAATTATCGAGAGATAAATCCAAATGGACCGAGGAAGATAAATTGAAAGACTCCATCAATTATAGAGCACTGAACATGGTGAAAGCATCAATTGACAAAACACTAATCTCATACGTCTCATCTTGCAGGACTGCCAAAGAAATTTTGAACAAACTGAAGGAAGGGAGCTGCAAAAATGATAATCGATGCTTGGTGGCTCAAGGAAGTGAACACAGCAGCAATCAAGATAGAGAACAGGACTATGATCAGGTAAACATCTTTGAAGACTATGCCCTGGATGATTGGATTACTGCATATAATGAATTATTAGACTCTCATGATCATTTAAGAAAGCAATATAAGAAGATGAAAAAGAAAATTGATAAAAATGATTCTAATTCATCATGTGAAAAGTGCTTGAAGGTCAATGAACTATATGATAAATGTCTATCTGAAACTCACGTGAATATGAAGCAAATGTGCATGCTGAAAAATGAAAATCAAGAATGTGCCAACAAAATTTCTAAACTAGAAAGTCAGTTAAAGCTGAAAACTAATGAACATCTGATAAATCTGGAAGAGTTGGAAAGGATTAATTCCGATCTGGAGAAATTGAAAGCTGAGAATGGAGAAACTCAGAGAAATAATGAAAATCTTAAAGCTGAAATAGAGAAAATAAGCAAGGAAGGCATGTAGGGTTTCTCTTTAACATCGATCTGCAACAAGTGCTTGGCTCTAAAAGAGCGTAATGAAGATCTGTATGATAAAAATGAATGGCAGAGGAAGTTGATTGCTTCCCTTAGAGAGGAAAATAAAGATTTGTTGAAAGATAAACTTGATTTTGAACAAAGGGAAGAGAAACTGATTGAAAGACTGGACTTGATATCCAGTAGTGAAAAATGCAGTGAAGGATTTGAGAAGTTGATTGAGGAGAATAAAGATCTGAAGGAACAAAACAAAAACCTCAAAGTCCTAAACACTGTTATTTCAGAGAGGCTTCTGTCTATAGAAAGAGAAAGATGTGCTGGCAATGAAATTCAAGCTGGAAAATTTGACAATGAGAACCACGAATTGAAAGCTGAAATTGAGGAGTTAAAACTGTTAAAAACCGGCATGTCTGAACAACTTCTCATGTTAAAGAAAGGAAAACTGCTTGCATTGAAGAAACAAACATACTGAGCAGTCTGGAAGAAGAAATTGAGAAATATAAAATTGTAAACAAGGTCCTGAGTGAATGCGTTAATTGTAGTGAACAGGAGATAGTCAGTTATGAACTTCACATTGCATCTCTGGAAGAAAAAATTCAAGATCTGGAAAAACCAACATCCGAGTCTGTTAAAAATAAGAGAAAAATGAAAGTTGTCATAAAAAGTGAGGATAAGAACTCAAAGAAGGGGATAAGCTGTAGTTCTGATGTTAAGGAAAGTGTGAGAAACCAGCTATACACCACTTTTGTGCAAAGCTCTGATGTAGCTGGTATCTCATGTCAATCCCCAAAACAAAACAAAAACCTGAAAACACCCTCATCATCTGCATTTCAATTCAAAGCACAGAAAAATGAAAAATAAACGAAAATTATAAAGAATAGTCAAAAATTGAAAAAGAAGGGTCAAACAAAGAAGGTAAAGAATGTTCCTATTCATGACCCAAGATTTGCTAGCTTGGCTGAATTTGATGGGTCAATGCACACTGCTCATGCCTCATGTACTCATTCGCATGCATCTAGTCAGTCTGTTAGTAACCATGTTGCCAGGGAATCACAAGCATCATGTCACTACTGTGGTAGGCATGGTCATTATATGGATGACTGCAGTATTATGAAAAGTGATGATGTGATGCATGATAAATTTACTTCAAATCATCATCACCACCCCAAAAGAAACACGTTTGCTTCAAACCAACACATCATCTGTTATAACTGTGACAAACGTGGTCATAAAGCTGTTGAGTGCTGGTTTGGGTCTTCATGGGGGTACAGTGACTCAAGAGGTAAGCATCTCAGGTGCTTCAAGTGTGGGAAGTATGGCCATACAGTCAAGGATTGTTGGCATGCCCAAAGAGGCCATGGTAATAACCAACTCTTCAAATTCTCTGCCAAAAGACCTGTGAATCTTTCATGTTTCAACTGTGGTGAGCCAAGTCACAAATCTGCTGAATGTTGGATGTATAAGAATAATAATCAAAAAGTTCATGTAAACAACAGAACATTTCATGCTCAGTTTCATAGGTCTCATGCTGCTTTTGATATGCATCATAGGACCAGAAAATCTACTGTTTCATGTAGATATTGTGGTAAACTTGGTCACTTCATGGCAAATTGTTATCAGATGGATTTTGATGATAATGTCGCTAAGAAACTGTTCATAACTCCTGTTAGGTCTAATACAGGACCCAAGGTGGCTTGGGTTCCTACAGGATCAAACTGATTACTTTGCTGCAGGTGTGCCTTGGGATGAATAAAAAGGGGTCAATAAACCAAGGCACTCAAAGATTGAAAGACCCCATGATCCTGCTCTTCAGGTCAGTTCTGAACATTTTAAATTTCATCATCCGAAAATTGAGAATTTGAAATGACTGTATATCATGTTGCTCTGTTGGTGCTTAGTTGAAACTTTCTGAAAATTTGAAATGAACTTGATGTATTTGGTAGGTTCTCTCTCTGGTTGAACAGCATGAATTTTCTTCGAGCATAAACTTTAAAATCATGAGCTGTGCTTTCATTGCATATCATGCACTGCATCAGAGAGAGCTTGTCTGTTGTCGCTTAATGATCATGCTACTCTTTATTAGATTTGCTGCATACTGCACATTTGAAGAGTAGTGCATGTAATAAAATTTGAAAAACCTAAAAAGATATTCCATTGCATCTAGACAGGGGGAGCTTTCCTGTTTCATCTCTTCACCTCTTGAACTCTCTCTGTCTAGCTATCTGATCTACTCGCTACACTTAGGTGGTTCACCTAAATTCTCTGTTGTCATTATTGAAATAGCTGATCTGTCTGAATTCTAGACTCAGCTACTGCTTGTTGATATACTCTCTTTAATGCTCTTCTCTCTTGTTGCTGACTCTTTCACTAGCTTACACTCATTCTTCACATACTTCTTAGCTGGTGTGACTGATGTGTTTCTATTGTTGATTATTTGGTCAGCTATTTTTTTTTGATCTGATCTGAGGAACACAAGCTGTAGGCCATGCAATTCAGTCTGAGAATCATGTAGAAACTCCTATCATATAGGCTTAAGAATAACCACTAAATCAGACTGATGTAAGAGTTATGTATTCTCAGATTTGCACTTAAATGACTTGAAAATATCTGAATGATAAGTTATAATAGACTTTAGCCATTTGTGTCATGAAAACCTTAGATTCACTCATCTGAAATCTGAAAATTTGAAATCATGGCTACTTTGGTTGAGATACATAGAGTGAGTATTGTCTTAAACACTTGCCTGGAAAATGTTGACTAAAAGGAAAAATTGAATTCAGAGCAATGACTTGGTCACTGAGAAACTGGGTTCTCTATCAATGAAATAAAGTAAACCTATGTCATGAAGTGCCATAGTTATCTCTGGTGAAAATTTATTGAAAAATCTGATAGAGCAATGGCATATTTGTGTTGAGTAACTGGGGAGTCTGGCCTCTAATCAAGGTGTCTCCTCACGTAAAAAGACATTTCTATTGCTAACTCTGGTCTCAATGTTGAGAGGCAATGATAGTTATCACACTGAGTAACTGGGTCACTTCACCTGAGACGTGTTGTGTCTCACGTAAAAAGGTGTTGATTAACTTAAATTGCTCAGGAAAAGTATAATGTGCTTCAAATGAAAATATCTTGCAAATTCTGTCAACTCATGCTCTTGTAAAAATGTTTAATCTCAACACTAATCTGTGTAACTCTCAAAGGAGTCATTGAGATCATGCGTGTAAGATAAAGATGATTGGTCCTGAGTGTTATCTGATCATTTGGTTCACCTTATTAAAACTTGAATTCAGATATAAGTATTGAGTTTAATTGACAAATTTGGTATACATCATAATTAAATCAGGTTGGTCAAGTTGCCAATTCATAACCCTCTATGATGGGAGAGTCTATTCATGTTAAGACTTATTGTAGTAGTGCATGCATTAAAATCCCTCATGATCTGATTCACCCCTGACAACTCGATCAACAGGAACTTAGTTGACAATCCTCTCTTATTAGTTGATTGATTCCTGAGATGATCTACTCTCCACATTGTTGGAATCTTCCATCTTGTTTCTATAACCAGTTCTGATTCTGTGGACTTTCCACCTGCTTTATTCTGTGATGGTAGATTTCAGTTTGCTTCATTGCATAATCAGAGTTTATTCATGCACTTCAAGGGGTGTTCTGGGTCATCTGCATTTAAGGGGAGAGTAGTCATTCATTCATATTCATTTTGGGGGAGAATAGCTCTAATGTGCCTTCATGTTGTCAAAGGGGGAGATGTTATATCAATCTATTCATATCTCATGCTTTTTTCTCTTTTTGATGAAGTCAAAGGGGGAGATAGCTTGGATCTGTGTATCTCATAGTGTTGTCATCATCAAAAAGGGGGAGATTGTTGTGCCCCTATGGTTTTGATGTCAGCAAGCACTATGAGTATGAATTGTTCTGATGTCAGCAAGCACTATGAGCATGATTGATTGATTGATTTGAGAGTGGGCACATTCATCTCATTGCATTGTCTGTCTCTGCATTGGTGCAACTCTCGTTCCTGCATAACAAGTGTAGTTTGCATCGGTACATTAACTGTTGTTGCACGTCATATAGTCGATGCATGATCTGGTAAATAGACTGCACTGTTAGTTCTCCTGCATACATTGCATCAGTTCAATATTTGCCATATGCATACATTGCATCGATGCATTCATCAGGTGCCTTATTTCGAAGTCGATGCGTATTCATGAGCATAGTCAGTGCATTCGGTTGTTTCATCCATATACAAAGTCTGCACATTCTCTGCTGATATGTCCGAGCATTCATCCTCAATGTGCATACTTTCCTATATGCATTTGTGCGATCTTTCAAAACAAAGTCTATACACTCTTTACCATGCATTCAAAGTCTATGCATTCCATTGCTGGTACGAGTGGTTAAGTTCATACATCATAACTCCAGCAAGTCTATACATTCTTGCATCGTTGTGCTTCACGCATACACAAAGTCTGTGCATCGTCTTGTCGCATGCATGCAAAGTCTGTACATTGGTGTCGCATGCACACTAAGTCCATACACTCCTTGATAGCATGCCTGAGCACTCATTGTCATTGTACGTACTTTCTTATATGCATTTGTGCATCTTTCAAGACAAAGTCTGTACACTCTTCACCCGGCATTCAAAGTCTATACATTCTGTTGCATACATACGTAAGGCAGTGTCATGCACTCAAAGTCCACACATGCACACGCATAGTTTATGCATTATGCATTCATGCTTAAACTCTAGGCATAGCAAGTCTGCACATTGGTTGTACATTGCACACAAAGTCTGTACACTCGTTGATGGAATGCACGTGCATTCATTATCAATGTGCATACTTTATTATATGCATACTGCATTACACGCTATAAAGTCTGTACAGGCTTAGTTCAAATATAAAACTTACTCGATGCATCATTGTCTTTTCCTTCAGATTGATTCAAACTGATAATATGTTCAACCTGACAGAACATCTGTTCGAGAAGCTTAAGAAGGGCATGTGATCCAAGGATGGAGGTCTAACCCTGATTGTGACACGTGGAACCATTGTGCTGGGATACCGCCACGTGGACTAAGGCCTCTGGGCGGGAATCATGGAAAGCACACGCCCTACCTCACTGCTCTATAAATAAGAAGCTTCTTCCTGAAGAGAAGAGTGATCGAAGCAGGAGAACTTATCTGAAAGAGCAGAAGCAGAGAGAGAGCCTGTACGATCCATAAGAAGAGAAAGAAAAATAAAAAGAGAGAGAGAGAAAGAAAGAAGTTACAGAAGAATAGAGAGAGAGAGTTCGTGAAAAAGAAGATAGAAGACTCCATCAGAAGATCCGTTTTCACTGGAATCTGGATCAAATCTAATCCAGTCAGCTCCATGGGAGCCACATTTGCATTTCATTGATTACAGCTTTCAGTCGCTGTTAGTTCTTGTTTCCTGCTTTCATTTTTAACCTTTCTTCAAGCTGTTTGTCAGCGGGCGAGGTGAATACCTCGGACAGCAAGCTGTGAAGCTCAGCAATTTGCAGAGGAGGATTCCTCTGGACGGGTTAAGCTGTAATCCCCAGCGGTTGCAGAGGTGTGGTATCCTCTGGTCGGCGAAGCTGTAATGCCCAGCTGTTCAAGCTGTTTGTCAGCGGTTGTAGGCAAGCTGTGAGGCCCAGCGGTTTAAGCTGTGTATCAGCGGAATCCACACTCAGGATTGAGTGTGGGGTGGATGTAGGTCTGGAGGACCGAACCACCTAAAAACTCTTCTTGCACTGTGGTTTGAATGTTCATTTATGCTTCCACTAGATGAATGCTTAGGCCGACCTGTTTCCTCAATTTAATAGAGATTTGATTGCACGTTCTGTGTTTGATTAAACACATCACTGGATTTCGGTAGAACTGAATCTGTTTTTATTTTCATATCTCTGAGTGTTCTAAGTTTCTAATTGGGAGTAATTTTTAAAGGAGAGATTCATTCACCCCCCTCTGAATCCATCGCACCGATCCTAACAACATGCAACAGTTAAGCCGCCCCCTGTTCCACAGAAGAAAAAATCATCATGAACTATATTATTCAGAAGCAAGAAGGACAAGGAACCACCATTAAATCCGATAGATATTGCAGATATGGAGACATTAGATCCCAATGCAGATGACGACACTCCCGAGCCCTCTATTGAGCCCTGCATCAGTGGGAGTCATGACTCCGATGATGATAGTACATCGACAGGGTCTTCATCCCATGGAGGTGGCGGTTCTCAAGGTGGTCAATGGAGTCGTCGTGGGGATACTAGTGCTGGTGGGAGAGAGTATAGCAGTGGTCAAGGTAGAGGTCATGGAGGCCAAGAACATGCCGCATGGACAGAGGAGCAACACTTCACACATGCCACACAAGATGAGGATCACGGTGTTCCACCACCAGGGATGAGGCGGGCAGATGATCATTGGGATCCCTACTATGGAAGTTCGGTGGCAGACAGTACCAACTATCAAGGCATGTTGTCTGATTTTGAGAGAATGAGCACACATGACTCTCAGGGATCTAGAAGCTCGTATGGACGGTCATGGCCGCAGCAGCCGATGTATCATGGCGACTCAGATAGCAGTAGTTCATTTTTCCCATCGTATCCATATCCTTATGCCGCAACTGCGCCTGTAGAGGTCGTATACGCACAAGGTTCGCAGTGGTATGAATACTACGTATGCATGTACTGGGAGAACTATGCAGGTTCAATGCGCTATGAAGACTATCTGTCCTATCTGCGGATCACATTTAATGTCAGATTGTTTGGAGATGGGCACTGGCCCAGTTTGTGTCCATAGTCTTAATGAGTATGTATCATTTGGTTATATTTATAACTAACTAATAATTAATTATGAATTTCATCATATCTTGAGTTTTGTACTTATCATTGAAATTACTAATGTAAACTTTTACATCATTTGCAGGTCATCATGGACGGACGGCGTCACCCTGCGTGGGAGCATGGATACTCTGTTGAGGGTGATGGACATGTGCACTGTAGATACTGCGAACATCGCGTCACCGGTATACACAGATTTGCGGAGCACCTTGCGGGAGTGGGACGCGATGTTCATGCATGCGACCGAGTTCCGGGAGATGTCTGACATTCCTTTCGGACACAGTTACAGGAGAGATACGGTTCTCGTAGCACACCCAGGGCATCTTCTTCTACGTCCCGGGTACCCCCACTACGAGTACCGAGCAGAGCAGGATCTTCCTCCACGTCTAGAGTTCGAGCAGCACTAGTACCAGCACCAGTCGCACCAGTAGCACATGATAGAATAGAATGTATAGATGTAGTGAAGACTTTTTTTAGAGATTTTCATGTACCATCCATCGCTGCACATGACCCGTCATTTGTGCATATGGTTACATATTTTCAATCCCACCCACATGTACCTCCACCCACTAGTATAGAGTTAGATTATACGGGTGATCAGTATCATGTATCTGATGATGAATTTTGGGATTCGGACTTCACTGATGACGAGAATTAGTGAGTTTTGGGATTCGGGCTTCACAGATGAAGAGGATGAGTGAGTTTTTGTATTTTATACTTCATGAATGAATGTCATTATTATGTCACTGTTTACTTTAACATATTAAGTAATTTAAGTGAATTTTTTATGTATTATATATAATAGGATGTTTAATTAAGCGGTGTAATATATTATTTTTATATAATTAATTATGTATAATTTAGTATGGATCTATTATCATAAAAAAACTCTACATTCTAATATTTGTAAATATATATAATATTTAATCTTTAAATAAAATTTTATTAAAAATTTAAAAAAATTAAAAAATCACACGCCGAGAGCCTGAGAGGGCGGACCGGGTCCTATGACCGAGAAAGAGATTAAGTTAAAGCATGCATAAAAATGCAATAAGACAGCTTTTATTAGTCTGATTTTCACGATGGATTATTATTATTATCTTTTCTAAAAAAATTTTGGACTTGTTAAAATTCGCGTCCGGCATCATGGACACTAATTCTTTAATTGGCGTCTTCTCAAAGTGACGTAAATTTCCAGCTTAGGTCGACTTATGCTTCCATTGTGTCGACCCACAAGAATTGGCGTCTCTTTTGCGCAGACGTTGATTCTAACTTTTCTGATTTTTAATTGAATTTTAAATCAATGAATTGGCACTTCTTCAGGAGGGCGCTAATTAATTAACATCTCTTTGCATGGACACGAATTATGATTTTTTAATTTATTTCAAATTTTTTGCGCAAGAATTAGCGGCGCCGACACTAGACGTCAATTTCTAAGTTGCAGGAGGTTGAAATTTCTTTTATAGCAAGCTTTTGAATCTACGAAAGTTTTTATTTAGTAGGAGATTTCGTTCGAAGTTTTCGACGGATATGTCTGAAAATCCATCGAAAAAATATTTATTTTTTTAAAAAATTAAAATTTATATATATATAATCTGTTTAAATAAAACTAATCCAGATATAATAATAAAAACATAAAAGTAATCCGTCGAAACTTATTTAAATAAAAACATAAAAACAATCCATCACAGAGGAATGAAACACAATAACATTCATCAAATTTCTAATAAAAAAAATCAACAAAGATCGTCCATATCCTCATCCTCCCCTTCCTGCTCGTCTCCTTCATCGTCTCCGTCTTGCTCGTCTCCTCTGTCGGCACTCGTTGCAGGATCCTATATTAAGAAAATAATAACATTAAAATATGCATTCATAAAATCCTCTTATGCCTAATTAAGTCAGCAAGATAGTAGAGCTCTGTGCAGAGGAGAAGGAAAAGGAGGCAGGGGGTGGGCTCTAGACCACTCTCTACCAATAAGGGTGGCTGAGAGTGCTCAGAATTAATGGCTTACCTTTCCGGAGTGATTCCTTTGGTTTTTATAGTGGTTCATTCTCTTTTGGGGGCAGGGGAAAAAGGAGTGTTTAGGGGTCGTTACCCCTTAAATGCGGGCTCTCCCTTGTTCGAGGGCACTTACCCTTCTTTCCTCTTGACACTCGGGCTTCCCTCGGTCGGTTACGCTCGGCCGCCGTTTGGGCTCTCGATCGGTCCGAGGGAGTTGGGTGTCTTGATAAGCGGGCCCAACAATGGGGCTGTCACTTGTTGGGTTCTACGGTTCCAATCGGGCCGCATTGGGTCACACATCTTTTGGGCCGCTAATTTATCTCAGTCCATATATATATATATATATATATATTATATATATATATATATATTCCTAGGTATCATTCATTTCAAGAAAATTACAAACACGCCTACGTGGTTAACTAATTGTATCATGACATTGATTGGGTGAATATGGAAGGTTAGATCATGCAGCCAAAAGCATTAATAACGATCGTGAAGCCCAGATTTGAAAGGATTTGACTGATTATTGCATGCGACGTTCCACTACCGTTCCCTGTCATCCATCCTTGAAGAATGGATGTACGTGTTCTATGTCCTCCACCTCAAAATTAAGCTGCTACCCACCCCTATCCCACTACAAGAAAAAGTGGCTATAGCGACCGAATTAGAGACCGATTAAATCGGTCGCTAGTCGGTCCCAAATAGAGACCAATTCGGCGACCGAAATAATCGGTCGCATATCTGAGACCGTTTTGGCGACCGAATTTAGTTCGGTCTCCAATCGGTCGCTATATTTAGCTCGAATTTATTCCGGGCTCTTTTTTTTCAAAATCGACCGAATTGGAGACCGATGTTGCGACCGAATATATTTCGGTCTCTAATCGGTCGCTGCTATGACTGCATTTACCCCGCGACCATCTCCCCCCTGCATTTACTTCTGATTACCCTTCCTCCACCGGAGCTCTCCCCTCCCCCTCCGGCCCCCTCGCCCTCCCCCCCCCCCCCTCTGCCTTGCGGCCACGGGCGTGGCGAGCGGCGTGGTGGTGGACGGACGCCGGAGCTCGCTGTCTCGGCCAGCCCCGCACCATCCTCGCCGTCGACCTCGTCGGTCCCCGTCGTCCTCGTCGTCACCCTCCTCGGTCTGGTAAGTCCTCTCCCTCTCGATCTCCCCCCCCTCTCCTCTCCCTCCAGCCCCGCGCCTCTCTCCCCCCCCCTCTCCCTCCCCGCCGGCCATCGACCATGCCCTATTTCTCATTTTTTTTCTTCTTGGAGGGGTTCCAGTGAGGGGGGTTTCGGTGGGAGGGGGTGGCGGGGGAGGTTGGTCTGGGAGGGGGGGTGGAGCTCGGGTGAGGGGGAGGGGGCTCCGCAGGGGAGGGGGAGGGGGCTGCGCAGGGGAGGGGGAGGGGCTCCGGTGGAGGGGAGGGGGCTCCGCAGGGGTGAGGGGGAGGGGGCTCCGGTGGACGGGAGGGGGCTGCGCAGGGGGAGGGGCTCCGGTGGGGTGAGGGGGAGGGGGCTCCGGTGGAGGGGAGGGGGCTGCGCAGGGGGAGGGGCTCCGGTGGAGGGGGGGCTGCGCAGGGGGATGGGCTCCGGTGGAGGGGAGGGGGCTCCGCAGGGGTGAGGGGGAGGGGGCTCCGGTGGAGGGGAGGGGGTTGCGCAGGGGGAGGGGCTCCGGTGGAGGGGAGGGGGTTGCGCAGGGGGAGGGGCTCCGGTGGAGGGGGGGCTGCGCAGGGGGAGGGGCTCCGGTGGAGGGGGAGGGGCTCCGGTGGAGGGGCTCCGGGGGAGGGGCTATGCTCGTGCAATGAACCTGATTTATTTAAGACTCTTGAGATGGTGTCCACATATCATTTGTTCTCCTGTAAAATAGTGTGAAATATTATAAGATTATCTTTTTAGTTTGTCCGGTCCGTTATTAATGTTCTGGCTTCAATATGCAGTCCATTTATTGTGTCATGTATTTTCCCCAATTCTTATTTTTCGATTTAAAACTGTAGCAAACCCAAAATCCAAGAACTTGAGAACCAACAAATCCAAACATTGGATTATGAGAATTTTAAAGCAAAGGTACAAGATGAACTCTACATATGACCCCATCATTCTTATGAGAACCAAAAATAGTGTAAAAATTCAACAGATGTAATACGTGTCACTAGAGTTTTATTTAAAGACTGAGGCTTAAATAATCATTCCATGGCCTCTTTTTCTATCTGCGTTCTCAAACGCAATCTTAACGTTTGAAGGCACTTTGTCACGACCCGCAAGCGATGGACTAATTTCGTAGGGCCACTTTGATAAAGAAGTAAATCCGATTACGATAGATTAATTAGGGTGAGACGAGTTATTCTTATTTAGTTCGTTTTTTTTTCTTAATCGGAGTCGGTTAGAGATAAAGTTAGGGTATGTGAATTCTTAAAAAGGGGTGAAATAAATCACCCGAGGTGGGTTAGGAGTGGGTCAGTCGGGGTGATATACCCGCCCCTAATTCACTCCAAAAATATCTCGGAGATGACAATCAAATATTACACTAGAGAATCTTAATCATGCCAATGGACAATACTATCACTCTCCAGATCAAATATTCCTGAGCTGTCAACACTTTATTCAAGGAGAAATTCATGGGTAATCTATGTTTTATTCAAGGTCCCTTACCAACTCAGTTTCTGTTTTAATCCGAATTATTTGCCGACTCCTCGTGTCATTTCGGCACAATTTTCTCATTTACGAAGAGAAAATGGCATCTTGTTACCCACAGAGAAAAAAAAAAGCAAGACAAATGCCATCCAAAAATCTGAGACACACTGATCAGCACTTGAAAATGGAACACCTAAAGACAAAAAGATGGAGGGACATACAAGCAGTTTGGAACCAAAGGTTTACCTGTTGCAAGGTACTCAGGAGCAGCATATCCGTATGTTCCCATGACCCTAGTTGACACATGGCTCTTGTTACCAGTTGGTCCATCTTTTGCCAAGCCAAAGTCGGAAAGCTTGGCATTATAATTTTGTAGGTTTGCAAAGAAGGGATTTGAGAGGCAGAACATCATGACGGGGAACGTTAATCAAGAAAACATATCATCCATCAACTATAAGACAAGGGTCTCCACTTACTGAATCAAGAAGCACATTTGATGTCTTAAAATCCCGATATATAACCTTTGTTTCAGCACCATGCAGAAAGGCCAGCCCCTTTGCGGCTCCAAGAGCAACCTTCATCCTAAGGTTCCAGGAGAGAGGCTGGAAGTATGAACCCCCTGCAGAATCGACATTGTGGGGTTCAAAAACTGATTCAAAAGAACTACGTAGGTAACCATTGGGTAAAAGGTGAGGCCACTGCGCATTGCAATTTTTTTTCTTTAAGAAAACAGGTGCCTAAATGAGTCAGCAAACCAAACGGTGCAGAGAATAATCGAAACAGACATACTCCTAAAAAGATGGTTCTCCAGGCTTCCCCGTGGCATGAACTCATACACCAGCAGCCGGTGGTCATCCTCCAAACAGTACCCTATCAAACTCATAAGGTTGGGATGGTACAGCCGACCAAGAAAATTAACTGAATGTGTTGGATGTTACAATAAAATTCATGTTTTCATTGTGTACATGTATTGTCAATTTCACATGTTATTGCTATGTTTTTAGAATGTGTTAGTATCTTGTCAATATTTAATTAGTTGGGTGTTGTATGTTAGCTGAGATGCGTGGGTGCAACCTAACATTGCACGTATCTTAGGAGAGCGTGTTAAGCCCGTGTCAATCAATCTACCCGTTCAAGACTTTGGGATTGATGTGCACGTTCTCATTTTGAATGATGAGAATGTGTATATCTAACTCAAAGTCTTGAATTGTCCCGTTTGGACAGTCTGTGAATGTTTGATCGCACTTAGGTGGTTAATTACTATATGTGTTTGTGTTGTTTGTTAAAAATTTTGGCTGGATGCGTCTTCTCATTCCTCTCTGATATACCTTTATTGATTTTGATTATTTTCTTAACCACTTATTAGTAAGTGTTTAAGAAAATTTCTTAATCAATAAATATTTTGTGGTATATCGGAGAGGTGTGAGGAGATGCTGCCGAAATTTTTAGCAAATAACACAACACATATAGTAATTAATCGTGCGATCAAACCTTCACAGATGGGTTAAAAAGTGAAAATCTAAATGATATTTCCTTCCTATTTAAAATGGCAGAGATGGACGATGTGAGGAAAGGGTTGGAGTTTTTATTTTGTTAAACATGTTAAAGTTTTGTGTGTTTACATTTCATTTGCATAGGGAAAATGTCTGAAGATCGTTCATGGATGTACCGTAGAGTAGTTAAAATTTGAAATACCGGTCGGATGGCCATGCCGGTCATTCCAATACGACCGGGGAGATGAAAGTGACTTGTCAGAACTGACGGAATCCAAATAGGATGCCCGGTTTGAGCTCGGCGCTCAAACTTCATTTTTAAAATACACTTAGTTCAAATGAACTGTTAGGACGGGTCCGGGGGTCTAAAATTTGAAATACCGGTCGGATGGCCGTGCCGGTCATTCCAATACGACCGGGGAGATGAAAGTGACTTGTCAGAACTGACGGAATCCAAATCGGATGCCCGGTTTGAGCTCGGCGCTCAAACTTCATTTTTAAAATACACTTAGTTTAAATGAACTGTTAGGACGGGTCCGGGGGTCTAAAATTTGAAATACCGGTCGGATGGCCGTGCCGGTCATTCCAATACGACCGGGGAGATGAAAGTGACTTGTCAGAACTGACGGAATCCAAATAGGATGCCCGGTTTGAGCTCGGCGCTCAAACTTCATTTTTAAAATACACTTAGTTTAAATGAACTGTTAGGACGGGTCCGGGGGTCTAAAATTTGAAATACCGGTCGGATGGCCGTGCCGGTCATTCCAATACGACCGGGGAGATGAAAGTGACTTGTCAGAACTGACGGAATCCAAATCGGATGCCCGGTTTGAGCTCGGCGCTCAAACTTCATTTTTAAAATACACTTAGTTTAAATGAACTGTTAGGACGGGTCCGGGGGTCTAAAATTTGAAATACCGGTCGGATGGCCGTGCCGGTCATTCCAATACGACCGGGGAGATGAAAGTGACTTGTCAGAACTGACGGAATCCAAATCGGATGCCCGGTTTGAGCTCGGCGCTCAAACTTCATTTTTAAAATACACTTAGTTTAAATGAACTGTTAGGACGGGTCCGGGGGTCTAAAATTTGAAATACCGGTCGGATGGCCGTGCCGGTCATTCCAATATGACCGGGGAGATGAAAGTGACTTGTCAGAACTGACGGAATCCAAATCGGATGCCCGGTTTGAGCTCGGCGCTCAAAGTTCATTTTTAAAATACACTTAGTTTAAATGAACTGTTAGGACGGGTCCGGGTGTCTAAAATTTGAAATACCGGTCGGATGGCCGTGCCGGTCATTCCAATACGACCGGGGAGATGAAAGTGACTTGTCAGAACTGACGGAATCCAAATCGGATGCCCGATTTGAGCTCGGCGCTCAAAGTTCATTTTTAAAATACACTTAGTTTAAATGAACTGTTAGGACGGGTCCGGGGGTCTAAAATTTGAAATACCGGTCGGATGGCCGTGCCGGTCATTCCAATACGACCGGGGAGATGAAAGTGACTTGTCAGAACTGACGGAATCCAAATCGGATGCCCGATTTGAGCTCGGCGCTCAAAGTTCATTTTTAAAATACAATTTGATTATTGAACTTATATATTGTGTGTGTGTATTTATATATATGAAAATGAGCTGGCTTAAACTATTGGCATACTCTTGTTAATGCTTGATTTCTTTATTAAGGATTTGATTATAATTTTTTTAAATGATATACAGGATCATCCGTCGCGATATGTTGGACGAGACGACGACCAGGATGATGTTGGACGAGACGACGACCAGGATGAGACATATGTGGAGGATTTGTGATTTTATTTTAGTTGTGTGTATGTTGTTATTTTATTATTATGGATGTATGATTATGGATGTATGATTAATTTGTGATTTTATTTTAGTTGTGTGTAATTTGAGGTTCGTGGAGATTGTGATCCGTGTAGTTGATTTACTATTGTTTTATGAAATTGTTATTTATCAGGTGTTTGTATGTGATGAATTTGAGATTTGTCGATATTGTGATTTGTGTAGTTGATTTTATATTTATGTTATGAATTTGTTATTTATCAGGTAATTTATTTATCAGTTTATATAAATTTATAAAAAAAAAAACTACAAACTTAGCGACCGAATAGGGACCGAACCCCATTCGGTCGCTTCCTACAGAGACCATGGTAGCCACCGTCTATGCGGTATAGCGACCGAATAGCGACCATATTTGTGACCGAACAGTTAGAGACCGATCCTGCGACCGATGTTTGTCGGTCGCTTATAGCGACCGATTCGGCGACCGATTTATAGCGGTCGCTATCAGAGACAGATTCGGCGACCGATCGGCATCGGTCTCTAACTGAGACCTATTCTGCGACCGATAGGTATCGGTCGCTATTTAGCGACCATGATATAGCGACCGATATATTCGGTCGCAAATTGGTGTCAGTTCGGTCGCAGTGCCTTGTTGCGACCGATCAGAGACCGAATAGCGACCTAAACGTCGGTCGCTATTCGCGCTTTTTCTTGTAGTGTCCCTTCCCGCGTTTCTTATATAAGTACATATGCTACGCCATTTTGTTTGTTCAAGTGTGTGTGTGTGCATGCGTGTGTGTGTGTGCATGCGTGTGTGAGAGAGAGAGAGAGATGGGTGTGACAACCAATATCGTTAAGAAGACACTAGTCGTGATCTTTTACTTCCTACTCATACCAGTTATCATGCCCTGTAAGTAAGCAAAAGGGTGTGCTTTTCCACAGCTTAATTAAGAATGCTGTGGGTGCGCTCATATATATATATATATATATATATATATAAGCCTGCTGCACTTTTTTCTTATTCTTGTTCTTTACTTTTTCACATAATAATAATATGTTATTGCAGCCGGAAAAGTACAGGTGATGGCACAGGAGAACCACCAGTGTGACACTCCGTGCGCCTCATGCAGTGGCTTCTGCATCAAGGACAGTTTTTGCAACGAGACATGCAGCAAGGCTGGAGTTGAAACGGGGTTCGGAGGCCATTGCGCGGGGCCCTTCTACCACCGCAACTGCAGGTGCTACAAGGGCTGCCCCGAGGTGCGGTGTGACACTCCCTGCGCCAAATGCCGTGGATTCTGCTTCCGAGACGTAGCATGTGACGAGGCTTGTAGGCTTGAAGGGCGGTACGGAGGCCATTGTGATGGGCCCTATTGGGACCGCAAGTGCAAGTGCTACCAGAAGTGTCCACCGGCCGTCGACACTACTTCCGCTTGGCCCCCAAGCGCTCTCGATCCATCCCTTTACTAGCTAAGCTAATATCTCCCATCCCCTGATCAGCTGGGTGTCCTAGCTAGCTAGCTAGCTAGTTAGACAAATATATCTATGGAGATCGGATGGATGTGTTATCATATTAATTAATTGCACACTTTCAATATATAGTGTGCAGTAAGTATAATTACTACCGGCAATAATCAATCAATCAATCTCTCAATTATATATATCAAGAACACCCTGAGCGAGCAAGCTATATATGTATTACAGCTTCATAATTAAGTTCTCTTTTTATAATAAAAGTATCGCTCATATCCCGCCAACGCCACTAATCTTATGTATGCAATTATCTAATATCCATTCTTTCATTGGGAATAAACATGAGTTGTGCTCTTTTATTTTCTTTTTTAAGGATTTCGCCAAATATTCTCCCTTTTTAAGAGTTTATATATCTTTGAATTCTTCTTCTTCTTCTTATTTTTGCATCGATTTGCATACAACACAATGCTAGCTTGCCGGTCTCCAAATTAAATTGCCCCATCACCCCTCGACATCTATTAATAATCTGTCAAAATATCTTATTTAATCCTCGACAATATATACGGTCACAAAAATCACAAGTACGTACAGTGTTAACGCCGCACCTTGCCCGCACAAAGCATAGATAGTAGTGGAAGCAGAATAGAAGAAGAAGTCAAAGCTAATGCCGAAGGCGTGGAAGCATAACGGACCTTGACGAACCCAACATGCTCGACCAGAGTTAAGGTAGGCCACGTGAGTCTACTCACTGGTCCACCCTCCGAATCTATTGGGGAGCCCGTCGCCAGAACATGAAATTCCACGGCCTCTAGGCGGAGGATGACTACGTGGTCATCGCGCTATCCTCACTGTCGTCGTTGTCCGACAATCGTCGAGAGACGACTAGGGGAGAGAATGGATAGAGAGGGATGGGGAGAGAAGGCTGTCGCACTACACACACACACACTCTCTCTCTATCTCTTGTACATTCACACTACGTTGAACCCACATCCATACCCCTGTCACACTCTCACTTACCTTCTCTCTCTACACCCTGTTAATATGGTGCCTTTACCTTTAAACTCTCTTCACCTTCACTCCACCACCTACGTGTGTTCACTTACACACTACACACACACACATGCCCTCCAAGCACACACACATTTCAATTTCATGCACACACACACATACACACTTCACCCAACACACCATATTTACATAGATGAGAGGGCGGAGGACTAGGTTGCACTACAAGAAAAAGGAAAAATAGGGGTGAATTTTAATATAGAATATTTTCATCTAAAAATCCATCGTCATAAATAGTGATAGAATTCTAATGATTAAAAAAACTTTAATAATTAAAGACGAAGTCATAAATAGTGATGAATTCTAATGGTTAAAAAATCCTTAATAATTAAAGGCGAAATATATTTCCATCTCAAAATCTACACAATTTTAGATAGATTTTGGGGTGAAATTTAATTCCATTGTAATTGTTAGTTTTTTTTAAAAGATTACCAAAATAGTTACGACAGAATTTAATTCCATACCAAAATCTGTCATAATTGTTGACAGATTTTGGGACGAAATTAGAATTCCATGGCAGATCTTTTTAGCATTTTTAAAAATAGGGTTAATATAATTTGCGATGGTATTAAATTCCATCACAAAATTTGTCTAACATTGTGACAGATTTTGGGACAAAATTAAATTTTTGTCACAAATTTTAATAACTCTATTTTAAAAATAAGTTAAAATGATCTTCGATGGAATTCAAATTTCATCCTAAAATCTTTTGAAAATTGTCACAGATCTTGGGATGGAACTTTATTCCATCGTAAATTTTACGAAGCCTATTTTTAATAAAAAATCTTAAAAATAATTATGATGGATTTTGAGATATAAATAATCCCGTCTCTAAATTTATTAACTTCATTTATTTAAAAAATGTTATAAAATAATTGAGACATAATAAAATAGAACCGAAAGGGCCGGCTAGTAGGCTGAACTCAAAGCCGGAGTCCAGCCCTTGCGCCTACTCGGGTCGGACTTTTAGGCTCGACCAAGGGTCCCCACGTTGAAAAAGGCCTTGCAGCCTAGCCCCAAATTGGGCCAAGATCGCAGGTCTGTCGGGCTGGCCTAGCTCATTGAATGCCCTAATTTGTACTAACAGCAAATCTATCTCAAAATCTTTTCCCCATATTTTACATTTATGCATGTAATGAATGTAAAATTAATTAAATTTACAAGCATTGACAAACGATACTTCAACTTAAGATTACGAAGATTCAACATTGAATTTACTCTCAAGTAACATCTAACCTACATTTTAACTTTGTTCAAGATCTGATCGTTGGATTAACTTCAAAGCGAGAATGTGACTATTGGATTTAAGTTTGATGAAGATGTGACGGTTGAGTTTGCTCCCGATCTAAATATGTTCGTTGGATTTAAGGCGTTTGATGATGATCCAACAGTTAGATTTACTCTCAATCTAAATCTATCTAGTTTCGATTGAAATCTGATCAAGATCTAACAGTTAGATTTATTACTCATCAAACACTGACAATTGGATCTAAAGTTTGATAAAAGTTCAATTATTAAATTTGCAAACCGTTAAATTTGCAACCGATGGGAAGGGGACTGATTATTCCATCACAAAACTGTCCCAAATTCATTGCTAGTTTGAGACGGAAATATTTTCGTCAGAAATCCATCCCAAATTAATGACAAATTTGTATTCCGTTTTAAATTCCGTTGCTGATTTGGGATGATGTTCTGATGAAAATATTTTCACCACAAATTACATATAGATTTGGGACGATTTTGTGATGGAATAGTCAAGTCCCCCCTCCCATCAACAACAAATTTAACCGTCTACAATTTTAACAGTCGAACTTTTATCAAAACATAAATTCAACGTTTAGAGTTAGATCAGTTGTAAATCTAACTATCAGATCTTGATCAGATTTTGATCGAGACCAGATAGATTTAGATTGGGAGCTGTGGACGCACTCTTGGGATTCATTTGTTTATTCGTTTGTTTGTTTGTTTATTTAGTGCGTGGGTGTGCCAGTCACAATGCGACAATTTATTCGGGCTCCGAAGAAGCCACTGGTGCACGACGCCCGACTGATCAGACAATAGTGAGTGTCTTATCGGACCAAAACCCGTCGCGCCGTAAAGGTCACGCCGTTAATTACATCTCCCCGGAGGGGAGAAAACCCTTGATTAGTCGCTAGAAAAATGGGCCCTATGGCCTAGAAAGAGATTAAGTTAAAGCATGCATAAAAATGCAATAAGACATCTTTTATTAGTCTATTTTCACGATGGATTATTATTATTATCTTTTCTAAAAAAAATTGGACTTTTTAAAATTCACGTCCGGCATCATAGATGCTAATTCTTTAATTGGCGTCTTCTCAAAGTGACGCAAATTTCCCGCTTAGGTCGACTTAGGCTTCCATTGTGTCGACCCATAAGAATTGGCGTCACTATGCACGGACGTTAATTCTAGCTTTTATGATTTTTAATTGAATTTTAAATCAATGAATTGGCGCTTCTTCACGACGGCGCTAATTAATTAACGTCTCTTTGCATGGGCACGAATTATGATTTTTTAATTTATTTCTAATTTTTTGCGCAAGAATTAGCGACGCCGGCGCTAGACGTCAATTTCTAAGTTGCAGAAGGTTGAAATTTCTTTTATAGCAAGCTATTGAATCTACGAAAAATTTTATTTAGTAGGAGATTTCGTTCGAAGTTTTCGACGGATATGTCTGAAAATCCGTCGGAAAAAAGTATTTATTTTTTAAAAAAAATTAAAATATATATATATATAACCTGTTTAATTAAAACTAATTCAGATATAATAATAAAAACATAAAAGTAATCCGTCGAAACCTATTTAAATAAAAACATAAAAACAATCCATCACAGAGGAATGAAACACAATAACATTCATCTAATTTATAATAAAAAAATCAACAAAGATCGTCCATGTCCTCATCCTCCCCGTCCTGCTCGTCTCCTTCATCGTCTCCGTCTTGCTCGTCTCTTCCGTCGGCACTCGTTGGAGGATCCTATATTAAGAAAATAATAACATTAAAATATGCATTCATAAAACCCTCTGATGCCGAAGTCAGTAAGGTAGTAGAGCTCTGTGCAGAGGAGAAGGAAAATGAGACAGGGGGTGGGCTCTATACCACTCTCTACCAATAAGGGTGGCTGAGAGTGCTCAGAATTAATGGCTTACCTTTCCAGAGTACTTCCCTTGGTTTTTATAGTGGTTCATTCTCTTTTCGGGGCTGGGGAAAAGGGAGTGTTTAGCAGTCGTTACCCCTTAAATGCGGGCTCTCCCTTGTTCGAGGGCACTTACCCTTCTTTCCTCTTGACACCCGGGCTTCCCTCGGTCGGTTACGCTCGGCCGCCGTTTGGGCTCTTCCCCGAGCGATCGTTACTCGGAATCCCAGGCCCGGAGGCCGCCTAGGTTGTGTCGGTCCGAGTGAGTTGGGTGTCTTGATAAGTGGGCCCAACAATGGGGCTATCACTTGTGGGATTCTGCGGTTCCAATCGGGCCGCATTGGGCCACACATCTTTTTGGCCGCTAATTTATCTCAGTCCATATATATATATATCCTGATAAGATGCCCCTTTTCGGATCCTTCTTCTTGGGTCCCAGATATATGCTTTCGGTGAATTTGGCTCCACTGTGTCCGGAATTATGTTCTGGACGTCTTTCGTGTTTGGATCCGTGTGATTCGGGTCAGTTCGGAGGCCCGGAACGTGTTCCGCGGCTTTTTCCGCGTGTTTTTCGATTCCCGCGTGTGTGTCTCGAAAACATCTACGGAACCCTGTAGCGGGTGAACCGGGTCGTTCATCTACCCGCGAGTGGTACCGTTGCGATCAGCGCGTCGCGAGGATCGAGGACGTTATTTTTCTATTTTTTAGGATTTTTTTGATTTTTCAGATTTTCTATAATTATCAAACCTTTTCTTTTCTTTTTCACCTTTTTTCTTCTTCTTCTTCCACCTTCCAACCGTTGCAGAGCGCCCTCCCCACCGCGCCATTCTTCTTCCCCGGGAGACCGAGACGCGGCCTCCTCCACTCCGGCAACGACATGGCCGTGGCGGCGGCGACGAGGCGGTCCCGGCGGTGCCCTTTTCGTGGCGGGAGGCGGGGCGTGCGGTGTGCAAAAGCTTCTTCCTTGATTTCGACGGCGATTCGGTGGAGCATTTGCTCCTTTGAGGTAGGGGGACGAATCCCTATGCTCATCTCGTCATCCCCCGCGATTTGTAGGCCGAATGGGAGCCGGGAGGGGTGTTTTTGAGCGGGATAAGGCAAAACCATGTTTTGGGGAGAGTTCGCCCGATCTATGGATTTGAGCAGCGATTCGGCGTTCTGATGGCCTAGAATCATACTAGGGATCCCCTGTGGTCTTCCCCTTTGATTTCCCCATCTCCTACGGAGGTATGGGGGCGTGGTTGAAATTTTTGGGCGTTTCACGCCGTTTCGTTGTCAGACCGGTGTGACGGTCCTTCCAGTGACCGTCACACCATGTGACGCGCCTAGGTGGGTGCGTTACAGTCACGTTTTAGCCGTTGGGGTCCGTGGGCTGTGACGGTCCCACGATAGACCGCCAGGGCGCGGTGACATGCCTGGGTTGGACCGTCAGGGACTATTCGACCGTTGGTTTTGACCGTTGGGGGTCAAGGCATGTGACGCACCATGCCTGGCGCGTTACAGCCTTGTAACGCCCCTGTGTGGGTGCGTAAGAGCAGGCGAACCCATCTCCCCGGACGCACCAGGGTTGGTCCATTAGGTGCTGTGACGCCCCAAGTGGGTGCGTCAGAGTGCCGTGACGCCCCTGTGTGGGTGCGTCAGAGCCTGTTTTCACCGTGGCTTGTGACGCTCCAGGGTTGGACCGTTAGAGCCTTGTGACGCTCCAGTGTAGGTGCGTCACATCCTGTGACGGCCCAAGGTTGGACCGTCAGGCTCCTCGCTGCACCGAGTATGTGCGGTTCCCATTTCTTCGACGATGGTTTCCGTGAGTCAGTCCTTACTTCCAGTGACCTGTCCACTAGTCGTAGCTTCCTGTGCACGCGAGTGCGGACCCACCTGGGAGTGGTGGAGAGCGACACCCAGTGAGAGGCAGTTTTTAGGCTGGTTTTCGTAGGGGCCCTTGCCTTTGCCACCAGAGTCCGGTGGGGGGAAAAATCAACTAGAGGACCCGACCTAGAGCAGATGGTCTGTGTGTGCACATGTATTTGGGGGCTTAGGACACCCGCTACGAGCGTGACCCCAGCTAGTCCTTGTTGTGGTACTTGTTCCGTGTCTGAGTCTCACGCCCGGGGCGTCGTAGCTAGACACTTGTGACGCGGTGTAATACGTCTGGGGACGCATCCGGCATTCTTCTAGTGGGTAGTGCTCCCGTTTGCTGGCATGTGTGGACTAGAGTTTTGTTGGACCGAGGTTCAGTAGTTCGGTACTATTAGAGTAGACGGCTTTTCCGTTTATTTACTTTAGCTTGTTGGTTCTACCGTACTCCTGTTAGGTAGGGTTGCTTTTCTGCCTTCTTGCTTCTTGTCTTGTTTTCCGTGCGAGGTGGGGATTCGCGGGATCCCTAATGAAATAAGGCTCACCCCTGCTTTTCAGGTGAGGCGGGGTCGTCGAGAGGCGCGGCCGAGTTTCAGCGTGGTTCTTCTAGCCATGGTTAGTCGCCAGTCCGCCAGAGCCGGGGGATGCCCCGTGTAGTTGTACGCCGGGGGATGCCCCGTGTAGTTGTACTTTCCTTTCTGTTGACTGTATTTTTTTTTGGACATGAGATTTTGTGGACCTTGTAGCAGTTTATTTTATTTATTTAATACTGTACAATTTATTTTAGATCAGTGTGCTATCTCTGCGGTCGTTTCAGATTCTCTTGTACTCCCACACCATCCCTTTTTACCCTTCCGAGTCTTCGGGCTCGTGGGTTGGCGGGCCGAGATTCGAAACGCGCCAGTTCCTTTCCGGTACTCGGATCCCGGGTCGTCACAGCTGGTATCAGAGGCTAGGTTGTAGAGGTACATCAGAACTTGAAACAAATTGCGGTGGTCCAGAAGGTCCATGAATGTCCGGTACAGTCGGCGACTGGCGTAGGGCCGTGTGTTTTATTAATTTATGATCATTTTTTTTGATGCCAGGTGTGTTATGACGCCACGGAGGAGGGCTCGTCCCTAGCAAGGAGAGTCTAGTGATGGTACAGAGGAGCAGAGTAGGGCTTCAGTTTCCGAGGGTGTAGCTGGAGGTGCGAGAGCTCCAGGGATGGACGATTTCTTCCGAGGTATGTTTGAGTATGTGCTTCAGCGGCAGCCGGGAGGTCAGCAGCAGGGAGATCACCAGCAGTAGGGCGGCGATGCTGGTGAGGATCGGGCTCGTGGTGGTCATGGTCGTGTGCTGAAGGAGTTCTTGCTGTTTCAGCCTCCTTCCTTCAGTGGGCAGCCAGATCCTGAGGTGGCCAGAGAGTGGCTGGATGATGTGCGGCGGATTTTCAGTGCGATGGAGTGTCCCGAGGAGGAGCAGGTAGCGTTGGCTACTCATCATCTTCAGGGGGCGGCCCGTACTTGGTGGACGTCAGAGTGGGGTTCAGTGTTCCAGTCCCGTCCTCTTCGGCATATTGCGTGGCAGGAGTTCGTCACGGCTTTCGAGCGTGCTTTCTGTCCGTCCTTTGTCAGGTCGCAGAGGTTGCGTGAGTTTATGGAGCTGACTCAGGGTGACATGATGGTGATGCAGTACCATGCCAGGTTTATCGAGTTGGGCCGTTATGCTGCTCATATCGTGGCGGATGAGGAGGTGAACACTGATCAGTTTGTGGGTGGTCTGAGGCTAGAGTTGAGGCATCATCTTGTTGCGTCAGGTTCAACCACTTTGGATGCGACATGTAAGGCAGCAGCGGCGCTGGAGAGAGACTTGCATAAGGTTCGAGGGCAGGGCAGTGCTAGTCAAGTGCAGGCAGATTTCAGCCAGCCGACAGGGATGCAACAGCAGAGTACCGTCCAGCTCTCAGCAGGTGGATCAGTGGCGACGCAGTCTGTGGCTCCTGCGCCAGGGTCGTCATCCTTTAGATCGAAGCTTAAGAAGTTGCTCAAGGAAGCTGGTTTTGGCAAGAGGCGTCAGGGTCATAAGGAGTCGAAGCAGGAGTCGATGGGCAGTGTTCAGCAGCCGGTGGCTTTTCAGCGTCAGGGTTCGATGACTGGTTCTCAGGGCGGTTGTCCTAGGTGTGGTGGTTCTCATCCAGGTAGACCGTGTTCAGCGCCCGTGATTTGCTTTAGGTGCGATCAGCCAGGGCACATGGCACGTGACTGTCCGCAGAGACCGAGCCAGCCGCATTGGTTTCAGCAGCAGCAGCAGTTTTAGCCGTAGCAGTTGTCATCACAGCCGCAGCAGTACCAGCAGCAGGGATAGTTTCCTCAGTTGTCACTGTCAGCTACTTTAGGGAGGCAGAGATCCCGAGGCATAGTGGCTCACATGACCAGGGCAGAGGCTGAGGCGTCGTAGTTGGTGGAAGGTACTCTTTAGATTTTGAGTTGTGCGGCTCGTGTTTTGTTTGAGTCAGGTGCTTCTCATTCATTCATCTCGGAGGATTTTGCTCAGAGTGTGGAGGACCCAGTGACCGAGGTGTCCTGTGACTTGGCGGTAGAGTTGTCTACCGGTGACTTCATGATCACCCCGTACTATTTTGAGAAGGTACCTGTGTGGGTGGAAGGGCGGAACTTGTCGGTCAGACTCTACGCGTTACCGCTTAAGGACATCGAAGTGATTTTGAGCATGGATTGACTCGAGGCTCATCATGCCTTGGTGAATTGCGGCTCGAAGAAGGTCTACTTCCGACAGCTTCGTGGACCCACCTTCTATTTTCAAGGTATTCGGTCTTCCCCTTCCCGCTTTCTTATTTCGGCTATCTGTGCACGTCGTTTGCTTGATGCGGGTTGTCAGAGCTTTCTCGCATCCATGGTTTTGGTTGATCGGCAGTGTCCTGAGGTAGAGGACATTCCTATCGTGTGCGAGTTTCCCGGTGTTTTTCCCGAGGAGCTACCAGGGTTGCCATCGTAGCGAGAGATTGATTTCGTGATTGAGGTGGTGCCGGGTACGGCGCCTATGTCGAAGGCCCCTTATCGGATGGCGCCAGCAGAGTTGCGAGTGCTAAAGGCGCAGTTGCAGGAGTTGCTGGCCAAGGGGTATATTCGTCCTAGTTATTCTCCGTGGGGTGCACCGGTGCTGTTTGTGAAGAAGAAGGATGGTAGTTTGAGGCTGTGCATCGACTACCGTCAGTTGAACCAGGCGACTGTTAAGAATAAGTATCTGTTGCCTCGGATTGACGACTTGTTCGATCAGCTTCAGTCGGCCCGGGTGTTTTCAAGGATCAATTTGAGATCGGGCTATTATCAGCTGTGGATTCCAGAGTCGGATGTGGAGAAGACGGCGTTTCGATCGAGGTATGGGCATTATGAGTTCTTGGTGATGCCGTTCGGGCTCACCAATGCCCCCGCAGTATTCATGGATTTGATGCATAGGGTGTTTCGTCCGTACTTGGACCAGTTCGTGGTCGTATTTATGGATGATATCCTTGTGTATTCGCGGTTCGCTGAAGAGCATGTGCAACATTTGAGGGCGGTGTTGCAGATCCTGTGCGACCACCAGTTGTATGCCAAGTTCAGCAAGTGCGAGTTCTGGCTCCGAGAGGTGCATTTTCTGGGGCATGTTATTTCTGGTGATGGTATTTCTGTGGACCCGGCCAAGGTCGAGGCTGTGGTGTAGTGGCCGAGGCTGAGTTCTATCACGGAGATCCGGAGTTTCTTGGGGCTCGCAGGCTATTATCGGCGGTTTATTCAGAATTTTTCTCGTATTGCATCCCCGATGACCAGGCCTACGCGGAAGGAGGTGTCGTTCGTCTGGACGGAGGAGTGTGAGCGGAGCTTCATAGAGCTAAAGAGATTGCTCACCACTGCTCCGATTTTGGTGTTGCCATCTGGCTCGGGTGGTTTCGTGGTATGTACGGAAGCTTCCGGGGTAGGTCTCGGTGCTGTGTTGATGCAGCATGGGAGAGTGGTGGCGCATGCGTCTCGACACTTGAAGCCACATGAGGTGAACTACAATGTTCACGATCTTGAGCTGGCGGCGGTGATTTTCGCACTAAAGAACTGGAGGCATTATAATTTGTACGGCGAGAAGTTTGAGCTTTTCACTAACCATCAGAGTTTGAGGTATGTGTTCACGCAGAAGGACCTTAACCTCAGGCAGAGGAGGTGGATGGAGTATATGAAGGATTATGATTTCACTCTGTCTTATCAGCTTGGCAGGATGAACGTCGTGGCTGATGCTCTGAGTAGGAGAGTAATGGTCAGTCGGATGTTGTTGAGGAAGTGGAGGCTATGGGAGCAGGTTCTGGCCAGACTTTTAGGCTCAAGGTCCCCCAGGACCAGGGTTCGGCTGTCCTTGCGAGTCTGACTGTCACGCCCGCGGTGCGTCGACAGGTGACTGAGGCTCAGCGAGCGGACCCCGAGCTACCTCATATTCTGTCGATGGCCGAGGTGGAGTTTGGTGAAGATGGAGCCGTGAGGTTCAGAGGTAGATTGTACGTGCCAGCCGAGGAGCAGGTACGCGTATGGTATTGCGTGAGGCTCACGGGAGTCCATATGCCGTGCACTTCGGATCGGCTAGGATGTACCAGAACCTGAAGAGGCAGTTTTGGTGACCTGGCATGAAGAGAGATGTGACGCAATTTGTGGCCATGTGTTTGACCCGTCAACAGGTGAAGACTGAGCACCAGCGACCAGGAGGCACACTTCAGCCCTTGGATATTCCTGCGGGGAAGTGGGACCACGTGACCACTGATTTCGTGGTTGGGTTGCCGAGGACGTCCAGTGGGGAGGATAGTATCTGGTTACTGATGGATAGACTGACGAAGACGGCGCGGTTGCTGCCGGTCAAGGTCAGTTGGAGCATGCATCGTTTGGCTCGTTTGTACGTGTAGCGGATCGTTCCGTTGCATGGAGTTCTCATCTCCATTGTGTCTGATCGTGATCCCCGCTTCACTTCTGGATTCTGGAGGAGCTTCCATAAGGCTCTAGGCACCTAGTTGGCATTCAGCTCGGCCTATCATCCTCAGTCGGACGGTCAGTCTGAGCGGACCATCCGGACTCTGGAGAATATGTTGCGAGCGTGTTGCTTAGAATGGCAGGGGAGTTGGACCCACCATCTGCCATTAGTGGAGTTTGCCTATAACAACAGCTATCATTCGAGCATTGGTATGGCTCCTTATGAGGCGTTGTATGGGCGACCTTGTCGGACTCCGCTTGATTGGTTCGAGGTGGGCGAGCGTGTCCTGACCGGACCAGATTTAGTGCAGCAGTGTGTTGAGGTGGTGCATCTCGTTCGGTAGAAGATGTTGGCAGCTTAGAGCCGGCAGAAGAGTTATGCCGATCGGAGGAGGCGACCTCTCAGCTTTGCTTTGGGAGACCGAGTTTTCATGAGAGTTTCTCCCATGAAGGGTGTGATGCATTTCGGTAGGCGTGGGAAGCTGAGTCCCCGCTACATTGGTCCCTTTCCCATCGTCGAGCGTGTTGGGGAAGTTGCTTATCGGTTGCAGCAACCTCCGGAGCTTTCCGCCGTGCATGATGTGTTCCACGTGTCGATGCTTCGGAAGTATATGCCCGATGATTCTCATGTTCTTAAGGATGCCGTTTAGCCTGAGGTGACCCCAGATCTGTCCCTTCCGGAGTTTCCTGTTCCCATTGAGGATCGGCGAGAGCAACGCCTGCGGAATAAAGTTATTCCTCTGGTTAAGGTGGTATGGTAGCGTCATTCTGGTGGCGAGGCATCTTGGGAGCGTGAGGATGAGATGCGGGAGCTATATCCTCATTTGTTCGTGTGAGTCTTTCCCCCGTTCTTGTGCCTTATTCTCGAATTTCGAGGACGAAATTTGTTTTAGGGGGAGGGCTGTGATGTCCCGGGCCCTTTTCGGATCCTTCTTCTTGGGTCCCGGATCTGTGCTTTCGGTAAATTTGGCTCTTGTTGCGTCCGGAATTATGTTCTAGACATCTTTCGTGTTTGGATCCGTGCGATTCGGGTCAGTTCGGAGGCCCGGAACGTGTAATTGTTAATTGTTAATTGTTAATTTTTTTTAATAGATTACCAAAAAAGTTACGACAGAATTTAATTCCATCCCAAAATCTGTCATAATTTTTGACATATTTTGGGACGAAATTAGAATTCCATGGCATATCTTTTTAGCATTTTTCAAAAATAGGGTTAATATTATTTGCGATGGTATTAAATTCCATCACAAAATTTGTCTAACATTGTGACAGATTTTGGGACAAAATTAAATTTTTGTCACAAATTTTAATAACTCTATTTTAAAAATATGTTAAAATGATCTTCGATGGAATTCAAATTTCATCCTAAAATCTTTTGAAAATTGTGACAGATCTTGGGATGGAACTTTATTCCATCGTAAATTTTATTAACTCTATTTTTAATAAAAAATCTTAAAAATAATTATGATGAATTTTGAGATCGAAAATAATCTCGTCTCTAAATTTATTAACTTCATTTATTTAAAAAATGTTAAAAAATAATTGAGACATAATAAAATAGAACAGAAAGGGCCGGCTAGTAGGCTAAACTCAAAGCTCGAGTCCAACCCTTGCGCCTACTCGGGTCGGACTTTTAGGCATGACCAAGGGTCCCCAAGCTGAAAAAGGCCTTGAAGCCCAGCCCCACGCCAAGATCGTAGGTCTGTCAGGCTAGCCAAGCTCATTGAATGCCCTAATTTGTACTAGCAGCAAATCTATCTCAAAATCTTTTTCCCATATTTTACATTTATGCATGTAATGAATGTAAAATTAATTAACTTTACAAGCATGGACAAACGATACTTCAACTCAAGATTACGAAGATTCAACATTGGATTTCCTCTCAAGTAACATCTAACCTACATTTTAACTTTGTCAAGATCTGACCGTTAGATTAACTCCAAAGCGAGAATGTGACTGTTAGATTTAAGTTTGATGAAGATGTGACGGTTGAGTTTGCTCCCGATCTAAATATGCTCGTTGGATTTAAGGCGTTTGATGATGATCCAACAGTAAGATTTACTCAATCTAAATCTATCTAGTTTCGATTGAAATCTGATCAAGATCGAACAGTTAGATTTATTACTCATCAAACACTGACCATTGGATTTAAAGTTTGATAAAAGTTCAATTATTAAATTTGCAAAGCGTTAAATTTGCAACCGATGGGAAGGGGACTGATTATTCCATCACAAAACTATCCCAAATTCATTGCTAGTTTGAGACGAAATATTTTCGTCAGAAATCCATCCCAAATTAATGACAAATTTGTATTCCGTTTTAAATTTTGTTGCTGATTTGGGACGATGTTCTGATGAAAATATTTTCACCCCAAATTAGATATAGATTTGGGACGATTTTGTGATGGAATAGTCGAGTCCCCCCTCCCATCAACTGCAAATTTAACAGTCTACATATTTAACAGTCGAACTTTTATCAAAACATAAATTCAACGGTTAGAGTTAGATCAGTTGTAAATCTAACTATCAGATCTTGATCAGATTTCGATCGAGACCAGATTGATTTAGATTGGGAGCTGTGGACGCACTCTTGGGATTCGTTTGTTTATTCATTTGTTTGTTTATTTAGTGCGTGGGTGTGCCAGTCACAATGTGACAATTTATTCGGGCTTCGAAGAAGCCACTGGTGCGCGACGCCCGATTGATCAGACGATAGTGAGTGTCTTATCGGGACCAAAACCCGTCGCGCCGTAAAAGTCACGCCGTTAATTACATCTCCCTGGAGGGGAGAAAACCCTTGATTAGTCGCTAGGAAAATGGGCCCTATGGCCGAGAAAGAGATTAAGTTAAAGCATGCATAAAAATGCAATAAGACATCTTTTATTAGTCTGATTTTCACGATGGATTATTATTATTATCTTTTCTAAAATTTTTTGGACTTTTTAAAATTCACGTCCGGCATCATAGACGCTAATTCTTTAATTGGCGTCTTCTCAAAGTGACGCAAATTTCTAGCTTAGGTCGACTTAGGCTTCCATTGTGTCGACCCATAAGAATTGGCGTCTCTATGCGCGGACGTTAATTCTAGCTTTTCTGATTTTTAATTGAATTTTAAATCAATGAATTGGCGCTTCTTCGGGAGGGCGCTAATTAATTAACGTCTCTTTGCATGGACACGAATTATGATTTTTTAATTTATTTCTAATTTTTTGCGCAAGAATTAGTGACGCGGACATTGGATGTCAATTTCTAAGTTGTAGGAGGTTGAAATTCCCTTTATAGCAAGCTTTTGAATCTACGAAAGTTTTTATTTAGTAGGAGATTTCGTTAGAAATTTTCGACGGATATGTCTGAAAATCCGTCGGGAAAAAGTATTTATTTTTTTGAAAAAAATTAAAATTTATATATATATATATAACATGTTTAAATAAAACTAATCCAAATATAATAATAAAAACATAAAAGTAATCCGTCGAAACCTATTTAAATTAAAAACATAAAAACAATCCATCACATAGGAATGAAACACAATAACATTCATCAAATTTATAATAAAAAAAATTAACAAAGATCGTCCATATCCTCATCCTCCCCGTCCTGCTCGTCTCCTTCATCATCTCCGTCTTGCTCGTCTCCTCCGTCGACACTCGTTGGAGGATCCTATATTAAGAAAACAATAACATTAAAATATGCATTCATAAAACCTTCTGATATCTAAGTCAGCAAGGTAGTAGAGCTCTGTGCAGAGGAGAAGGAAAAGGAGGCAGGGGGCGGGCTCTGGACCACTCTATACCAATAAGGGTGGCTGAGAGTGCTCATAATTAATGGCTTACCTTTTCGGAGTGCTTCCTTTGGTTTTTATAGTGGTTCATTCTCCTTTGGGGGCAGGGGAAAAGGGAGTGTTTAGGGGTCGTTACCCCTTAAATGCGGGCTCTCCCTTGTTCGAGGGCACTTACCCTTCTTTCCTCTTGACACCCGGGCTTCCCTCGGTCGGTTACGCTCGGCCGCCGTTTGGGATCTTCCCCGAGCGATCGTTACACGGACTCCCAGGCCCGGAAGCCGCCTAGGTTGTGTCGGTCCGAGTGAGTTGAGTGTCTTGATAAGTGGGCCCAACAATGGGGTTGTCAATTGTTGGATTATGCGGTTCCAATCGGGCCGCATTGGGCCACACATCTTTTGGGCCGCTAATTTATCTCAGTCCATATATATATATATATATATTCCTAGGTATCATTCATTTCAAGAAGGCACTTAATCAGGGGATAGTAAACCTTGATCACTTCCCCCAATGCATTCTAAATTAGTACCCTTGAAGATAGAGAGAAAAGATTACATAAAACCTATCTGACCGCAAAATCTGGATGAACTGATTAAACATACGGTATTTTTAGAGCGAGAAAATTACAAACACGCCTACGTGGTTAACTAATTGTATCATAACATTGATTGGGTGAATCTTGAAGGTTGGATCACGTAGCCAAAAGCATTAATAACGATCGTGAAGCCCAGATTTGAAAGGATTTGACTGATTATTGCATGCGACGTTCCACTACCGTTCTCTGTCATCCATCCTTGAAGAATGGATGTACGTGTTCTATGTCCTCCACCTCAAAATTAAGCTGCTACCCACCCCTATCCCTTCCCGCGTTTCTTATATAAGTACATATGCTACGCCATTTTGTTTGTTCAAGTGTGTGTGTGTGCATGCGCGCGTGTGTGTGTGTGTGTGTGTGTGTGAGAGAGAGAGAGAGAGAGAGAGAGAGAGAGATGGGTGTGACAACCAATATTGTTAAGAAGACACTAGTCGTGATCTTTTACTTCCTACTCATACCAGTTATCATGCCCTGTAAGTAAGCAAAAGGGTGTGCCTTTCCACAGCTTAATTAAGAATGCTGTGGGTGCGCTCATATATATATATATATATATATATATATATATATATATATATATATGCCTGCTGCACTTTTTTCTTATTCTTGTTCTTTACTTTTTCACATAATAATAATATGTTATTGCAGCCGGAAAAGTACAGGTGATGGCACAGGAGAACCACCAGTGTGACACTCCGTGCGCCTCATGCAGTGGCTTCTGCATCAAGGACAGTTTTTGCAACGAGACATGCAGCAAGGCTGGAGTTGAAACGGGGTTCGGAGGCCATTGCGCGGGGCCCTTCTACCACCGCAACTGCAGGTGCTACAAGGGCTGCCCCGAGGTGCGGTGTGACACTCCCTGCGCCAAATGCCGTGGATTCTGCTTCCGAGACGTAGCATGTGACGAGGCTTGTAGGCTTGAAGGGCGGTACGGAGGCCATTGTGATGGGCCCTATTGGGACCGCAAGTGCAAGTGCTACCAGAAGTGTCCACCGGCCGTCGACACTACTTCCGCTTGGCCCCCAAGCGCTCTCGATCCATCCCTTTACTAGCTAAGCTAATATCTCCCATCCCCTGATCAGCTGGGTGTCCTAGCTAGCTAGCTAGCTAGTTAGACAAATATCTATGGAGATCGGATGGATGTGTTATCATATTAATTAATTGCACACTTTCAATATATAGTGTGCAGTAAGTATAATTACTACCGGCAATAATCAATCAATCAATCTCTCAATTATATATATCAAGAACACCCTGAGCGAGCAAGCTATATATGTATTACAGCTTCATAATTAAGTTCTCTTTTTATAATAAAAGTATCGATCATATCCCGCCAACGCCACTAATCTTATGTATGCAATTATCTAATATCAATTCTTTCATTGGGAATAAACATGAGTTGTGCTCTTTTTCTTTTTTAAGGATTTCGCCAAATATTCTACCTTTTTAAGAGTTTATGTATCTTTGAATTCTTCTTCTTCTTCTTATTTTTGCATCGATTTGCATACAACACAATGCTAGCTTGCCGGTCTCCAAATTAAATTGCCCCATCACCCCTCGACATCTATTAATAATCTGTCAAAATATCTTATTTAATCCTCGACAATATATACGGTCACAAAAATCACAAGTACGTACAGTGTTAACGCCGCACCTTGCCCGCACAAAGCATAGATAGTAGTGGAAGCAGAATAGAAGAAGAAGTCAAAGCTAATGCCGAAGGCGTGGAAGCATAACGGACCTTGACGAACCCAACATGCTCGACCAGAGTTAAGGTAGGCCACGTGAGTCTACTCACTGGTCCACCCTCCGAATCTATTGGGGAGCCCGTCGCCAGAACATAAAATTCCACGGCCTCTAGGCGGAGGATGACTACGTGGTCATCGCGCTATCCTCGCCGTCGTCGTTGTCCGACAATCAGAGAGAGACGACTAGGGGAGAGAATGGATAGAGAGGGATGAGGAGAGAAGGCTGTCACACTACACTCTCCACACGTTCTCTCTCTCTCTCTCTCTCTCGTACATGCACACTACGTTGAACCCACATCCATACCCCTCTCACACTCTCGCTTACATTCTCTCTCTACACCCTGCTAATATGGTGCCTTTACCTTTAAACTCTCTTCACCTTCACTCCACCACCTACTTGTGTTCACTTACACTACACACACTTCAATTTCATGCACACACCCACATACACACACTTCACCCAGCACACCATATTTACAGAGACGAGAGGGCGGAGGATTAGGGGTGAATTTTAATATAAAATATTTTCATCTAAAAATCCATCGTCATAAATAGTGATAGAATTCTAATGGTTAAAAAATCCTTAATAATTAAAGACGAAGTCATAAATAGTGATAGAATTCTAATGGTTAAAAAATCTTTAATAATTAAAGACGAAATATAATTCCATCTAAAAATCTATCACAATTTTAGATAGATTTTGGGATGAAATTTAATTCCATTGTAATTGTTAGTTTTTTTTTAAAGATTACCAAAAAAGTTACGTCAGAATTTAATTCCATCCCTAAATCTGTCATAATTTTTGACAGATTTTGGGATGAAATTAGAATTCCATGGCAGATCTTTTTAGCATTTTTCAAAAATAGGGTTAATATAATTTGCAATGGTATTATATTCCATCACAAAGTTCGTCTAACATTGTGACAGATTTTGGGACAAAATTAAATTTTTGTCACAAATTTTAATAACTCTATTTTAAAAATATGTTAAAATGATCTTCGATGGAATTCAAATTTCATCGTAAAATCTTTTGAAAATCGTCACAGATCTTGGGATGGAACTTTATTCCATCGTTAATTTTATTAAGTCTATTTTTAATAAAAAAAATCTTAAAAATAATTATGATGGATTTTGAGATATAAAATAATCCCGTCTCCAAATTTATTAACTTCATTTATTTAAAAATGATAAAAAATAATTGAGACATAATAAAATAGAACAGAAAGGGCCGGCTAGTATGCTGAACTCAAAGCCCGAGTCCAGCCCTTGCGCCTACTCTGGTCGGACTTTTAGGCTCGACCAAGGGTCCCCAAGCTGAAAAAGGCATTGAAGCCTAGCCCCAAATTGGGCCAAGATCACAGGTCTGTCGGGCTGGCCTAGCTCATTGAATGTCCTAATTTGTGCTAGCAGCAAATCTATCTCAAAATATTTTCCCCATATTTTACATTTATGCATGTAATGAATGTAAAATTAATTAAATTTACAAGCATGGACAAACGATACTTCAACTCAAGATTATGAAGATTCAACATTGGATTTCCTCTCAAGTAACATCTAACCTACATTTTAACTTTGTTCAAGATCTGACTGTTATATTAACTCCAAAGCGAGAATGTGACGGTTGGATTTAAGTTTGATGAAGATGTGACGGTTGAGTTTGCTCCCGATCTAATATGCTCGTTGGATTTAAGGCGTTTGATGATGATCCAACAGGAAGATTTACTCTCAATCTAAATCTATCTAGTTTCGATTGAAATCTGATCAAGATCTACCAATTAGATTTATTACTCATCAAACACTGACCAATTCGCGGGATCCCTACTGGGCCAATGAAATAAGGCTCACCCCTGCTTTTCAGGTGAGGCGGGGTCGTCGAGAGGCGCGGCCGAGTTTCAGCGTGGTTCTTCTAGCCATGGTTAGTCGCCAGTCCGCCAGAGCCGGGGGATACCCCGTGTAGTTGTACGCCGGGGGATGCCCCGTGTTGTTGTACTTTCCTTTCAGTTGACTGTACTTTTTTTTGGACATGAGACTTTGTGGACCTTGTAGCAGTTTATTTTATTTATTTAATACTGTACAATTTATTTTAGATCAGTGTGCTATCTCTGCAGTCGTTTCAGATTCTCTTGTACTCCCACACCATCCCTTTTTACCCTTCCGAGTCTTCGGGCTCGTGGGTTGGCGGGCCGAGATTCGAAACGCGCCAGTTCCTTTCTGGTACTCGGATCCCGGGTCGTCACAGCTGGTATCAGAGGCTAGGTTGTGGAGGTACATCAGAACTTGAAACAAATTGCGGTGGTCCAGAAGGTCCATGAATGTCCGGTACAGTCGGCGACTGGCGTAGGGCCGTGTGTTTTATTAATTTATGATCATTTTTTTTGATGCAGGTGTGTTATGGCGCCACGGAGGAGGGCTCGTCCCTAGCAAGGAGAGTCTAGTGATGGTACAGAGGAGCAGAGTAGGCTTCAGTTTCCGAGGGTGTAGCTGGAGGTGCGAGAGCTCCAGGGATGGACGATTTCTTCCGAGGTATGTTTGAGTATGTGCTTCAGCGGCAGCCGGGAGGTCAGCAGCAGGGAGATCACCAGCAGTAGGGCGGCGATGCTGGTGAGGATCGGGCTCGTGGTGGTCATGGTCGTGTGCTGAAGGAGTTCTTGCTGTTTCAGCCTCCTTCCTTCAGTGGGCAGCCAGATCCTGAGGTGACCAGAGAGTGGCTGGATGATGTGCGGCGGATTTTCAGTGCGATGGAGTGTCCCGAGGAGGAGCAGGTAGCGTTGGCTACTCATCGTCTTCAGGGGGCGGCCCGTACTTGGTGGACGTCAGAGTGGGGTTCAGTGTTCCAGTCCCGTCCTCTTCGGCAGATTGCGTGGCAGGAGTTCGTCACGGCTTTCGAGCGTGCTTTCTGTTCGTCCTTTGTCAGGTCGCAGAGGTTGCGTGAGTTTATGGAGCTGACTCAGGGTGACATGACGGTGATGCAGTACCATGTCAGGTTTATCGAGTTGGGCCGTTATGCTCCTCATATAGTGGCAGATGAGGAGGTGAAGACTGATCAGTTTGTGGGTGGTCTGAGGCTTGAGTTGAGGCATCATCTTGTTGCGTCAGGTTCAACCACTTTGGATGCGACATGTAAGGCAGCAGCGGCGCTGGAGAGAGACTTGTAGAAGGTTCGAGGGCAGGGCAGTGCTAGTCAAGTGCTGGCAGATTTCAGCCAGCCGACAGGGATGCAGCAGTAGAGTACCGTCCAGCTCTCAGCAGGTGGATCAGTGGCGACGCAGTCTGTGGCTCCTGCGCAAAGGTCGTCATCCTTTAGATCGAAGCTTAAGAAGTTGCTCAAGGAAGCTGGTTTTGGCAAGAGACGTCAGGATCGTAAGGAGTCGAAGCAGGAGTCGATGGGCAGTGTTCAGCAGCCGGTGGCTTTTCAGTGTCAGGGTTCGATGACTGGTTCTCGGGGCGGTTGTCCTAGGTGCGGTGGTTCTCATCTAGGTAGACCGTGTTCAGCGCCCGTGATTTGCTTTAGGTGCGATCAGCCAGGGCACATGGCACGTGACTGTCCGCAGAGACCGAGCCAGCCGCACTGGTTTCAGCAGCAACAGCAGTTTTAGCCGCAGCAGTACCAGCAGCAGGGACAGTTTCCTCAGTTGTCACTGTCAGCTACTTTAGGGAGGCAGAGATCCCGAGGCAGAGTGGCTCACATGACCAGGGCAGAGGCTGAGGCGTCGTAGTTGGTGGAAGGTACTCTTTAGATTTTTGGTTATGCGGCTCGTGTTTTGTTTGAGTCAGGTGCTTCTCATTCATTCATCTCGGAGGATTTTGCTCAGAGTGTGGAGGACCCAGTGACCGAGGTGTCCTGTGACTTGGCGGTAGAGTTGCCTACCGGTGACTTCATGATCACCCCGTACTGTTTTGAGAAGGTACCTGTGTGGGTGGAAGGGCGGAACTTGTCGGTCAGACTCTACGCGTTACCGCTTAAGGACTTCGATGTGACTTTGAGCATGGATTGACTCGAGGCTCATCATGCCTTGGTGAATTGCGGCTTGAAGAAGGTCTACTTCCGACAGCTTCGTGGACCCACCTTCTATTTTCAAGGTATTCGGTCTTCCCCTTCCCGCTTTCTTATTTCGGCTATCCGTACACGTCGTTTGCTTGATGCGGGTTGTCAGAGCTTTCTCGCATCCGTGGTTTTGGTTGATCGGCAGTGTCCTGAGGTAGAGGACATTCCTATCGTGTGCGAGTTTCCCGGTATTTTTCCCGAGGAGCTACCAGGGTTGCCATCGTAGCGAGAGATTGATTTCGTGATTGAGGTGGTGCCGGGTACGGCGCCTATGTCGAAGGCCCCTTATCGGATGGCGCCAGCAGAGTTGCGAGTGTTGAAGGCGCAGTTGCAGGAGTTGCTAGCCAAGGGATATATTCGTCCTAGTTATTCCCCGTGGGGTGCACCGGTGCTATTTGTGAAGAAGAAGGATGGTAGTTTGAGGCTGTGCATCGACTACCGTCAGTTGAACCAGGCGACTGTTAAGAACAAGTATCTGTTACCTCGGATTGACGACTTGTTTGATCAGCTTCAGTCGGCCCGGGTGTTTTCGAGGATCGATTTGAGATCGGGCTATTATCATCTGTGGATTCCAGAGTCGGTTGTGGAGAAGACGGCATTTCGATCGAGGTATGGGCATTATGAGTTCTTGGTGATGCCGTTCGGGCTCACCAATGCCCCCGCAGCGTTCATGGATTTGATGCATAGGGTGTTTCGTCCGTACTTGGACCAGTTCGTGGTCGTATTTGTGGATGATATCCTTGTGTATTCGCGGTCCGTTGAAGAGCATGTGCAACATTTGAGGGCGGTGTTGCAGATCCTGTGCGACCACCAGTTGTATGCCAAGTTCAGCAAGTGCGAGTTCTGGCTCCGAGAGGTGCATTTTCTGGGACATGTTATTTCTGGTGATGGTATTTCCGTGGACCCGGCCAAGGTCGAGGCTGTGGTGTAGTGGCCGAGGCCGAGTTCTATCACGGAGATCTGGAGTTTCTTGGGGCTCGCAGGCTATTATCGGCAGTTTATTCAGAATTTTTCTCGTATTGCATCCCCGATGACCAGCCTTACGCGGAAGGAGGTGTCATTCGTCTGGACGGAGGAGTGTGAGCGGAGCTTCATGGAGTTGAAGAGATTGCTCACCACTGCTCCGATTTTGGTGTTGCCATCTGGCTCGGGTGGTTTCGTGGTATGTACGGAAGCTTCCGGGGTAGGTCTCAGTGCTGTGTTGATGCAGCATGGGAGAGTGGTGGCGTATGCGTCTCGACACTTGAAGCCACATGAGGTGAACTACCATGTTCATGATCTTGAGCTGGCGGCGGTGATTTTCACACTGAAGATCTGGAGGCATTATTTGTACGGCGAGAAGTTTGAGCTTTTCACTAACCATCAGAGTTTGAGGTATGTGTTCACGCAGAAGGACCTTAACCTCAGGCAGAGGAGGTGGATGGAGTATATGAAGGATTATGATTTCACTCTGTCTTATCAGCTTGGCAGAATGAACGTCGTGGCTGATGCTCTGAGTAGGAGAGTAATGGTCAGTCGGATGTTGTTGAGGAAGTGGAGGCTATGGGAGCAGGTTCTGGCCATGACTTTTAGGCTCAAGGTCCCCCAGGACCAGGGTTCGGCTGTCCTTGCGAGTCTGACTGTCACGCCCGCGCTGCGTCGACAGGTGACTGAGGCTTAGCGAGCGGACCCCGAGCTACCTCATATTCTGTCGATGGCCGAGGTGGAGTTTGGTGAGGATGGAGCCGTGAGGTTCAGAGGTAGATTGTACGTGCCAGTCGAGGAGCAGGTACGGCGTATGGTATTGCGTGAGGCTCACGGGAGTCCATATGCCGTGCACTTTGGATCGGCTAAGATGTACCAGAACCTGAAGAGGCAGTTTTGGTGACCTGGCATGAAGAGAGATGTGACAGAATTTGTGGCCATGTGTTTGACCCGTCAGCAGGTGAAGATTGAGCACCAGCGACCAGGAGGCACACTTCAGCCCTTGGATATTCCTGCGGGAAAGTGGGACCACGTGACCACTAATTTCGTGGTTGGGTTGCCGAGGACGTCCAGTGGGGAGGATAGTATCTGGTTACTGATGGATAGACTGACGAAGACGGCGCGGTTGCTGCCGGTCAAGGTCAGTTGGAGCATGCATCGTTTGGCTCGTTTGTACGTGTAGCGGATCGTTCCGTTGCATGGAGTTCTCATCTCCATTGTGTCTGATCGTGATCCCCGCTTCACTTCTGAATTCTGGAGGAGCTTCCATAAGGCTCTAGGCACCTAGTTGGCATTCAGCTCGGCCTATCATCCTCAGTCGGACGGTCAGTCTGAGCGGACCATCCAGACTCTGGAGGACATGTTGCGAGCGTGTTGCTTAGAATGGCAGGGGAGTTGGACCCACCATCTGCCATTAGTGGAGTTTGCCTATAACAACAGCTATCATTCGAGCATTGGTATGGCTCCTTATGAGGCGTTGTATGGGCGACCTTGTCGGACTCCGCTTGATTGGTTCGAGGTGGGCGAGCGTGTCCTGACCGGACCAGATTTAGTGCAGCAGTGTATTGAGGTGGTGCATCTCGTTCGGTAGAAGATGTTGGCAGCTTAGAGCCGGCAGAAGAGTTATGCCGATCGGAGGAGGCGACCACTCAGCTTTGCTGTGGGAGACCGAGTTTTCATGTGAGTTTCTCCCATGAAGGGTGTGATGTATTTCGGTAGGCGTGGGAAGCTGAGTCCCCGCTACATTGGTCCCTTTCCCATCGTCGAGCGTGTTGGGGAAGTTGCTTATCAGTTGCAGCAACCTCCGGAGCTTTCCGCCGTGCATGATGTGTTCCACGTGTCGATGCTTCAGAAGTATATGCCTGATGATTCTCATGTTCTCGAGGATGCCATTTAGCCTGAGGTGACCCCAGATCTGTCCCTTCCGGAGTTTCCTGTTCCCATTGAGGATCGGCGAGAGCAACGCCTGCGGAACAAAGTTATTCCTCTGGTTAAGGTGGTATGGTAGCGTCATTCTGGTGGCGAGACATCTTGGGAGCGTGAGGATGATATGCGGGAGCTATATCCTCATTTGTTCGTGTGAGTCTTTCCCCCGTTCTTGTGCCTTATTCTCGAATTTCGAGAACGAAATTTGTTTTAGGGGGAGGGCTGTGATGTCCCGGGCCCTTTTCGGATCCTTCTTCTTGGGTCCCGGATCTGTGCTTTCGGTGAATTTGGCTCTTGTTGTGTCCGGAATTATGTTCTAGACGTCTTTCGTGTTTGGATCCGTGCGATTCGGGTCAGTTCGGAGGCCCGGAACGTGTTCCTCGGCTTTTTTCGCGTGTTTTCCGATTCCCGCGTGTGTGTCTCGGAAACATATTCGGAACCCTGTAGCGTGTGAACCAGGTCGTTCATCTACCCGCGAGTGGTACCGTTTCAATCAGCTCGTCACGAGGATCGAGGAGATGTATTTTTCTATTTTTTGGAATTTTTTTGATTTTCTGAATTTTCTATAAATATCAAACCTTTTCTTTTCTTTTTGACCTTTTTTCTTCTTCTTCTTCCTCCTTCTTCCAACCGTTGGAGAGCGCCCTCCCCACCACGCCATTCTTCTTCCCCGGGCGATCGAGACGCGGCCTCCTCCACTCCGGCAACGACATGGCCGCGGCGGCGGCGACGAGGCGGTCCCGTCGGTGCCCTTTTCGTGGCGGGAGGCGGGGCGTGCGGTGTGCAAAAGCTTCTTCCTTGATTTCGACGGTGATTCGGCGGAGCATTCGCTCCTTTGAGGTAGGGGGAGGAATCCCTATGCTCATCTCATCATCCCCCGCGATTTGTAGGCCGGATGGGAGCCGGGAGGAATGTTTTTGAGCGGGATAGGGCAAAATCATGTTTTGGGGAGAGTTCGCCCGATCTATGGATTTGAGCCGCGATTCGGCATTCTGATGGCCTAGAATCATGCTATGGTTCCCCTGGGGTCTTCTCCTTTGATTTCCCCCTCTCCTACGGAGGCATGGGGGCGTGGTTGAAATTTTTGGGCGTTTCACGCCGTTTCGTTGTCAGACCGGTGTGACGGTCCTTCCAGTGACTGTCACACCATGTGACGCGCCTAAGTGGGTGCGTTACAGTCACGTTTTAGCCGTTGGGGTCCGTGGGCTGTGACGGTCCCATGATAGACCGCCAGGGTGCTGTGACGCGCCTGGGTTGGACCGTCAGGGACTATTCGACTGTTGGTTTTGACCATTGGGGGTCAAGGCCTGTGACGCACCATGCCTGGCGCGTTACAGCCTTGTAACGCCCCTGTGTGGGTGCGGAAGAGCAGGCGAACCCATCTTCCCTGACGCTCCAGGGTTGGTCCGTTAGGTGCTGTGACGCCCCTAGGTGGGTGCGTCAGAGTGTTGTGACGCCCCTATGTGAGTGCATCAGAGCCTATTTTAACCGTGGCTTGTGACGCTCCAGGGTTGGACCGTTAGAGCCTTGTGACGCTCCAGTGTAGGTGCGTCACAGCCTGTGACGGCCCAAGGTTGGACCGTCAGGCTCCTCGCTGCACCGAGTGTGTGCGGTTCCTGTTTCTTTGACGATGGTTTCCGTGAGTCAGTCCTTACTTCCAGTGACCTGTTCACTAGCCGTATCTTCCTGCGCACGCGAGTGCGGACCCACCTGGGAGTGGTGGAGAGCGAGACCCAGTGAGTGGCGGTTTTTAGGCTGGTTTCCGTAGGGCCCCTTGCCTTTGCCACCAGAGTCCGGTGGGGGGGGAAAACCAGCTAGAGGACCCGACCTAGAGCAGATGGTCTGTGTGTGCACACGTAGTTGGGGGCTTAGGACACGCGCTGACGAGCGTGAGCCCAGCTAGTCCTTGTTGTGGTACTTGTTGCGTATCTGAGTCTCACGCCCGGGGCGTCGTAGCTAGACACTTGTGACGCGGTGTAAGACGTCAGGGGACGCATCCGGTCGTTCTTCTAGTGGGTAGTGCTCCCGTTTGCTGGCAGGTGTGGACTCGAGTTTTGTTGGACCGAGGTTCAATAGTTCGGTACTGTTAGAGTAGACAGCTTTTCCGTTTATTTACTTTAGCTTGTTGGTTCTACCGTACTCCTGTTAGGTAGGGTTGCTTTTCTGCCTTCTTACTTCCTGCCTTGTTTTCTGTGCGAGGTGGGGATTCACGGGATCCCTACTGGGTCAATGAAATGAGGCTCACCCCTATTTTTCAGGTGAGGCGGGGTAGTCGAGAGGCGCGGCTGAGTTTCAGCGTGGTTCTTCTAGCCAGGGTTAGTCGCCAGTCCGCTAGAGCCGGGGGATGCCCCGTGTAGTTGTACGCCGGGGGATGCCCCGTGTAATTGTACTTTCCTTTCTGTTGACTGTACTTTTATTTGGACATGAGACTCTCTTGACCTTGTAGTAGTTTATTTTATTTATTTAATACTGTGCATTTTATTTTAGATCATCGTGCTATCTCTGCGGTCGTTTCAGCTTCTCTTGTACTCCCACACCATCCCTTTTTACCCTTCTGAGTCTTCGGTCTCGTGGGTTGGCGGGCCGAGATTCGAGACGCGCCGGCTCCTTTCCGGTACGCGGATCCCGGGTCGTCACAGCGGAGGACTAGGTTGCACTACAAGAAAAAGGGAAAATAGGGGTGAATTTGAATACAGAATATTTTCATCTAAAAATCCATCGTCATAAATAGTGATAGAATTCTAATGGTTAAAAAATTCTTAATAATTAAAGACCAAGTGATAAAATAGTGATAGAATTCTAATAGTTAAAAAATCGTTAATAATTAATGATGAAATATAATTCCATCTCAAAATCTATCCCAATTTTAGATAGCTTTTTAGATGAAATTTAATTCCATTGTAATTGTTAATTTTTTTAATAGATTACCAAAAAAGTTACGACAGAATTTAATTCCATCCCAAAATCTGTCATAATTTTTGACATATTTTGGGATGAAATTAGAATTCCATGGCATATCTTTTTAGCATTTTTCAAAAATAGGGTTAATATTATTTGCAATGGTATTAAATTCCATCACAAAATTTGTCTAACATTGTGACAGATTTTGGGACAAAATTAAATTTTTGTCACAAATTTTAATAACTCTATTTTAAAAATATGTTAAAATGATCTTCGATGGAATTCAAATTTCATCCTAAAATCTTTTGAAAATTGTCACAGATCTTGGGATGGAACTTTATTCCATCCTAAATTTTATTAAGTCTATTTTTAATAAAAAATCTTAAAAATAATTATGATGGATTTTGAGATATAAAATAATCCCGTCTCTAAATTTATTAACTTCATTTATTTAAAAAATGTTAAAAAATAATTGAGACATAATAAAATAGAGCAGAAAGGGCCGGCTAGTAGGCTGAACTCAAAGCTCGAGTCCAGCCCTTGCGCCTACTCGGGTCGGACTTTTAGGCTCGACCAAGGGTCCCCAAGCTGAAAAAGGCCTTGAAGCCCAGCCCCAAATTGGGCCAAGATCGTAGGTCTGTCGGGCTAGCCAAGCTCATTGAATGCCCTAATTTATACTAGCAGCAAATCTATCTCAAAATCTTTTCCCCATATTTTACATTTATGCATGTAATGAATGTAAAATTAATTAACTTTACAAGCATGGACAAACGATACTTCAACTCAAGATTACGAAGATTCAACATTGGATTTCCTCTCAAGTAACATCTAACCTACATTTTAACTTTGTTCAAGATCTGACCGTCGGATAAACTCCAAAGCGAGAATGTGACTGTTAGATTTAAGTTTGATGAAGATGTGACGGTTGAGTTTGCTCCCGATCTAAATATGCTCGTTGGATTTAAGGCTTTTGATGATGATCCAACAGTAAGATTTACTCAATCTAAATCTATCTAGTTTCGATTGAAATCTGATCAAGATCTAACAGTTAGATTTATTACTTGTAGCGGTAGGAAAATGGTTCCTAGGCCACGTACCACATTCTCTATTTATTTGTTGGGGAAGTCGTCTCGCGCCCGTGGATGCCTGCACACCAAGAAACCAGAAGGGCGTCAGAAGGAGTCCCGGGTGTTACCCCATGGGACAACCCTCCGATGTTTAAGTCAGTAAGGCATCAATGAGCAATAGAAGAGCAAGATAAGAGAGAAGTAGAAGCCGTAGTCGTCGATCCAGGAGGCGTGTAGGTCCTCTGCAGGCGTGCTCACCGCTCCCAGTGGGCTCTCGAATAGTGCTCGCTAGGTGGTAAGGCAGTGCAGGAGGACGTGGCTCTCTGGACGTAGAGGGTGGCCTCTCTGTCGTAGTTGTTGGTCGAGTTGCCATCTTCTTAGTAGGAGGGTCTAGTGGCAGAAGTATCCACCATATCTCCTCTTGCGTAGTAGTGTGGGGTTTAGTAGAAGAATCTACCGTCTTCCTCTCTTCTGTCGATGTCCCTTTTATATGGGTTGTCCTGGACCGAGGGGCCTCATCCCTTGATAGGGAATGGTCCGTTTAGTAGAGTACGTTCCCCGATAGCCTCGACGTCGGTCGATCCCTGGGTGAGTCTTACGGCACTCATGGCGCATGCTCGCCTGTTACGGGGTCAAGACCGACGTCATGGGGGCAACGGTCGATCGTCGGAGTGTCCTCCGGCGAGAACTACGTTTGGGCCGGCCTCATCGGTGTCGTGGAATCTGATGCTCTGTTGGGCCGCTCATCCTCTTATTGGGTTGAACATGTATGTTCGCCCCTTGCTTGGGTTTAGCACGTCCAAACCTTGATGGGCTGCTCATGCTTGGGCTGTTTCTGGGTCAAACCAGATTTACCCTCCTTACTTCCCCTCTACTCTTAGTTGCCGAGCACTCGCAGGGGACTGAGAGTAGCCCCAGAGAGGGTTCTTCTGGAGGGTGTGATCCGAAGACGATTTCCTCGTACGGCGGGAGATGTCGCTTCGAGGCCTACTTGGCGCACAAGGCGCCTCTGGTGGTGGCAGAAGCCACGCTGGCAATGATGACGCTGGGTCTTATCTTGTTCTAGGGATGTGGGTTCAGAACGGTCACCTGGCCTCGGTATCCGTACCACCGTAGCGGTAGGCATCCCTTCGTCTGACCCTCAAGGGGCAACCATCGAACTGTAGTGGACGGTTTATAAGAAGTGCCGTGGGGCCTTTTGCAAACCATACCCACGTCTTGCTGGTCGTTGCACTCCATCGTAGGCGTCTTCCTCCCTTTGCCTGGTGAGGATCCTTCTTTCTTTGTTCTTCTTCTCTTCGGTAGCGATGCCTCGCCGTAGGAGAGCTCTTAGCGTCGAGTCTTCCTCTTCAGAGGAGATGCCTCAAGGTCGGGGTGGTGTGCCGAGCACCTCAGGTGCGGGCACTAGTCGGCCTAATTCCCAACCTTTTGTGGCCTATAGGGTATTTCATGGCTTGCAGGAGGCCTTCCAGATTCCCCCCGAGTATGACATCATCTTCCCCGTTGTAGGAGACGACATAACGAGCCACCCTTCTGGCGGGATCATGATCCCGGTGGCCTCCTTTCAGGCGGGGCTTCGTATCCCGGTCCATCCGTTCATCACAGCCGTTCTCCGCCACTACGGGTGGAACCCTAGGGGCATAACCCCCAATTCTTACAGCGTCCTCTGTGGGTTTGTCTATGCATGTCGTAGAGCGTCGGTAGAGCCGAGTGTCGACCTATTCCGGCAATTCTTCCTCCTCCAGAGTTGCCTATCGGACACCTTTTTCGCCTATTTCAAGGCTCGTGCCCGCGACCACTTTAGCTCAGTCTCCCGTAACGCGTCCAACCGTAAGGGATGGACGGAGCGGTACGTATACCTGATCAAGTCGAAGGACTGGGAAAGAGCCTCTGATGGCTGGATGCGGAGTAGCTTTCCTCGCCCTTGGCGCGACTCGAAGCCTCCCCTCGATGCCGAGGTCGCCAAAATTTGAAGGCTATCGCCCGGTATCCCCTTGTAGACGCGGACCATGTTCTTACCCCGGCGCTGCTCCGAGAGTTGGGGTTGTGTCCACCATTGCCGCAGGGTACTACTAGTTTTATCTTCCCGTGGGGATGTGACGTTGTGACTGATGCTTGACTAACCTTGTCTTTGTATTCTCAGGGGTGACTGAAGCGTAGGGGTGGACCCCCGAGATCACTAATCTTATGTATGCAATTATCAAACCTCCCTGAGATCGTCAGGCCATTACGTTATCCATTCTTTCATTGGGAAACATGAGTTGTGCTCTTTTTATTTTTCTTTTTTTAAGGATTTCGCCAAATATTCTCCCTTTTTAAGAGTTTATATATCTTTGAATTCTTCTTCTTCTTCTTATTTTTGCATCGATTTGCATACAACACAATGCTAGCTTGCCGGTCTCCAAATTAAATTGCCCCATCACCCCTCGACATCTATTAATAATCTATCAAAATATCTTATTTAATCCTCGACAATACACACGGTCACAAAAATCATAAGTACGTACAGTGTTAACGCCGCACCTTGCCCGCACAAAGCATAGATAGAAGTGGAAGCAGAATAGAAGAAGAAGTCAAAGCTAATGCCGAAGGCGTGGAAGCATAACGGACCTTGACGAACCCAACATGCTCGACCAGAGTTAAGGTAGGCCACGTGAGTCTACTCACCGGTCCACCCTCCGAATCTATTGGGGAGCTCGTCGCCGGAACATGAAATTCCACGGCCTCTAGGCGGAGGATGACTACGTGGTCATCACGCTATCCTCGCCATCGTCGTTGTCCGACAATCGGAGAGAGACGACTAGCGGAGAGAATGGATAGAGAGGGATGGGGAGAGAAGGCTGTCGCACTACTCTCTCTCTCTCTCTCTCTCTCTCTCTCTCTCTCTCTCTCTCTCTCTCTCTCTCTCTCTCTCTCTCTCTCTCTCTCTCTCTCTCTCTCTCTCTCTCTCTCTCTCTCTCTCTCGTACAATCACACTACGTTGAATCCACATCCACACCCCTATCACACTCTCGCTTACATTCTCTCTCTACACCCTGCTAATATGGTGCCTTTACCTTTAAACTCTCTTCACCTTCACTCCACCACCTACTTGTGTTCACTTACACTACACACACTTCAATTTCATGCACACACATATACACACACTTCACCCAGCACACCATATTTACAGAGACGAGAGGGCGGAGGATTAGGGGTGAATTTTAATATAAAATATTTTCATCTAAAAATCCATCGTCATAAATAGTGATAGAATTCTAATGTTTAAAAAATCCTTAATAATTAAAGACGAAGTCATAAATAGTGATAGAATTCTAATGGTTAAAAAATCCTTAATAATTAAAGATGAAATATAATTCCATCTTAAAATCTATCACAATTTTAGATAGATTTTGGGATGAAATTTAATTCCATTGTAATTGTTAGTTTTTTTTAAAAGATTACCAAACAAGTTACGACAGAATTTAATTCCATCCCTAAATCTGTCATAATTTTTGACAGATTTTGGGACGAAATTAGAATTCCATGGCAGATCTTTTTAGCATTTTTCAAAAATAGGGTTAATATAATTTGCGATGGTATTATATTCCATCACAAAATTTGTCTAACATTGTGACAGATTTTGGGACAAAATTAAATTTTTGTCACAAATTTTAATAACTCTATTTTAAAAATATGTTAAAATGATCTTTGATGGAATTCAAATTTCATCCTAAAATCTTTTGAAAATTATTACAGATCTTGGGATGGAACTTTATTCAATCCTAAATTTTATTAAGTCTATTTTTAAAAAAAATCTTTAAAATAATTATGATGGGTTTTGAGATATAAAATAATCCTGTCTCTAAATTTATTAACTTCATTTAGTTAAAAATGTTAAAAAATAATTGAGACATAATAAAATAGAACAGAAAGGGCCGGCTAGTAGGCTAAACTCAAAGCCCGAGTCCAACCCTTGCGCCTACTCGGGTCGGACTTTTAGGCTCGACCAAGGGTCCCCAAGCTGAAAAAGGCATTGAAGCCTAGCCCCAAATTGGGCCAAGATCACAGGTCTGTCGGGCTGGCCTAGCTCATTGAATGTCCTAATTTGTGCTAGCAGCAAATCTATCTCAAAATCTTTTCCCCATATTTTACATTTATGCATGTAATGAATGTAAAATTAATTAAATTTACAAGCATGGACAAACGATACTTCAACTCAAGATTACGAAGATTCAACATTGGATTTTCTCTTAAGTAACATCTAACCTACATTTTAACTTTGTTCAAGATCTGACTGTTAGATTAACTCCAAAGCGAGAATGTGACGGTTGGATTTAAGTTTGATGAAGATGTGACGGTTGAGTTTGCTCCCAATCTAAATATGCTCGTTGGATTTAAGGCGTTTGATGATGATCCAACAGTAAGATTTACTCTCAATCTAAATCTATCTAGTTTCGATTGAAATCTGATCAAGATCTACCAATTAGATTTATTACTCATCAAACACTGACCATTGGATTTAAAGTTTGATAAAAGTTCAATCATTAAATTTGCAAACCGTTAAATTTGCAACCGATGGGAAGGGGACTGATTATTCCATCACAAAACTGTCCCAAATTCATTGCTAGTTTTAGACGGAAATATTTTCGTCAGAAATCCATCCCAAATTAATGACAAATTTGTATTCCGTTTTAAATTCCGTTGCTGATTTGGGACGATGTTCTGATGAAAATATTTTCACCCCAAATTAGATATAGATTTGGGATGATTTTGTGATGGAATAGTCCAGCCCCCCCTCCCATCAACTGCAAATTTAACCGTCTACAAATTTAACAGTCAAACTTTTATCAAAACATAAATTCAACGGTTATAGTTAGATCAGTTGTAAATCCAACAATCAGATCTTGATCAGATTTCGATCGAGACCAGATATATTTAGATTGGGAGTTGTGGACGCACTCTTGGGATTCGTTTGTTTATTCGTTTGTTTGTTTATTTAGTGCGTGGGTGTGCCAGTCACAATGTGACAGTTTATTCGGACTCCGAAGAAGCCACTGGCGCGCGACGTCCGACTGATCAGACGATAGTGAGTGTCTTGTCGGGACCAAAACCCGTCGCGCCGTAAAGGTCACACCGTTAATTACATCTCCCCGGAGGGGAGAAAACCCTTGATTAGTCGCTAGGAAAATGGGCCCTATGGCCGAGAAATAGATAAAGTTAAAGCATGCATAAAAATGCAATAAGACATCTTTTATTAGTCTGATTTTCACGATGGATTATTATTATTATCTTTTCTAAAAATTTTTAGACTTTTTAAAATTCACGTCCGGCATCATAGACGCTAATTCTTTAATTGACGTCTTCTCAAAGTGACGTAAATTTCCAGCTTAGGTCGACTTAGGCTTCCATTGTGTCGACCCATAAGAATTGGCGTCTCTATGCGCGACGTTAATTCTAGCTTTTTTGATTTTTAATTGAATTTTAAATCAATGAATTGGCGCTTCTTCAGGAGGGCGCTAATTAATTAACGTCTCTTTGCATGGACACGAATTATGATTTTTTAATTTATTTCTAATTTTTTACGCAAGAATTAACGACGCCGGCACTAGACGTCAATTTCTAAGTTGCAGGAGGTTGAAATTTCTTTTTAGCAAGCTTTTGAATCTACGAAAGTTTTTATTTAGTAGGAGATTTCGTTCGAAGTTTTCGAAAGATGTGTCTGAAAATCAGTCGGAAAAAAGTATTTATATTTTTTTAAAAAAATTAAAATTTATATATATAAACCCTATTTAAATAAAACTAATCCAGATATAATAATAAAAACATAAAAGTAATCCGTCGAAACCTATTTAAATAAAAACATAAAAATAATCCATCACAGAGGAATGAAACACAATAACATTCATCAAATTTATAATAAAAAAAATCAACAAAGATCGTCCATATCCTCATCCTCCCCGTCCTGCTCGTCTCCTTCATCATCTCCGTCTTACTCGTCTCCTCCGTCGGCACTTGTTGGAGGATCCTATATTAAGAAAATAATAAAATTAAAATATGCATTCATAAAACCCTCTGATGCCTAAGTCAGCAAGGTAGTAGAGCTCTGTGCAGAGGAGAAGGAAAAGGAGGCAGGGGGTGGGCTCTAGACCACTCTCTACCAATAAGGGTGGCTGAGAGTGCTCAGAATTAATGGCTTATCTTTCCGGAGTACTTCCCTTGGTTTTTATAGTGGTTCATTCTCTTTTGGGGGCAGGAACAAAAGGAGTGTGTATGGAGTCGTTACCACTTAAATGCGGGCTCTCCCTTGTTCGAGGGCACTTACCCTTCTTTCCTCTTGACACCCGGGCTTCCCTCGGTCAGTTACGCTCGGCCGCCGTTTGGGCTCTTCCCCGAGCGATCGTTACTCGGACTCCCAGGGCCGGAGGCCGCCTAGGTTGTGTCGGTCCGAGTGAGTTGGGTGTCTTGATAAGTGGGCCCAACAATGGGGCTGTCACTTGTTGGGTTATGCGGTTCCAATCGGACCACATTGGGCCACACATCTTTTGGGCCGCTAATTTATCTCAGTCCTATATATACATTCATATATATATATATATATATATATATATATATATATGTGTGTGTGTGTGTGTGTGTGTGTGTGTGTGTGTGTGTGTGTGTGTGTGTGTGTATAAGATGTCCCGGGCCCTTTTCGGATCCTTCTTCTTGGGTCCCGGATCTGTGCTTTCGATGAATTTGGCTCCGTTGTGTTTGGAATTATGTGCTGGACGTCTTTCGTGTTTTGATCCGTGCGATTCGGGTCAGTTCGGAGGCCCGGAACGTGTTCCGTGACTTTTTCCGCGTGTTTTCCGATTCCCGCGTGTGTGTCTCGGAAACATCTACGGAACCCTGTAGCGGGTGAACCGGGTTGTTCATCTACCCGCGAGTGGTACCGTTGCGATCAGCGCGTCGCGAAGATCAAGGAGGTGTATTTTTCTATTTTTTGGAATTTTTTTGATTTTCCAGATTTTCTATAAATATCAAACCTTTTCTTTTCTTTTTCACCTTTTTTCTTCTTCTTCTTCCTCCTTCTTCCAACCGTTGGAGAGCGCCCTCCCCACCGCGCCATTCTTCTTCCCCGGGCGACCGAGATGTGGCCTCCTCCACTCCGGCAACGGCGTGGCGGTGACGGCGGCGACGAGGCGGTCTCGGCGGTGCCCTTTCGTGGCGGGAGGCGGGGCGTGCGGTGTGCAAAAGCTTCTTCTTTGATTTCGACGGTGATTCGGCGGAGCATTCGCTCCTTTGAGGTAGGGGGACGAATCCCTATGCTCATCCCATCATCCCCCGTGATTTGTAGGCCGAATGGGATCCGAGAGGGGTGTTTTTGAGCGAGATAAGGCAAAATCATATTTTGGGGAGAGTTCGCCCGATCTATGGATTTGAGCCGCGATTCGGCGTTTTGATGGCCTAGAATCATGCTAGGGTTCCCCTGGGGTCTTCCCCTTTGATTTCCCCCTCTCCTACGGAGGCACGGGGGCGTGGTTGGAGTTTTTGGGCGTTTCACACCGTTTCGTAGTCGGACCGGTGGGACGGTCCTTCCAGTGACAGTCACACCATGTGACGCGCCTAGGTGGGTGCGTTACAGTCACGTTTTAGCCGTTGGGGTCCGTGGGCTGTGACGGTCCCACGATAGACCGCCAGGGCGCTGTGACGCGCCTGGGTTGGACCGTCAGGGACTATTCGACCGTTGGTTTTGACCGTTGGGGGTCAAGGCCTGTGGCGCACCATGCCTGGCGCGTTACAGCCTTGTAACGCCCTTGTGTGGGTGCGTAAGAGCAGGCGAACCCATCTCCCCTGACGCGCCAGGGTTGGTCCGTTAGGTGCTGTGACGCCCCTAGGTGGGTGCGTCATAGTGCTGTGACGCCCCTGTGTGGGTGCGTCAGAGCCTATTTTCACCGTGGCTTGTGACGATCCAGGGTTGGACCGTTAGAGCCTTGTGACGCTCCAGTGTAGGTGCGTCACAGCCTGTGACGGCCCAAGGTTGGACCATCAGGCTCCTCGCTGCACCGAGTATGTGCGGTTCTCGTTTCTTCGACAATGGTTTCCGTGAGTCAGTCCTTACTTCCAGTGACCTGTCCACTAGTCGTAGCTTCCTGTGCACGCGAGTGCGGACCCACCTGGGAGTGGTGGAGAGCGAGACCCAGTGAGAGGTAATTTTTAGGCAAGTTTCCGTAGGGCCCATTGCCTTTGCCACCAGAGTCCGGTGGGGGGGAAAACCAGCTAGAGGACCCGACCTAGAACAGATGGTCTGTGTGTGCACACGTAGTTGGGGGCTTAGGACACGTGCTGACGAGCGTGACCCCAGCTAGTCCTTGTTGTGGCACTTGTTGCGTGTTTGAGTCTCACGCCCGGGGCGTCGTAGCTAGACACTTGTGACGCGGTGTAAGACGTCAGGGGACGCATCCGGTCGTTCTTCTAGTGGGTAGTGCTCCCGTTTGCTGGCAGGTGTGGACTCGAGTTTTGTTGGACCAAGGTTCAGTAGTTCGGTACTATTAGAGTAGAATACTTTCCGGTTTATTTACTTTAGCTTGTTGGTTCTACTGTACTCCTGTTAGGTAGGGTTGCTTTTCTGCCTTCTTGCTTCCTGCCTTATTTTCCGCGCGAGGTGGGGATTCACGGGATCCCTACTGGGCCAATGAAATAAGGCCCACCCCTGCTTTTCAGGTGAGGCGGGGTCGTCAAGAGGCGCGACCGAGTTTCAGCATGGTCTTCTAGCCATGGTTAGTCGCCAGTCCGCCAGAGTCGGGGGATGCCCCGTGTAGTTGTACGCCGGGGGATGTCCCGTGTAGTTGTACTTTCTTTTCTGTTGATTGTATTTTTATTTGGACATGAGACTCTGTGGACCTTGTAGCAGTTTATTTTATTTATTTAATGCTGTACATTTTATTTTAGATTAGTGTGCTATCTCTGCGGTCGTTTCAGCTTCTCTTGTACTCTCACAGCATCCCTTTTTACCCTTCGAGTCTTCGGGCTCGTGGGTTGGCGGGCCGAGACTCGAGACGCGCCGGTTCCTTTCCGGTACTCGGATCCCGGGTCGTCACAGCTGGTATCAGAGCCTAGGTTGTGGAGGTACATCAGAACTTGAAACGAATTGCGGTGGTCCAGAAGGTCAATGAATGTCCGGTACAGTCGGCGACAGGCTTAGGGCCGTGTGTTTTATTGATTTACGGTCATTTTTTTTTATGCCAGGTGTGTTATGACGCCACGGAGGAGGGCTCGTCCCCAGCAGGGAGAGTCAAGTAATGGTCCAGAGGTGCAGAGTAGGGCTTCAATTTCCGAGGGTGTAGCTGGAGGTGCGAGAGCTCCAGGGATGTACGATTTCTTCCGTGGTATGTTTGTGTATGTGCTTCAGTGGCAGCCGAGAGGTCAGCAGCAGGGAGATCACCAGCAGCAGGGCGGCGATGCTGGTGAGGATCGGGCTCGTGGTGGTCATGGTCGTGTGCTGAAGGAGTTCTTGCTGTTTCAGCCTCCTTCCTTCAGTGGGCAGCCAGATCCTGAGGTGGCCAGAGAGTGGCTGGATGATGTGCGGCGGATTTTCAGTGCGATGTAGTGTCCCGAGGAGGAGCAGGTAGCGTTGGCTACTCATCATCTTCAGGGGGCGGCCCGTACTTGGTGGACGTCAGAGTGGGGTTCAGTGTTCCAGTCCCGTCCTCTTCGGCAGATTGCGTGGCAGGAGTTCGTCACGGCTTTCGAGCGTGCTTTCTGTCCGTCCTTTGTCAGGTCGCGGAGGACTAGGTTGCACTAAAAGAAAAAGGGAAAATAGGGGTGAATTTTAATACAGAATATTTTCATCTAAAAATCCATAGTCATAAATAGTGATAGAATTCTAATGGTTAAAAAATCCTTAATAATTAATGACGAAATATAATTCCATCTCTAAAGCTATCACAATTTTAGATAGATTTTGGGATGAAATTTAATTCCATTGTAATTGTTAGTTTTTTTTAAAAGATTACCAAACAAGTTACGACAGAATTTAATTCCATCCCTAAATCTGTCATAATTTTTGACAGATTTTGGGACGAAATTAGAATTCCATGGCAGATCGTTTTAGCATTTTTCAAAAATAGGGTTAATATAATTTGCAATGGTATTATATTCCATCACAAAATTTGTCTAACATTGTGACAGATTTTGGGACAAAATTAAATTTTTGTCACAAATTTTAATAACTCTATTTTAAAAATATGTTAAAATGATCTTCGATGGAATTCAAATTTCATCGTAAAATCTTTTGAAAATCGTCACAGATCTTGGGATGGAACTTTATTCCATCGTAAATTTTATTAAGTCTATTTTTAATAAAAAATCTTAAAAATAATTATGATGGATTTTGAGATATAAAATAATCCCGTCTCTAAATTTATTAACTTCATTTATTTAGAAAATGTTAAAAAATAATTGAGACATAATAAAATAGAACAGAAAGGGCCGGCTAGTAGGCTGAACTCAAAGCCCGAGTCCAGCCCTTGCGCCTACTCGGGTCGGACTTTTAGGCTCGACCAAGGGTCCCCAAGCTGAAAAAGGTCTTGAAGCCCATCCCCAAATTGGGCCAAGATCGTAGGTCTGTCGGGCTAGCCTAGCTCATTGAATGCCCTAATTTGTACTAGCAGCAAATCTATCTCAAAATCTTTTCCCCATATTTTACATTTATGCATGTAATGAATGTAAAATTAATTAAATTTACAAGCATGGACAAACGATACTTCAACTCAAGATTACGAAGATGCAACATTGGATTTCCTCTCAAGTAACATCTAACCTACATTTTAACTTTGTTCAAGATCTGACCGTAAGATTAACTCCAAAGCGAGAATGTGACTGTTGGATTTAAGTTTGATGAAGATGTGACAGTTGAGTTTGCTCCCGATCTAAATATGCTCGTTGGATTTAAGGTGTTTGATGATGATCCAACAGTAAGATTTACTCTCAATCTAAATCTATCTAGTTTCGATTGAAATTTGATCAAGATCTAACAGTTAGATTTATTACTCATCAAACACTGACCAATGGATTTAAAGTTTGATAAAAGTTCAATTATTAAATTTGCAAACCGTTAAATTTGCAACCGATTGGAAGGGGACTGATTATTCCATCACAAAACAGTCCCAAATTCATTGCTAGTTTGAGACGGAAATATTTTCGTCAGAAATCCATCCCAAATTAATGACAAATTTGTATTCCGTTTTAAATTCCGTTGCTGATTTGGGACAATGTTCTGATGAAAATATTTTCACCCCAAATTAGATATAGATTTGGGACGATTTTGGGATGGAATAGTCAAGTCCCCCCTCCCATCAACTGCAAATTTAACAGTCTACAAATTTAACAGTCAAACTTTTATTAAAACATAAATTCAACGGTTATAGTTAGATCAGTTGTAAATCCAACTATCAGATCTTGATCAGATTTTGATCGAGACCATATAGAATTACATTGGGAGCTGTGGACGCACTCTTGGGATTCGTTTGTTTGTTTATTTAGTGCGTGGGTGTGCCAGTCACAATGTGACAGTTTATTCGGGCTCCGAAGAAGTCACTGGTGCACGACGCCCGACTGATCAAACGATAGTGAGTGTCTTGTCGGGACCAAAATCCGTCGCGCCGTAAAGGTCACGCCGTTAATTACATCTCCCCGGAGAGGAGAAAACCCTTGATTAGTCGCTAGGAAAATGGGCCCTATGGCCGAGAAATAGATAAAGTTAAAGCATGCATAAAAATGCAATAAGACATCTTTTATTAGTCTGATTTTCACGATGGATTATTATTATTATCTTTTTTAAAATTTTTTAGACTTTTTAAAATTCGCGTCCGGCATCATAGACGCTAATTCTTTAATTGACGTCTTCTCAAAGTGACGTAAATTTCCAGCTTAGGTCGACTTAGGCTTCCATTGTGTCGACCCATAAGAATTGGCGTCTCTATGCGCGGACGTTAATTCTAGCTTTTTTGATTTTTAATTGAATTTTAAATCAATGAATTGGCGCTTCTTCAGGAGGGCGCTAATTAATTAACGTCTATATGCATGGACACGAATTATGATTTTTTAATTTATTTCTAATTTTTTACGCAAGAATTAACGACGCCGACACTAGACGTCAATTTCTAAGTTGCAGGAGGTTGAAATTTCTTTTTAGCAAGCTTTGGAAGCTACGAAAGTTTTTATTTAGTAGGAGATTTCGTTCGAAGTTTTCGAAAGATATGTCTGAAAATCCGTCGGAAAAAAGTATTTATATTTTTTAAAAAAAATTAAAATTTTTATATATAAACCCTATTTAAATAAAACTAATCCAGATATAATAATAAAAATATAAAAGTAATCCGTCGAAACCTATTTAAATAAAAACATAAAAACAATCCATCACAGAGGAATGAAACACAATAACATTCATCAAATTTATAATAAAAAAATCAACAAAGATCGTCCATATCCTCATCCTCCCCATCCTGCTCGTCTCCTTCATCATCTCCGTCTTACTCGTCTCCTCCGTCGGCACTTGTTGGAGGATTCTATATTAAGAAAATAATAAAATTAAAATATGCATTCATAAAACCCTCTGATGCCTAAGTCAGCAAGGTAGTAGAGCTCTGTGCAGAGGAGAAGGAAAAGGAGGTAGGGGGTGGGCTCTAGACCACTCTCTACCAATAAGGGTGGCTGAGAGTGCTCAGAATTAATGGCTTACCTTTCCGGAGTACTTCCCTTAGTTTATATAGTGGTTCATTCTCTTTTGGGGGTAGGGGAAAAAGGAGTGTTTAGGAGTCGTTACCCCTTAAATGCGGGATCTCCCTTGTTCGCGGGCACTTACCCTTCTTTCCTCTTGACACCCGGGCTTCCCTCGGTCGGTTACGCTCGGCCGCCGTTTGGGCTCTTCCCCGAGCGATCGTTACTCGGACTCCCAGGCCCGGAGGCCGCCTAGGTTGTGTCGGTCCGAGTGAGTTGGGTGTCTTGATAAGTGGGCCCAACAATGGGGATGTCACTTGTTAGATTATGCGGTTCCAATCGGGCCGCATTGAGCCACACATCTTTTGGGCCGCTAATTTATCTCGGTCCATATATATATATATATATATATATATATATATATATATATATATATATATATATATTCCTAGGTATCATTCATTTCAAGAAGGCACTTAATCAGGGGATAGTAAACCTTGATCACTTCCCCCAATGCATTCTAAATTAGTACCCTTGAAGATAGAGAGAAAAGATTACATAAAACCTATCTGACCGCAAAATCTGGATGAACTGATTAAACATACGGTATTTTTAGAGCGAGAAAATTACAAACACGCCTACGTGGTTAACTAATTGTATCATAACATTGATTGGGTGAATCTTGAAGGTTGGATCACGTAGCCAAAAGCATTAATAACGATCGTGAAGCCCAGATTTGAAAGGATTTGACTGATTATTGCATGCGACGTTCCACTACCGTTCTCTGTCATCCATCCTTGAAGAATGGATGTACGTGTTCTATGTCCTCCACCTCAAAATTAAGCTGCTACCCACCCCTATCCCTTCCCGCGTTTCTTATATAAGTACATATGCTACGCCATTTTGTTTGTTCAAGTGTGTGTGTGTGCATGCGCGCGTGTGTGTGTGTGTGTGTGTGTGTGTGTGTGAGAGAGAGAGAGAGAGAGAGAGAGAGAGAGATGGGTGTGACAACCAATATTGTTAAGAAGACACTAGTCGTGATCTTTTACTTCCTACTCATACCAGTTATCATGCCCTGTAAGTAAGCAAAAGGGTGTGCCTTTCCACAGCTTAATTAAGAATGCTGTGGGTGCGCTCATATATATATATATATATATATATATATATATATATATATGCCTGCTGCACTTTTTTCTTATTCTTGTTCTTTACTTTTTCACATAATAATAATATGTTATTGCAGCCGGAAAAGTACAGGTGATGGCACAGGAGAACCACCAGTGTGACACTCCGTGCGCCTCATGCAGTGGCTTCTGCATCAAGGACAGTTTTTGCAACGAGACATGCAGCAAGGCTGGAGTTGAAACGGGGTTCGGAGGCCATTGCGCGGGGCCCTTCTACCACCGCACCTGCAGGTGCTACAAGGGCTGCCCCGAGGTGCGGTGTGACACTCCCTGCGCCAAATGCCGTGGATTCTGCTTCCGAGACGTAGCATGTGACGAGGCTTGTAGGCTTGAAGGGCGGTACGGAGGCCATTGTGATGGGCCCTATTGGGACCGCAAGTGCAAGTGCTACCAGAAGTGTCCACCGGCCGTCGACACTACTTCCGCTTGGCCCCCAAGCGCTCTCGATCCATCCCTTTACTAGCTAAGCTAATATCTCCCATCCCCTGATCAGCTGGGTGTCCTAGCTAGCTAGCTAGCTAGTTAGACAAATATATCTATGGAGATCGGATGGATGTGTTATCATATTAATTAATTGCACACTTTCAATATATAGTGTGCAGTAAGTATAATTACTACCGGCAATAATCAATCAATCAATCTCTCAATTATATATATCAAGAACACCCTGAGCGAGCAAGCTATATATGTATTACAGCTTCATAATTAAGTTCTCTTTTTATAATAAAAGTATCGATCATATCCCGCCAACGCCACTAATCTTATGTATGCAATTATCTAATATCAATTCTTTCATTGGGAATAAACATGAGTTGTGCTCTTTTTCTTTTTTAAGGATTTCGCCAAATATTCTACCTTTTTAAGAGTTTATATATCTTTGAATTCTTCTTCTTCTTCTTATTTTCGCATCGATTTGCATACAACACAATGCTAGCTTGCCGGTCTCCAAATTAAATTGCCCCATCACCCCTCGGCATCTATTAATAATCTGTCAAAATATCTTATTTAATCCTCGACAATATATACGGTCACAAAAATCACTAGTACGTACAGTGTTAACGCCGCACCTTGCCCGCACAAAGCATAGATAGTAGTGGAAGCAGAATAGAAGAACAAGTCAAAGCTAATGCCGAAGGCGTGGAAGCATAACGGACCTTGACGAACCCAACATGCTCGACCAGAGTTAAGGTAGGCCACGTGAGTCTACTCACCGGTCCACCCTCCGAATCTATTGGGGAGCCCGTCGCCAGAACATGAAATTCCACGGCCTCTAGGCGGAGGATGACTACGTGGTCATCGCGCTATCCTCGCCGTCGTCGTTGTCCGACAATCAGAGAGAGACGACTAGGGGAGAGAATGGATAGAGAGGGATGGGGAGAGAAGGCTGTCGCACTACACTCTCCACACGCTCTTGTGGACGCGATTTTTTTTATGGTGGTATCTTTATTTATTTATTTATTTAATTTATTGGATTGATTTATTATTTATTAATTTATTGGTTCATTGGCGTGCCAGTCACCGTGGTGACGATTCTTATTGTGCGCTCGATCTGACATGGTCAGTCGATTGTGAGTGATCGTGTCTGGACTAGAAGTCCGTCATACCCTGAACGCTATGACGTTAATTACGTCCTCCCTAAGGAAGACAACCCTTGATTAAACGCTAGAGGTAGGAGGAAGACAGCGGTAAAGCCGTATGCTCAAAGGAGATAAAATTCATCTGTTTGCAAGACGTTAAATGTATTTGAACAGAGCAGGGGTTTGTTAATTACGGGAGAAACCCGACGGCATATTCCCACCATCTTGGATGATGCCAAGTGGGGAATAGGAAACCACCCATGCAGCGGTAGGGTGGGATCCATAAAAGATCGGGTGTATACACATAACCCGGAATCCGGATGGGGACCGGCCTGATGTAACACACCCGGTACGAGTGCGATGTCTTATTAATATCCCCCTTCGGAGGACCATCGGAGATCACGCAAGGGCATAACTCCGTGGGCCAGCGGGGTTGGAAGAGAGTACCACACTCGATTGGTGGGGTATATGTAAATTTTGGCAGCATGTTCCCTCAACCTGGATTGTGCCAAGGGAGGATAGGTCATCATCCACGGAGAGCCGGGACAACGACCGAACAAAGATGGGCACCAGGCCCAGGGACATCTCTTGCCTTCATATCATTGATCAATATTCCCTTGGAACCCATCAGAACACATGTAATGACATGGTTCTTTGGGTTCATAAGGCAGCGGTGAAATCCGGATTCGGGGCGAGAGCTGTAGGGGAGATCTTCCCCATTATTGTATCTCATCAAGACACAAGTGATGGTCTGTGAGTATCCCCTTGAACAGATGTAGGGGGAGATTTAGAAGTTTGAAGAAAGATGGTGCAGGGATGGGCCTCGGAGTGGATTTCATTGACTGAAGGAGGGATCTCGGCGTGGCTTTGATATTGGCCAAGGAGGGGTCCCGGCCTGGAGGCTTTCGGCAGCCAAAAATAGGTCTCGGCCAGGGGTTTTCGGCGGGCAAAAGAGGCTCGGCCAGGGGTTTGGCCGGCCAAAAGAGGGAGGAAGGCCAGGGGCTTTCGGCGACCAAAGAAGGGTCTCGGCCAGGGGTTTTCGGCGGCCAACAAGGGGTCTCGGCCAGGGTTCTATTCGGCCAAGAGAGCGAGGGAGGCCTCTCGGCCTGGAGCTTCTCGGCGGGCTCCTGGGCGCGCCAGAAAGGGGGGCGCCGAGAGGGGCATCATCAAGTTTTGGGCAAAAGGGGTGTGAATGGCTGCGAAGGCAGAGGGGCTCTCGGCAGAGGGTTTCCCGGCGCGCTCCTGGCCGCGCCGGGAGTCTGCCGCCGGGAGCCTTGCACATAGCCTCACGTGGAAAGTATTTGTAACAGACTGGGTTGTCGTTTAGCAAAGGGGACAGCTCTCTCGGCAGAGGAGCTTTCGGCGGGGAAACTCGCACGCCGAGAAGGTGGGATTGTTGCAGGATTTCAGGGTTTCAGAGCTGAAATATCTGCCGTCGGGAGCCTTGCACAGGGAGTCATGTGGAAAGTGCTGTAACAGACTGGTTTGTCGTTTAGCTAAAAGAAGGAGAAGGCCTCTCGGCCTTATGGTTCTCGGCGGGGAAACTCGCACGCCGAGAAGATGAAATGCAGAAGGATTTCAGGGTTTCAGAGCTCAAAAACGATGCTCTGTTTAGATGTTTTCTGGGATTTCAAGCTCGAATTGATGCCGAGCCAGCAGTGCAAAAGGGGAGACTCATGGATGTTTCTATTAGAAGGGTGCCAAGGGAATTGGACGATGGAATCAATGAAAGAAATCAGACCATCACCTGATCTGTGGAGGGTTTTATCTATCTGTTGCAGGCCATTTGGGGGAGTCAAGAGATGACTGTCCTCCGACCCCTCCAGACGAGCCCAGTGACATTGAAAACCGGAGAAGGAGGGACTCTCAACGCAGAAACTTCAGGCCCTAAGCATTCAATACTTAGAATGGAGGACCCTGGGATCGGATCATCATTTATGAGAGCTGGACAGTACAGGAAACCAAGAGACTGATATCTCTGGTTCCTAAACCGCATAAGGGGGCTCCTCAGAAAACTCAGATTATATATAGGGAAACATCCATTGAGATCGGAGAGGGAAGGAGAGAACAAAACTCAATAACCCATTAGATGGGGGTAGGAGTCCTATCCTCGTCCCTCTTCGAAGAACAAACCCATACGATCGGCTCTGAAACCCAAGGAGTCTAATCTATATTTCTTTCAGACAAAGACCATATACATAGAGAGACAGAGATCAGATATCTTGATCAATCAGTGCCCAGGCGGGCCATATCGATGTTTCATTGCATTGCATAAAAATCTTACACTGATCATGAAAGAGGAATGCAAGACAGAAAGGTAAAAATCAAGGCCGGAACTCTCCGGCTACAGTTGATAAATCGAGAAAGGACTCGCTATATTACATCAGATAAAAGAAAAACATGGAGGAGGGGAGGGTGGAGCATTGACTCCTCTCCCTCCCCAGTGCCCACCTGGAGCTTTCCTTCTTCTTCTCTTCTCTGTTGGTTGAAAGGGGGGGTGGCTCTTGCTCTCCGAACGGGACTCCCTCTCTATCTTTCTATTGCTCTATCTTTTCTTTTTCTTTCTTCCGATCGATCCCCTTTTTCTCTCGATCCCCTTTTTCTATCTGGCTTGGGTTTTTCTCTTCTTCTTTCCCCTACTTCTTCTCAGCCGCCTCCTCTATCTTCTTTCTTCGAAGGGAGGGGGTTTTATAACCCTTTTCCTCTTCCTTCTCGGCACGCACCTTCACGGCGCGCTTGAGGTAAGCTTCCCGGCGCGCTCGAATTTGGTCTCTCGGCACCAGTATCTGGGCTTCGACATGGGCTTTCGGCGCCACCTTCATGTAGGCCCACTTGGGGTTTCTTTAAGTGTATCATCACCCCAAAGGGTCTATCCTCTATGAAACATCTTGTATTGAAATCATGATTGCAATTTTCATCAGTCCGCAGTCGGGGTTTTATCAGTCCGTAGACAGGGGTTTCATCAGTCCGCAGACAGGGTTTTATCAGTCCGTAGACAGGGATTTCATCAGTCCGCAGACAGGGTTTTCATCAGTCCGTAGACAGGGATTTCATCTTATCAATATCGTCACTCGAATGACGACGAGCTCGGACATCAGCCTTAGTCTGGGAAGACCTCAGCCGGGTGCATAATCTGTGGAGACGATTCTTCTTCTACTCTATCTTCTCAGGAGCCTTTATCATCTTCATCTGCTGGTGCTGGCTTCATCTTTATCTCATATTACTTCCGTCAGTAAGCCGACATCTGACTTACCCTGACATATCGTCTGTGACTTCTTGGACGAAGCAGTAGTACAGCTCTTCTTAAAGGGCTGGAAGATCTCATTAGTCGAGTGACTGCTGCTTTATTAGTGCTGCCGTCTGAGTGACATTGGCACCGGGCATCAGCTTTGGCCGACAAGGGCTTTAGCCGGGTGAAAGGTTGATAAGCTTCATCCTTAGTCTTTCGCTGTTGGTCAGATCTTCTTTTCAATTATGCTTCCACCCTTGTTCATTTTTCGGGTGTCAATAAATGCCCCCCACCTGCGGGCGGCGTAAGCGCAGAATAAGCGCCACGGGGGTTGCAGGTGTCTTTTACTATTGGAGGGTATCTTCCTCAATTTGTCTTCAATTCAGTTCTCAGACCTGATCATCTCGCTGTAACAGTATTCTGCACATCGATGTTTCTTCTCTTCATATTTTCTGTCATTATTTTCAGCATTTGGGGCTTTTCGGCCTGCAGGACCTCCCGGCGCGAAGCTTCTCGGCGCAGGGGTCTCTCGGCACAGCCTGATTGGCTAGGCTCTCGGCCTGGACCCTCTCGGCGTGCCTTGGCGCAGGGGGTCTCGGCCTGGGAGCCTTCTCGGCGCGCCCTGGCCGCAGAGGGGCCTCGGCCTGGGGTCTTCTCGGCCTGGGAGCCTTCTCGGCGCGGGGTCTTCTCGGCGCGCCTTCTGGCCGCCGGGGGCTCTCGGCCTGGAGGTTCTCGGCGCGCATTTCACCGCGCCGAGACCCTGGTCGCCTGGGCCCCTATTTAGGGCGCCGATGGCGTGTTTCTTCTCATTCTTCATCCGCCTTTCTCTTTCTTCAGCTTTCTCCATTTCCTCTCTTCGGCGCGAGCCGTCTTCGTCCTCTCGGCGGTGGCCGCGAGTCCTTCCGTCCTGGGTGACGTCTTTTGGGGATTCAATCCCTTTGCTTCCGGGATCACCCCCTCTTGGTTGGTGACTCCCTATTCTTTTTGGGCAGATCCCGAATAAGGGGAGATGCTGCCAAAATTTTTATAGATCTCATGTTACAATCCTTATAAGACTGACTTTTAATCCACATTTCTTCTTTTGTTTACAGATATAGCAATGGCTTCTGGCTCTGCTGCTGCATCTTCCGGAGCTGTTGGAGTTAGTTCATCGGCCCAGCCAGACATATCTCGGGCCACAGTAAATTGGTTGAACGTGCACAGCTTGGATGTTGGATATGATAGAATAGCTTCAGTTGATGAATCGTCTGATTCTGAAACTGGCACAGTGTCGACGGCCCGGGTATACTCCACGGCGACCGAGACATGCTTCAGGCGGGATAATAACTACCGGCCAGACTTCCCGAAGGATCGCCACTTGATGCCGTTCATCCGGACCTTCACAGTGGGTGGCTTGCGAGATTATCGGATAGCTCGCGTAGTTGAAGCTGCCATCCTTGCCGAGCGAGATAGCCTGAAGGAATCAGTGTATCGCAGCAAGGCCATATATCTTCCTGGGGAGAAGCGGGACTGGGATGCAGTCCTTGGAATATCGGAACTAGAACCGGAGAAGAAGATGCTGACCCGGGCACCGGAATTTACACCTGCTCGGTGGGACAATGCTGGCGGCCGAGTTCATAGGGAGAAGCCCGGCTATGGTATGTTCTTGGCACCTATAAAGTGGGGATATCGCGAAGAGCCCTTCGTGCTAAATTGTTCGGCCATTCAGTTCAAGTACCATTTGTCGGCTGGCTGGTTCGGAGACTGCAAGATCACTGACTCTCATCTATTCCGAGTAGGGGCAGTAGAATTTACCGAGTTTGTTCTGATGGAATATGCCCCTCTGCTGATCAGAGCGGGAGTATACCACAGTGTTTTTGCTTCCAGATTCCGATATCCCATCTCCAGGGGGTTATGCTGTGGGATGTTTGAAGTGTTCTGTCCTTTGTTCAACACTTTTTATACAGCAGAGGGTGAGACATCCCTAGACCTCTGGAGTTTATCACGGCTCTCCGGTCTGCCTATTGACGGTGAACCGTATGAAGAAGTCTGCTTGGCAGACTCCGAGAAAGACAGCTCTGATGGGGAAGGCAAGTATTCCCTTGGCTTCTCTTACCGATATCTGATGAAGGTCTATCGCTCCATTTGTCTGGCATATAGTAGAGGATCCTCCAAAGGCTATCATCCCCGAGAGAAAGGTAGCAAACTGAGGGTCCGGATCGGGCAGTGGCTCCAGTACTTCTTCGACGGTCCCCTGAAATATGCAAATTTCCCCTCTATGGGTCCTGTTGCGAGCAAGCAGATAAGAGCTCCCCGCTATAAATCGGCACTGCCATCTTCATTGCGCCATGCGGGCAAAGGTGGTCCCAACCCGGCAGGGGTAGATCCCATCACACACTGTGCAGCTTATTTCACATTCTAGCTGTGCACTTTTGCTCTTCCACAAGGGGACGAGACAGTCATTCGGCCAGAGGCCATATATCCAGCTTGTCAGATGGCCTGGGGGATGAAGCTATCGCTCTGCCCAGTGGCCCTGTGTTTGATTTATAAATCTTTGGGGGACCTGCACAAGCATCGGACTCCCCGTTCTTTGAGGACCGTGGGTCCTTTTCATTTCTTCAATGCCTGGGTCTGCAGTATATTCCCTGAATTAGCTCCGAGAACCTTGCAGGCGGATACAGTGTCACCCAGGATGATTGAATTTGCCAGCGCTGAGCCTGGTCCCTTTTATGATCAGCTATTTAAAATAAGGGGCCGACTGATAAAAGTACCAGTGGACGCCCCTGGCAGCATACATTTCTGGAGCTTGGCAGCAGGTTCAGCTCCTTTGATTGATCCTCAAAGAGAGTGCAAGCTGGAGGAGATAGAGACATATATCCCCCCTGTCTCAGGGGTCAACACTGCTCGGCCAATCTTGGAACTGGAGCTGGTGAGATGGGCCATGGCAATTCGGCCCAGTGTTTTGGTTTACAGAAAGGGTGGCCTGCTTCTGTTGGAGCCATACTATCCGTTCCGATTTGGGCGGAACTTCGGTTATGACCAGCACATCCCTACATCAGCTGCTCAATTTCCCCTGGATAGCAGGGCCAAGCATGGGTCCACCATTGTCGGCGACGGCCGGTTGTGGTGGGATTTCTATCATCGTCAGGACGATGCAATCTTCAGGGTGCCCACCGTCTCCAGCCGTGTTCCCCGGGTAACATCAGAATATATTAAATGGTGGAACATTCGGACCGACTTTTTCAGGGATGGCAGGGGTGCTTTCTGGGATGTAGCAGAGCGCTCTTTCCTGAAACAGCAGCCTGGGCCGGTGTTTGAAATCCCCGAGGCCCATCTGAGAAAGCTTTATTCGCAGAACTAGAGGGAGGCAGAGAACTATCTGGCCCAGCGTCGAGCTCTGAAGGAAAAGAATTCTGAGCCGCCCGCTCCTGTCTTTGCCGCTATTAACGAAGACAATTTCGTAAAGACCCTGAAACATTTGTGCCATATAGGAGATGATCGCTTGGAGGCACAACAGTATCCATTTCCTGTTGAAGAGCCGCTCCCGGCAGTAGCTCATTGGAGGGGTCCAGTTGATAAATTTCATCCGTATAGGACGTTTGTACGCCGGGAAGATAGAACTCAGACGTACTATAAGCAAACGTCCTGGCTGTTCATTCTGCTGAGTTTGCATGGATTATCTGCGGAAAGCCCGATAGCTGGCATTTTGAACAAGCCACTGTTTATATCATTTCATTATGTCGATGGCTGGGGCATGGACCATCTTGACTTGTTTCGCTGCCTTGACTCTCGCGGCCATAATGACCTGGCAGCTTTAGTGGAGAAATGCCAGATATTCGGCGATGTTTGCTGGCTTATCAAGGAGGCTGCTTCCCGCTCCAAAGAAGTGGCTTATCTGTACTGGCCGCTCTCTGTATTTTATGATGGACCAGCAGGTATAATCTTTTCCTTTCTGACTGCAGTGTCTTCTGTTTAGCATCTGAATTTTGCATCTATTGATCCCCTCATCTTTCTGCCGTTCTTAACAGACCGGCCCGATATAAAGCGGCAGGGGCTCTACAGGAAGATTATTGCGCAGGCTGAGAAGCCCACTTATTTTGAAGTTCCTGCTGCAGCACCGACCACTACTCCCCTGCCTCCTGGCAAGAAGAGGAAGGCTTCTGCAGTCAAGGCTGCAGTTGGGAAGGCCAAAAGGCCAAGAAAGCTCAGGCTCAACAATCGGCTTCGGTAGTGATGGACACCGGGACCCCTCTCCCTGACATTCCCTCATTTGATGAGTTCGAAACTCAGAGGGAGGCCGCTCAGGCATCAGTTCAGGGTAACATCAATATTCTGCCATTGCATTCTTCATTCTATCTTGCTGGGTTTCAGAGGAGTGTTTAAATCTGACCACTCCTTCTTGCACAGCCCAAGAGCCAGTCACGGCGCCCTCCGAGGTGGGGACCAGGTTGCCCTCTCCCACGCCGACTAGTGAGGCGGAGGGTAAGCATGCCCTTTTCATCTTTTTCTGTTCATTTCAGCTACTTTTCATCGTCCCTGTCACAGGCTTTTCTTTATAGTGATGGCCGGGGAGGAGACTGAGATTACAGGAGCGGCTGGCGATATTACTCAGCCGCGGGAGGGTCACAAGACCCAGGCGAAATGGGGCCCCGCTCCCGGAAGGCGCATAGTTACCCGGTCTTCCTCCAAGCAGATGTTAGAATTGATGGCCCCGCCCATGGACAGAGTAGAAATCTCTTCCGGTAGCTCTGCGGCCGTTTCTGAGGCAGGTGGAGAAGAAACAGATCTCAGCGGGAGCGACACGGAGGGTGCCTCCAAACCAGAGGCCCCATCCGTATGTACCGCCATTGTTTTATCATTTACACCCCCCAAGCTGGTGGTGCCATTTTCTGGAGAAGAATTACCAGAAGAGTTCGCCGCTCTGGATACCGAGGCAGATATAACTCCTCCTTTTGTGGTCTCATCAGCGGGGCTTTCTTCTTCCCTGCAGTCTTTTGAGGATATTGGCATCACTTTAGAAGTGAGTCTTTTCCCTTTATGGTTTCCTTTTTCCCATCTTTATCTGCTGCTTGACGCTGCATTGATTCGTTCACAGGAATCCCCTGTTGCCCTCCCGGCTACGAGTGCAGCCGTTGAAGCCACTTTATCTGGCACCCTAGCTATTGTTCCTGCTTCGGCAGCCGTTCTTGAGATAATTCGCCCTGTGCCCGTGAGGGTGCAGTCCTCCACAGACTTGGCATCATTGGACCTGCGGAATGCAGGGGAAGGCCCGGCTCTCATCAAGGCTTTGGATTTCAGAGCTGAAATGGACCCAGCCAGGGGTTCTGCCTTTATACCAGCTGCAGTGATGACCATCGCTCCAGAATCAACAGTTCCCATAGTATCAGTCATGGAGAGCGAACCTTTGCCTCTTCAGACCGTGGCCCCCGCAGCCTTGACATTGCAGGGGCTAGGCACCGAAATGGAAGAAGGAGAGGTATCTGTTGCAGAACTGGGAGTATCGCCTATAACGGCCACGGAATCTGCTTCCGTATTTTCAGAATCTGAGGAGGAGATGCCTGAAGTTGCATCCGGGAGTGTTCCGATGGCCGCCTCCGAGGAGATGGAGGTGGAAGATCTCTCGGCCACGTCAGAGGTTACGGGCAGAGCTCAGTTGGTGGCTTCGGCAGACCTGCCGTCTTCTTCTTCGCAGCCGGATATCACCCTATGGGCGGATATAGAGAGTGAAGTAACTTTTGAAGTAGCTCATCTTCCTTCGCCTGGCTTCACTTCCCCTGAAAGTTTTGTCTGGAAACATCTGGGCATGCTGCGTCAACTGGTGGAGTCCCAACCTGGACTAACTTATTCACAGTTGAAGGAGATAGCCGGGCGCTTCACCGCCGGCTTACAGGCGATGGGATGTCCCACAGAAATATGGGCCCAGCGGGTTCTTTTGTTGTTAAAATTTGTTCATCGCCGGGATTTCTTGACACACATCATGTCGGACAGATTGGCAGCCTTGAAGTTGCAAAGAATGGAGTGCAAGTCCGAGCTGGCAAAGATGAACTCTATCCTTCAGGAGCGACAGCGTCAAATGCAGTCTTTGGCGGAGCGGGAGCATTTCGTGCGCGACCGGATAACTATCCTGGAAGCTAAACTGTCTGATCTCCGAGTTGAGCTGCCACAGCTAACAACTTCTCGACCGCAGCTCGAGGAAGAAGCAGCTTTATTAGAGGGGCAGGTGGCATCCTTTCGAGACCAGTCTGTTCGACTGCAGGAAGAGGAGGCTCGGCTTCATGAACTAGGAGCCGCCCCTTCTGTGGGTCTTCTGGCATTCGAGGATATCTTCCGGAAGCCATGAATCATTTTCTTTTTCTTTTCTTCTTCTCTCTTTTTTTTGGTGCTCTTTTGTGATACAATGTCCCCTCAGGGCCCTTCATGTACTCACTTCTTAATGAAAAGAAAAATTTTACTTTATGTGTATCCGCCTTCTTTTCCATGTGGTTTTATCACTTCAGGGAAGTGGGGTAGTGGTTTTAGCAACCCCTCATGCGAATGGCTCGTATCTGGCAGGAGAGCGTCCACCCCTTCAGAGAAAGGATGGGGAACTCGCTCCACCGCGTGACGGCATCCGAAGAGGTGCTTAAACCGGATTCTGTTGGTAGCGGCAAACGTCCCTCTTGGCAATATGTGCTGTGAGGGAGACAATTTGCAGGAATGTGAAAGAAAGGGCCTTATCAGAATAGACGGAAAGTCTAGACTGGGTAGAGGTTATAGCAGGTGGGACGATTACAGGATATGTGGTTTTCATCAAGACAAACGTAGGGTCTGAACTGAATAGGGTTTTATCATTGATCGGGCGAAATGCCAGTCGATCAACAGCTGGTTTCATCATCGATATTGGGTTTATATCGATGCAAGAAGAGTTCATAAGTTTCCCCAGAATAGACGAAAGGTCTACACCGAGTAGGGTTTCATCATTGATCGGGCGAGGTGCCAATCGATCAACAGTTGATTTCATCATCGATATTGGATTTATATCGATGCAAAAAGGATTTATAAGTTTCCTCAGGATAGACGAGAGGTCTAAGCTGAGTAGGGTTTCATCATTGATCGGACGAGGTGCTAATCGATCAACAGTTGATTTCATCATCGATATTGGATTTATATCGATGCAAAAAGGATTTATAAGTTTCCTCAGAATAGACGAAAGGTCTAAACTGAGTAGGGTTTCATCATTGATCGGGCGAGGTGCCAATCGATCAACAGTTGATTTCATCATCGATATTGGATTTATATCGATGCAAAAAGGATTTATAAGTTTCCTCAGAATAGACGAAAGGTCTAAACTGAGTAGGGTTTCATCATTGATCGGGCGAGGTGCCAATCGATCAACAGCTGATTTCATCATCGATATTGGATTTATATCGATGCGAAAAGGATTTATAAGTTTCCTCAGAATAGACGAAAGGTCTAAACTGAGTAGGGTTTATCGCAGGTGGGACTTTGCCAAGAAATGCGTAGGTTTTATCAGGGCAGACGTAAGGTCTGAGCTGGATAGGCTTTAGCAAAACGGTGATGGGCTTCATTGTTGGTGGGATTTGCGAATGGGGGTATGTGGATTTTATCAGGGCAAACGTAAGGTCTGTCCCAGAAAGGCTTTATCATCGGTGGGGCATGGAGCCATATGACCGACAGAAGGTTTTACCGATGAAGGCAGATGAAGGTATCGTGCCGGTTGGCACGGAACTTTTTGAATTACCATATTACTGACCCAAGTGCCCTTTCGGGTTTTCACCAGAGCCAGCACCCTCTTGCTTTTGCCCACGCGTCCTTTCGGATTTTCACGTGGTGGGGTACTCGATTTTGCCTGCAGTGCCCTTTCGGGTTTTCACCACAGCTGGGTTTTAGTCATTTTTTGCCCTCGTTCAGAATGCCTGAACAAGACTGGCGGGGTATCTCTATTTTTAACCCCATTTTGTCTCTTCTTTTCTTCCCTTTTTTTTTATTGAAACTTTGATTCTATAACTGATGGGCGCAGCTTGTGCATATGTCATCATTGATGTGGGTGCTAACATCAATGCAAGGGTTTCATAGGTCTCATCAGGATAGACGTAAGGTCTAAACAGGACAGGTTTCATCGCTGATCGGGCAATGCGCCAATCAATCAGCAACGGGTTTCATCGTTGGTATTGGGTTTATACCAATGCAAGGATTTTTATAGGTTTGATCAGGATAGACGTAAGGTCTAAACTGGACAGGTTTCATCGCTGATAGGGCAATGCGCCAATCAATCAGCAACGGGTTTCATCATCGGTATTGGGTTTATACCAATGCAAGGATTTTTTATAGGTTTCGTCAGGATAGACGTAAGGTCTAAACTGGACAGGTTTCATCGCTGATCGGGCAGTGCGCCAATCAATCAGCAACGGGTTTCATCATCGGTATTGGGTTTATACCAATGCAAGGATTTTTATAGGTTTGATCAGGGTAGACGTAAGGTCTAAACTGGACAGGTTTCATCGCTGATCGGGCAATGCGCCAATCAATCAGCAACGGGTTTCATCATCGGTATTGGGTTTATACCAATGCAAGGATTTTTATAGGCTTCATCAGGATAGACGTACGGTCTAAACTGGACAGGTTTCATCGCTGATCGGGCAATGCGCCAATCAATCAGCAACGGGTTTCATCATCGGTATTGGGTTTATACCAATGCAAGGATTTTTATAGGCTTCATCAGGATAGACGTACGGTCTAAACTGGACAGGTTTCATCGCTGATCGGGCAATGCGCCAATCAATCAGCAACGGGTTTCATCATCGGTATTGGGTTTATACCAATGCAAGGAAATTTTTTTATAAATTTCACCAGGATAGACGTAAGGTCCAAACTGGATGGGTTTTATCACGGCGGGACGTAAAGAGATACGCGGGTTTCTTCGTGGTTACCACATTACCGACCCAAGTGCCCTTTCGATTTTTCACCAGAGCCAGCCCCCTCTTGCTTTTGCCCACGCGTCCTTTCGGATTTTCACGTGGCGGGGTACCCGATTTTGCCTACAGTGCCCTTTCGGGTTTTCACCACAGCTGGGTTTTAGCCATTTTTGCCCTTGTTCAGAATGTCCGAACAAGACTGGCGGGGTATCTCTATTTTTAACCCATTTATATATATATATATATATTTTTATTTTCTTCTATCCCCCCCCCTTCCTGTTTAGAGGGTGTCAGATCGTGACGACACAAGATCACGATAAGTGGTAGCCTGGTTAGGACGGAGTGTCACTATACCAAGGAAAGGATATCTTGGCTAGGGCGGAGTGCCATTAGGCCAAGGAAAAGGTATCTTGACTAGGGCGGAGTGCCACTAGGCCAGGGAAAGGGTATCTCGGCTAGGGCGGAGTGCCGCTAAACCAAGAAAAGGTATCCCGGCTAGGGCGGAGTGCCGCTAGGCCAAGGAAAAGGTATCTTGACTAGGGCGGAGTGCCGCTAGGCCAAGGAAAGGTATCTCGGCTAGGGCGGAGTGCCATTAGGCCAAGGAAAAGGTATCTTGACTAGGGCGGAGTGCCACTAGGCCAGGGAAAGGGTATCTCGGCTAGGGCGGAGTGCCACTAGACCAAGGAAGGGTAGCTCGGCTAGGGCGGAGTGCCACTAGACCAAGGAAAGGTAGCTCAGCTAGGGCGGAGTGTCGCTAAACCAAGAAAAAGGTATCCCGGCTAGGGCGGAGTGCCGCTAGGCCAAGGAAAAGGTATCTTGACTAGGGCGGAGTGCCGCTAGGCCAAGGAAAGGATATCTTGGCTAGGGCGGAGTGCCGCTAAGCCAAGGAAAGGGTATCTCGGCTAGGGCGTAGTGCCGCTAGACCAAGAAAAAGGTATCTCTTGCCCGATTACTCGGGGAATATCAGCTGTGCAGCATGATACAACTTTAGGTGTTTACCGTTGAGTGGTGAGAATTGGATCTCCCCTCGATGATTAACAACTATGTAGGCCCCTCCTTCGTAGACCCTTTGTATCACATATGGACCTTCCCAATTGGGATTTAGCTTTCCCTTCGGGTTGGACACCATGACTTCTTTTTTCTTGACCATGACGAGCTCACCTTTCTTAAATTCTCGTCCTTTTACGAGTTTGTTAAATGCAGTGGCCATGCGGACCTGATACATTTGGATATTCTTCTGAGCTTGGAGGCGCTTCCCTTCCAATTCAGCCAATTCTTCTAATCTTCTTTCTGCATTGGTTTGTTCGCCATGGGCTAGGTCGTATTGGACTGCCACTCTGAGTGACGGGACTTCCAGCTCTAGTGGGACTACTGCCTCTGAGCCGTATATCAAGGAGTATGGCGAGCACCCTGTAGGTGTTTTGAAGACGGTGCGATACGCCCACAGAGCTTCATACATCTTTTCTTCCCAATCCTTCTTATTGGCACTGACGACTTTGGCCAGCAGGGTGCACAAAGTCTTATTGAAAGCTTCTGCCAATCCATTTGCCTGTGGATTGTAAGGAGTGGAAGTCCTCCATTCGATCTTATATTTCTCGACAAGCCGATAGATTTTCTGATTTCTGAAATGACTCCCATTGTCAGATATTATTCGGCTGGGGATCCCAAACCGGAAGATGATGTTTTGCTTGATGAATTTGGTGACCAGCTCACCAGTGACTTCTCTTAGTGCTATAGCCTCTGCCCATCGGGAGAAGTAATCTGTTATGGCCAGTATATACTTATGCCCGGCCGAGGAAGTCGGTAGTGGACCGACTACATCAGTTCCCCATTGTGCAAACGGCCAGCTAGGGACCGTAGGGTGCAGAATCGTAGGTGGCCTTCTAGGCACAACAGCATGCTCCTGACACTTCTGGCATGACTTTGCAAATGTGCAGCAGTCTTCAAACATAGTGGGCCAATAGTAGCCCAGCTTCTTGATTTCTATCTTCATCTTGGGGCCAGCCTGGTGGGCACCTGCTGTCCCAGCATGTACTTCTTTCATCGCTTGCCAAGCTTCTTCAGTGGACAGGCAGCGGAGCAGAATCTTCTTGCGTGCATCTGCCATTATTCGGAACAGAGTCCCATTCCTGAATTCATAAGAATCTTTGATTCGCAAGAGTTTCATCTTTTCTTCTCTTTTCTGCGGCAGCTGTTGGTGTAAAAACCATTGTAGCAGGTGTTGTCTCCAATCAGATGCCTGTTCTGTACTGATCGTGGCGACTTCATTTTCTTCGGGGCAGCCTTCTAGCATGCTGGGGACTTGCCGCCGATTTATGACAACAATGTTCAGTGTCTCATCTGGTGGGACTGCTATTGAGCTGGCTAGCTTTGCCAATGCATCAGCCTGGGCATTATGTGCACGGCCCACATGCTTGAGCTCAATATGATAGAATTTCGCCATGAGGCGCACAGCTTTCTGGTGGTAGGGGTTCAACTCCGGCTTTCGCACTTCGAACTCACCTTGGATTTGCTTTATTATCAACATTGAATCCCCGAATACCTGAAGCATCTGGATACCCATGTTGAGGCTTATATGCAGTCCGATTATCAGAGCTTCATACTCGGCTTCATTATTAGTGCAGGGCTTGTTTATAGAACAGGAAGTATGCACAACCTCCCCTTCCGGCGATTTCAGCACAATACCGGCTCCGGCCCGTATTCTGGTCTTTCCATCGGAGTCCGTCTCTGTTCTAGATGCTCCATCAAAGAATAGCTGCCACATAGTTGACTGAGCCTGGCAGGCTTCTAGTGTCTCATCATCGGGTAACTCAGTCCCCAACATATCATTCTCTGGCACAGGATGTTCTGCGAAGAAATCGGCCACAGCCTGTCCTTTTATTGCCCTCTGGGGTATATATGTGATATCGAATTCCATCAGAATTACTGCCCATTTGCCCAACCGGCCTTTCAGTACTGGTTGAGTCAGTATGTATTTGAGTGGATCTGCTGCAGATATCAATCTGACTTCATGTGACAGCATATAGTGCCGGAGCTTTTTAACGGCAAAGACTAGTGCCAAGCATGTCTTCTCTATATAGGTGTAACTTTCTTCAGTTCTGATCAGCCTCCTACTCAGGTAGTATAGAGCCTGCTCTTTGCCTTCTTCATTTATCTGTGCTAGCATTGCCCCCAGGGAACAGTGTGTGGCTGCAATGTACAGTATCAGGGGTTTGCCCTTAATAGGTGCCCCCAGCACTGGAGGGGTTTTGAGATATTCTTTCAGCTTCTCAAAGGCCTCCTGACAGCCATCGTCCCAGAGGAACGGCACATCTTTCATCATGAGCTTGTGAAAAGGGTGGCATCTCCCCGACAGATTTGATATGAATCGTCGGATGTAGGCCAAACGCCCTTGTAGAGATCTCAGCTCGTGGAGATTCCTTGGTGGAGGGAGCTCCTGGATAGCTTTAATCTTGGATGGGTCAATCTCAATGCCCCTATGACGGACGATGAACCCAAGGAATTTTCCACTGGACACGCCGAAGGCACATTTCATAGGGTTCATTTTGAGCTCATATTTGCGCAGCCTCTGGAACACTACTCTCAGATCCTGCAAATGGTCTTCTTTTCTGCTGGTTTTCACCACCAGGTCATCAATGTAGCACTCTACCTTTTTGAAGAGCAAATCACCAAAGATCTTTGTCATAGCTCTTTGGTAAGTAGCGCCGGCATTCTTGAGGCCGAACGGCATCCTTTTATAGTGGAATATCCCCTTCGGAGTGCGGAATGCAGTGTGCACTCTGTCTTCTTCAGCGATCCAGATCTGGTTATATCCGGATGACCCATCCATGAATGACAGGGCTTCATGGCCAATGGTTGCATCGATCATTACTTCAGTAATTGGCACTGGGAAATCATCCTTCGGGCAAGCCTTATTCAGGTCCCTGAAATCTACACATATTCTGATCTGCCCATTTTTCTTCTTCACGGGCACTATATTGGCCAGCCATGTAGTATATTGGTTCTCTTCAACAAAGCCCACATTGATCAGCTTGTCGACTTCTTTGTTGATCTGATTTATCAGTTCGGGACGCATTCTCCTTGAAGGCTGCTTTACAGGGCTTGCCCCCGGGTTTATCGCCAATCGGTGCTGTGCCACATCAGAGCTCAGTCCCGGCATCTCATCATATGTCCATGCAAAGCAGTCTCGGAACTCTTTCAGAAACTGTATGTACTGTTCTCTGGCAGCTGGTTCTAGCAGTGCACTGAGGAATGTCGGCTTTGGCTCATCCGCTGACCCCAGATTCACTTCTATCAGCTCATCGACGGTGGCCTGGCCTCCGTCCTCAACTTCGGGTGGGGCTTCTTGCAAATCAATAAAGCCTCCCGGGATATAATTCTCTTCAGTTTCATGTTCTTCTGTATCGTCATCCTGCTCATCAGCGGATGTCGGCTTATCATATAAGGCCGATACCATCGGATTCTGTTCAGTCTGCCCCGAGGACGAGACTGGTTCAGAAGAGAATTCAAAAGTGGAATCTTCCGCTCTTAGGGATCTTTCTGTTGCAGGCTCCCCTGAAAGGTCATCTTTCTGTAGAGCCCGGACTTCTTCCAGAATGCGCTCAAATTCCAGGCATTCTCTCAGTTCTTTGGCCATCTGGTCTTCATCCGGGGTTCCCGTATCAAATTGTGCTTCGGCCTGGAATAGATCCTCCTTGCAGGACGGGTCCTTCCAGCACCGACCCCTCTCAGTTTTATCAGACATCCCTGCTTCTGGCTGGTCATCTTGGGCTTCATTGTCTGTTATGGTTTGATACATAACCTCTTCATCCTCAAAGGGATATTGATCATATCCTATCCCAGGGGAGTCTCCATGCTGGTAGAAGGTAGAGATGACATCCACCTCGGCTTCATAATATTCTTGAAGGGTATAACCCAATCCCGGATGCTGTGTGATCTTCCTCAGTTCCTTATTATCTCGAGGCGGATCCCATAGCTCCCTGAATGCTTTCTTCTGGGCTGCAGATTGTAGTGATGGCATTTGCATCTTGGAGAACATCTGCGAAACCTGCTGGGTAGTATACTCCAGGCCTGTAATCGGCACCATCCGGTTTGCGGCTTCTTCAGGGACCATGCAGTCTTGATCATCTTCTTCGACTGCCTCCCCGGTGTAGAATATGGTAGGTGGCTCGCAGAAGCGAGGGATTTCCATAGTCTTCAGTGGCAGCACTGTTTGGTATTCTAGGCTGGCGACGGGTTTGATTAAACCTCGTGGGACCTTCACCTGTATGCACCTTTCTTTCATTTCTTGATCAGTGCTATCTGGATGGATGCTAGGAGGGGTGATCCGAGCAAAATCATCAGCATAAGAGATGTGAGCTACTTCATGCTTTTCAACATAGCCCCTGGGTGGCGGTGGAGACCAAGCTTTTGCCTTCGTCGCCGGCTTCTTCTGGCTGATCACAGCCTCTTTCTTTTCATCCTTTTGTGACACCTCGGTGTAGTAGGAGGCATCGAGCATATGGCATTCGAACACTTCAAAGGGATGTAGGTCTGCAAACACCCTTTCTTCCTTTCCTTCATGGCAGTATTTTATGCATTGGTGTAGCGTGGATGGCACTATCTGATATTCATGCAGCCACGGTCTCCCCAACAGGGCCTTATACGTGGTGTTGGAGTCGATCACATAGAATCGTACCACGGTAGTGAGGTCGCCCAATGTGAGGTTGAAATCAGCCACCCCGAGAGGTGTTTCACATTTCTGGTTGAACCCAGCAATCTTCATGTCTCTGACCTTGGTAAGCTGCAGATCAAAGTAGTATTTCTGATAGATGCGATACGGGAGAATATTTACAGCAGCCCCGGGATCTATCAGTATCCTGCTCAGCGACTGACAGTTCAGGGAGCCCCTCATATACAACGGTCTGTTGTGACTGGCATTTGGGATCAGCATATCATCTTCTGTGAACGTGACTGATGGTCCAGCATTCACTTCTGCCAAGAGTGCTTCATATTGTGCCGGCGACTGCAGGGCATCCACAATTGCTTGGCGGGCCTCTTCACTCAGAGAGAGTATCTCCCAGATGGAGAATCTGGTGGGGAGCTTCTTCAACATTTTCATGATTCGACTGCCAACCCGAACATTAGACAGCCTCATCTCCTCTGCCCACCGGGGTCTTGGAGGTTCATGTGGTGCCTGTGGCCTTTGCTGCCCAGTCCCAGTTTCATTTTCTTCATCGGTCTCCCGGAGGGCTTCTTCTGTAATGACTGCCCCTGGCTTTGCTAGAGGGCTATTTTCTTCATTTTCTTCATGCTGTTTCTGCTTTCCAGTTGCTGTCTGCTGGCATTTATCGCTTTTAGCTGGAGCAGTATGAGACGACTGCTCGTTTTCTAAGCTGGACAGGAACTCCAGGAATGAAGGGGCTCCTTCTGCTTTATCTTTTCCTTGGTACAAGCTGGCAGGGGGAGGAACCTGGACACCGCGCACCTCTGGTTTCGGGATCTGATAGGGTTGCTCCCCTCTGAACATAATATTATGGTTAGCTGGTGGCGGACGCCCCCATTTTCTCCCAGAACGTGTTGCATGGGCTGAGGTAGAGGCCTCAGCATGATTGGCTTCTAGCGGGGCATCTGATGCTTCTTGTTCATCATCCTCCCCGGGCAGAGAAAAGAGTACCGACAGAGTATTGCATTGTACTGTCGTGACCTTCTTTCCCTTTTTGGCCTTAGGCCGTCTCTTCTTTTTCTGGGAAGTTGGCTTTGCTAGTTCCTGCCCCCAGAAGGACTCAGTCTCATCTTTTCTTTGTTCTGCCTCCGGCTGCTCTTCAATTTTCAATTCTTCGAGCTGCTCCCAGAGTATACAGTCTTTCACCAACAGGTGTTTCAGCTTTTTCTGCTCATACTCATCAAGCTCATTAATATATTGCTGCAGACGCCTGGTTGCAGGACTTTCTTCTTTATGTGCAGGGAGGGGAGTTTGTCTCCTCCGGTTGCGAGTATGGATCCGGATGACTGGTCCGGTCTCAACTGTAGGCCATATTGGCTTTATTGGAGGCGACTCAGGCCTTGGGGTGACACCCCGGATAACTGCTCCGTTGGTTTTAGCTGCGGGAGTCTTCTTTCTACTTTTTGTGGGTACCGTCTGCCATCCTTCCTGATCTCTCAATGGGGTGAGGAGGCAGGCTTCATAGGTGTGCCTGGTGCATTCTTCAATGGCTTCCTTAGGTAGCTGTTGATAGATTGAGATCATATTAGCGGCCACCCTCCAGGGCGGAAGCTCATGTGGCCGAGGCGGCTTCACCTGGTAATCTCCCAGCTGCAGTTCACCCTTCTTGACCATTCCTTCCATGATATCTTTGAAGACATAACAGTCCTCAATTGCGTGCCCCAACACCCGGTGAAATGGACAGAACATCGGATCATCTTTCTTTTCTGCGTCTTCGGGCTTCTTTGGTTCAGGCAATGTTACCTTATTGAACTTATATGCCCAGTTAAATAATGCTGCAGTCTTATCCTTGGGAAAAGAGTAAGCCCTTCTCATCCTGTCCCTCAGAGAGACTTTGTCTCTTCTTTCTGCTGTATCTGCCATCGGGGGAGCTTCATCTGCCCCTTTCTTCCCTTTTTGTTGCTCAAAGGTTCTAAAATCGACGGTGTTGGCCTCAGAGTGTGACGGCCGCCGATCATTGGATTTACCTTTTGGCATGGCGGGAGCATTGACGGTCGGACGTTTGGACAAGAACGCCTCGACCTCCGCCACTATATTGTTCAGTCGGTCAAATGTTTTGACATCTGCACCGATCATTTTTTCTAGTACCTCCCTCCTGAGGTTCTGCTTGCATATCTGCACTGCATCCTCCTGATGAGGAGGTCTTCTGCATCTCATGGCTAGATTTCTCCATCTTTTGATGTACTCCAGTGCAGTTTCATCCTGTTTCTGCCTGGTAGCATACAGTTCTGCTATTGTGATTTCCCTCTCCGTGACATGAAACCTGTCGCGGAATTTTCTCTGCATATCGGGCCAATCAACCACTGATCCTGCTGACAAGCTTGAATACCATTCAAAGGCCAACCCAGTGAGGGACGAGCCAAAGAACTTGAGCAGATAGGCTTCATCGACTGCTAGGTCGCCCATGATTGTAGTATAGTAGGCTATATGCTCCCTGGGGGAGCCCTGGCCATTGAATTTCTCAAACTTTGGCGGCTTGCTGACGCCTGGAGGTAGTCTTTTGGCAGCATACTGGGGGGGATACGGTACCTTGTACACATCATAGGCACTAGTATCATCTCCAGTCTTCTCTGACAGCTTCATTTCCACAATTCTTTCAATCATCTGCTTGTGGGCTACAGCTGGATCTATATCTTCTGGAAAGAAGTGGGCTTGTTGCTGGCTGTGAGGAGTTGTCATCACAGTGGCGCGCAAGATGGGCGCGGTAGGCTGTGTCTGAGACACAGAGGGCTGAGCTACTGTTTGCTGTGGAACAGGTTGACTTGGTGCTTTGCCCTTATCAGCTAAGAGAGGATTAGCCAGGATAGTTGTTTCTGTGGAGCTGGATGTCTGCCCCGCAGGTTCAGCTTGCTTCGAGACTGATGTAGCTTCCTGTCTCTCATTGAGCTGTCTTCGGAGAGCATTGATCTCCTGTTGGTATCTTCTGAACATCATCTGGATCATGGGATCCATGGTTGATGGAATTTGTATATCTTCAGAAGTCCCTTCAGCATCATCAACGAAGGGGTTATCTCCATCTTCCGCTGTTACCACATTAACTGTCATAGTGGTAACCCTGCGGGCTTCATCATCAATTTTGATTTTATCTTTTGCTGCCTGGCCTCTTCTTGTGACAGGACCAGGTCTAGTTGCCAGCCTGAGCAATTCCTCTGGCTGAGTTGGTAGTATATCCTGCCCCCTGGCCAGTCCAGCCATATTGCAGGCGAAGATTTGCATCTTTCCTTTCCGCCTGTAGACCTTTCTTTTTATTTGACTAGGATATCTGAGCCGGTCAAAGACCGATATTCTTTCTTTGGCTTCTTCCTCGTACAGGTCTTCTTCATTATATCCGACCCTGGGGCCTTCTTCATAGTCATTTGAATCGGAGGAAGAGGCTTCGATCATCATTTCTTGGAAGGTTTCTTCTTCTTCATCATCCCTGATGCCCAAGGCACGGGATAGTCTTTGCTGGCCTAGGGCAGAGCTCCCTAGGTAGTGGAAGTAATCTTGGACTACTTGCTTAGTCTCCTCTGGGTCGCGCCTTTTCGGCTCAGGTCGGAGCATCAGTCTGTCCTGGCCCTTTTGCTGCCAGGCCAGTCTTGTCACCCGAGCATTCAGATGTTCGGCCCTGGGATATTTGAAGATATCAGCCTGTCTGGCACAGGCTCCTGATCTTCTTGCAGTAAGCATAGTGACTGGTTCACTTCTTCTCATATCGCCAACTTGGCAGCGGTTGGCAGCAGCATTGTAGCTCTTCTCTTCCCATCTCTTGCCCCTGGCCATGGGATGGGTGTTGGTGAAGTTTTCCCTGGTCTCATATCTTCCGCCCCTCATCATGGGACGAACAGCAATCATATTTCTTTCTTGACCCTCAATCTCATCTCTCTTCCCCCGGGTCCTGGGGTAGGCAGCAGTAGCATTTCTTTCATCTTTCTTCATCTCCCTTCTGCCCCCTGCTCTGAGGCGGGCAACAGTGATATCAGTGAGGTTCTCTCTGTCTTCAGCTGGGGCCCAGCTTTGGATCCTCTTCGGTCGCCAGACCTGTTTGTATTTTGCTGGCTTGGGCGCCAGCGGCTTCTTTTCAGCAGCTTCCCAGTTGGCCCTCCTAGCGGCCAAAACCTGGAACTTGTTGTCAGTTGGGATGGTCGGGACGATTCTGTCCGGCCGGACTCCCCTGGGGCGACCATCGAGGTTCGCCCTAATAGCACCCATCATTATCGTCTTTCCGGAATTGGAAAGGCGACGATCAACAGCAGTAGACCGGCTCCTCCGGTTGGTTTTCTTCCCCTTCTGGGCAGCAGTGGGGACCATGTCCCTTTTCTGGACATGATGGACGTAGCAGGCGACGGCCGTGGGGGCCGTTTTCTTCGGTAAGCCATCCTTGCGATCAGCGGCCTCCACTGGGGCGTTTGCAGCAGCGCCTTGCTCCTCGTTATCGACCTGTAGAAGGTCGGTGTAGACAACACCCAAGCAGTTGGGCAGCCCGACAGCTGGGGGAAACGAACCGAACGCCAGTGGTACCGCCAGGTACCCCTCCTGGACGTGCATGTCACCGGTTGCTTGTCGAAGCATACAGACGCGATTTGTGTTGTCATCGTAGTTTCCTGGAAACAAGGAAACACACGGAATCAGAAATTTGAGGGGGGCCCGCTGGGCCTCCTACCTTAGCGTAAAGATGAAGGGAGACTAAGTCCCACCGGGCGTGCCAGACTTGTGGACGCGATTTTTTTTATGGTGGTATCTTTATTTATTTATTTAATTTAATTTATTGGATTGATTTATTATTTATTGATTTATTGGTTCATTGGCGTGCCAGTCACCGTGGTGACGATTCTTATTGTGCGCTCGATCTGACATGGTCAGTCGATTGTGAGTGATCGTGTCTGGACTAGAAGTCCGTCATACCCTGAACGCTATGACGTTAATTACGTCCTCCCTAAGGAAGACAACCCTTGATTAAACGCTAGAGGTAGGAGGAAGACAGCGGTAAAGCCGTATGCTCAAAGGAGACAAAATTCATCTGTTTGCAAGACGTTAAATGTATTTGAACAGAGCAGGGGTTTGTTAATTACGGGAGAAACCCGACGGCATATTCCCACCATCTTGGATGATGCCAAGTGGGGAATAGGAAACCACCCATGCAGCGGCAGGGTAGGATCCATAAAAGATCGGGTGTATACACATAACCCGGAATCCGGATGGGGACCGGCCTGATGTAACACACCCGGTACGAGTGCGATGTCTTATTAATATCCCCCTTCGGAGGACCATCGGAGATCACGCAAGGGCATAACTCCGTGGGCCAGCGGGGTTAGAAGAGAGTACCACACTCGATTGGTGGGGTATATGTAAATTTTGGCAGCATGTTCCCTCAACCTGGATTGTGCCAAGGGAGGATAGGTCATCATCCACGGAGAGCCGGGACAACGACCGAACAAAGATGGGCACCAGGCCCAGGGACATCTCTTGCCTTCATATCATTGATCAATATTCCCTTGGAACCCATCAGAACACATGTAATGACATGGTTCTTTGGGTTCATAAGGCAGCGGTGAAATCCGGATTCGGGGCGAGAGCTGTAGGGGAGATCTTCCCCATTATTGTATCTCATCAAGACACAAGTGATGGTCTGTGAGTATCCCCTTGAACAGATGTAGGGGGAGATTTAGAAGTTTGAAGAAAGATGGTGCAGGGATGGGCCTCGGAGTGGATTTCATTGACTGAAGGAGGGATCTCGGCGTGGCTTTGATTGGCAAGAAGGGGCTCTCGGCGTGGCTTTGATATTGGCCAAGGAGGGGTCCCGGCCTGGAGGCTTTCGGCGGCCAAAAATAGGTCTCGGCCAGGGGTTTTCGGCGGGCAAAAGAGGCTCGGCCAGGGGTTTGGCCGGCCAAAAGAGGGAGGAAGGCCAGGGGCTTTCGGCGGCCAAAGAAGGGTCTCGGCCAGGGGTTTTCGGCGGCCAACAAGGGGTCTCGGCCAGGGTTCTATCCGGCCAAGAGAGGGAGGGAGGCCTCTCGGCCTGGAGCTTCTCGGCGGGCTCCTGGGCGCGCCGGAAAGGGGGGCGCCGAGAGGGGCATCATCAAGTTTTGGGCAAAAGGGGTGTGAATGGCTGCGAAGGCAGAGGGGCTCTCGGCAGAGGGCTTCCCGGCGCGCTCCTGGCCGCGCCGGGAGTCTGCCGCCGGGAGCCTTGCACATAGCTTCACGTGGAAAGTATTTGTAACAGACTGGGTTGTCGTTTAGCAAAAGAGGGAAGGCCTCTCGGCCTTATGGTTCTCGGCGGGGAAACTCGCACGCCGAGAAGATGAAATGCAGAGGATTTCAGGGTTTCAGAGCTCAAAAACGATGCTCTGTTTAGATGTTTTCTGGGATTTCAAGCTCGAATTGATGCCGAGCCAGGAGTGCAAAAGGGGAGACTCATGGATGTTTCTATTAGAAGGGTGCCAAGGGAATTGGACGATGGAATCAATGAAAGAAATCAGACCATCACCTGATCCTGTGGAGGGTTTTATCTATCTGTTGCAGGCCATTTGGGGGAGTCAAGAGATGACTGTCCTCCGACCCCTCCAGACGAGCCCAGTGACATTGAAAACCGGAGAAGGAGGGACTCTCAACGCAGAAACTTCAGGCCCTAAGCATTCAATACTTAGAATGGAGGACCCTGGGATCGGATCATCATTTATGAGAGCTGGACAGTCCAGGAAACCAAGAGACTGATATCTCTGGTTCCTAAACCGCATAAGGGGGCTCGTCAGAAAACTCAGATTATATATAGGGAAACATCCATTGAGATCGGAGAGGGAAGGAGAGAACAAAACTCAATAACCCATTAGATGGGGGTAGGAGTCCTATCCTCGTCCCTCTTCGAAGAACAAACCCATACGATCGGCTCTGAAACCCAAGGAGTCTAATCTATATTTCTTTCAGACAAAGACCATATACATAGAGAGACAGAGATCGGATATCTTGATCAATCAGTGCCCAGGCGGGCCATATCGATGTTTCATTGCATTGCATAAAAATCTTACACTGATCATGAAAGAGAAATGCAAGACAGAAAGGTAAAAATCAAGGCCGGAACTCTCCGGCTACAGTTGATAAATCGAGAAAGGACTCGCTATATTACATCAGATAAAAGAAAAACATGGAGGAGGGGAGGGTGGAGCATTGACTCCTCTCCCTCCCCAGTGCCCACCTGGAGCTTTCCTTCTTCTTCTCTTCTCTGTTGGTTGAAAGGGGGGGTGGCTCTTGCTCTCCGAACGGGACTCCCTCTCTATCTTTCTATTGCTCTATCTTTTCTTTTTCTTTCTTCCGATCGATCCCCTTTTTCTCTCGATCCCCTTTTTCTATCTGGCTTGGCTTTTTCTCTTCTTCTTCCCCCTACTTCTTCTCAGCCGTCTCTCTCTCTTTCTTCGAAGGGAGGGGGTTTTATAACCCTTTTCCTCTTCCTTCTCGGCAGGCACCTTCACGGCGCGCTTGAGGTAAGCTTCCCGGCGCGCTCGAATTTGGTCTCTCGGCGCCAGTATCTGGGCTTCGACATGGGCTTTCGGCGCCACCTTCATATAGGCCCACTTGGGGTTTCTTTAAGTGTATCATCACCCCAAAGGGTTTATCATCTATGAAATATCTTGTATTGAAATCATGATTGCAATTTTCATCAGTCCGCAGTCGGGGTTTTATCAGTCCGTAGACAGGGGTTTCATCAGTCCGCAGACAGGGTTTTATCAGTCCGTAGACAGGGATTTCATCAGTCCGTAGACAGGGGTTTCATCAGTCCGTAGACAGGGATTTCATCAGTCCGTAGACAGGGTTTTATCAGTCCGTAGACAGGGATTTCATCAGTCCGTAGACAGGGGTTTCATCAGTCCGTAGACAGGGATTTCATCTTATCAATATCGTCACTCGAATGACGACGAGCTCGGACATCAGCCTTAGTCTGGGAAGACCTCAGCCGGGTGCATAATCTGTGGAGACGATTCTTCTTCTGCTCTATCTTCTCAGGAGCCTTTATCATCTTCATCTGCCGGTGCTGGCTTCATCTTTATCTCATATTACTTCCGTCAGTAAGCCGACATCTGACTTACCCTGACATATCGTCTGTGACTTCTTGGACGAAGCAGTAGTACAGCTCTTCTTAAAGGGCTGGAAGATCTCATTAGTCGAGTGACTGCTGCTTTATTAGTGCTGCCGTCTGAGTGACATTGGCACCGGGCATCAGCTTTGGCCGACAAGGGCTTTAGCCGGGTGAAAGGTTGATAAGCTTCATCCTTAGTCTTTCGCTGTTGGTCAGATCTTCTTTTCAATTATGCTTCCACCCTTGTTCATTTTCCGGGTGTCAACAATAGATTAGACTCTTCGAGTTTCAGAGCCGATCGTATGGGTCTGTTCTTCGAAGAGGGACGAGGATAGGACTCCTACCCCTATCTAATGGGTTACTGAGTTTTATTCTCTTCTTCCCTCTTCTATCTTAATGACTGATTCTCTGCATATAATCTGAGTTTTTCTGTCGAGCTCCTTTATGCGGTTTAGGAACCAGAGACATCAATCTCTTGGTTTCCTGGACTGTCTAGCTCTGATAAATGATGATCCGATCCCTGGGTCCTCCATTCTAAGTCTTGAATGCTTAGGGCCTGAAGTTTCTGCGTTGAGAGTCCCCCCTTCGCCGGTTTTCAATGTCACTGGGCTCGCCCGGAGGGGTCAGAGGACAGTCATCTCTTGACTCCCCCAGATGGCCTGCAACAAGCAAATAAAACCCCCCACAGGATCAGGTGATGGTCTGGTTTCTTTCATTGATTCCACCGTCCAATTCCCTTGGCACCCTTCTAATAGAAGCATCCATGAAATTCCCCTTTTGCACTTCTGGCCCGGCATCAATTCGAGCTTGAAATCCCAGAAAAAACATCTGAACAGAGCATCGTTATTGAGCTCTGAAACCCTGAAATACTGTAACAATTCCACCTTCTCGGCGTGCAAGTTTCCCCGCCGAAAACCCCTCTGCCGAGAAGTCTGTCCCCTTAGCTAAACGACAAACCAATCTGTTAGCTAAACACTTTCCACATGAGTCTCTGTGCAAGGCTCCCGGCGGCAGACTCCCGGCGCGGCCAGGAGTGCGCCGGGAAGCCCTCTGCCGAGAGCCCCTCCTCCTTGTCAGCCATTCACCCCCCCTTTTTTGCCAAACCTGATGCTGGCCCTTCCCGGCGCCACCTTCCCGGCGCGCCCAGGAACCCGTCGGGAAGCTCCACGCCGAGGGCCTTCCTCCCTCTTTTGGCCGGCTAAGCCCCTGGCCGAGACCAATTTTTTTGGCCGCCGAAAACCCCTGGCCGAGACCCCCTTTTTGGCCGCCGAAAGCCCCTGGCCGGGACCCCCCTTTTTGACCGGCTGAACCCCTGGCCGAGACCCTCTTTGGCCGCCGATTGAACCCAGGCCGAGACCCTTTTCCCTTGGCCGATTATGCCCCAGGCCGAGATCCCCTCTTTGGCCAATATTAAAGCCACGCCGAGATCCCTCCTTCAGTCAACGAAATCCACTCCGAGGCCCATCTCTGCACCATCTTTCTTCAAACTTCTTAATCTCCCCATACATCTGTTTAAGGGGATACTCACAGACCATCACTTGTGTCTTGATGAGATACAATAATGGGGAAGAGCTCCCCTACAGCTCTCGTCCCGAATCCGGATTTCACCGCTGCCTTATGAACCCAAAGAACCATGTCATTACATGTGTTCTGATGGGTTCCAAGGGAATATTGATCAATGATATGAAGGCAAGAGATGTCCCTGGGCCTGGTGCCCATCTTTGTTCGGTCGTTGTCCCGGCTCTCCGGGGATGACGACCGATCCTCCCTTGGCATAATCCAGGTTGAGGGAACATGCTGCCAAAATTTACATATACCCCACCAATCGAGTGTGGTACTCTCTTCTAACCCCGCTGGCCCACGGAGTTATGCCCTTGCGTGATCTCCGATGGTCCTCCGAAGGGGGATATTAATAAGACATCGCACTCGTATCGGGTGTGTTACATCAGGCCGGTCCCCATCCGGATTCCGGGTTATGTGTATATACCCGATCTCTTACGGATCCTACCCTGCCGCTGCATGGGTGGTTTCCTATTCCCCACTTGGCATCATCCAAGATGGTGGGAATATGCCGTCGGGTTTCTCCCGTAATTAACAAACCCCTGCTCTTTTCAAATACATTTAACGTCTTGCAAATAGATGAATTTTGTCTCCTTTGAGCATACGGCTTTACCGCTGTCTTCCTCCTACCTCTAGCGTTTAACCAAGGGTTGTCTTCCTTAGGGAGGACGTAATTAACGTCATAGCGTTCAGGGTATGACGGACTTCTAGTCCAGACACGATCACTCACAATCGACTGACCATGTCAGATCGAGCGCACAATAAGAATCGTCACCACGGTGACTGGCACGCCAATGAACCAATAAATCAATAAATAATAAATCAATCCAATAAATTAAATTAAATAAATAAATAAAGATATCATAAAAAAATCTGCGTCCACACCTCCACGCTCCACCAATGCATCAAGTACAGTCTCCAAGGGAAGGAGGAAAGGATATTTGCAGACCCCCACCCATTCGATGTGTTTGAATGTCATTTGGCGGATGCCAACCTATATACAGGGCCTTCTCAAAAGGCCTCTGAAGCTAAGACCCCTGCGGGGGCATCAAGAAGCACATCCGGCAGCAGTTGGTATCCACCACCGCCGCACGGATATGTCAAGCCCAAGGTAGTCTCCCACATCACAGCATCCGGGGACGTGGGCAGGATAACACCCCCAACATTATACCTTGGAGCTAATGAAGTGCGGGTCGCTCGGCGGCACAATCATATTGAAATCCCGGTTGGCCTTACCAATCCAACTCTCGGCCTTGATAACCCTACTGTCGAGCCTTTCAAAACTTGGGAGGTGACACATGAAGAGGGACCTAGCAGCTTGTTCTATACGGTTGAAGAGCACCCTACTCGGGAAGACACAGACTGCAGCCTCCCCGAAGATATAAGCAACCCACCGGTTCCCATCCAGGGTCTGGCATTTACAACGGATCGGATGGCCAGGATGTTTCAGAAGCAGCACATTCCCCCCGATCAGTCTCAAAAGTGCAAGGAAGCTTTCCAGAAAATGTGGCATCCAGCAAATCTGGATAAGGAAATGAGACGTGTCTCTCAACATCCGGGGTTGAGCTTCACCCTGGAAGAATATTATTACAGTGGGCGATACGAGGTGGCCACCATCTCCGCCTTCTATCCTGCTGAAGATAGCCCGCTGGGGGAAACTTTTGATGAATACCAGGCGGAAGCTGAGCATGTTGAACTGGCTCGACCTGGAAATCAAGAAATAGAGACCTCGATCCCCTGCCGATGCTGGGAGTAGGTCTACCCTGAAGATGCTGCCCTTCAAGCCAAATTTGACACGGCTAGCAGCAGTGAAGCCGAAGATACTGAAGAAGCGGGAATTTCTCCCTCCAGTGGAGTCCTACTGGTGGTAACTTCAACACCCCTCCTACCAATCAAGGATGCCTCGGTCGACTCCGATCAAGGGGAACAAGCTACCAAGAAAGAGAAAGCCACTTCTACGGAAGATACAACTGCCCCAGAAGGCGAGACCTCCTCAACTTCTGCTACAAAATCGGGATGCTATCCAAGCCCGACAATAAACAACTACCAGCCTGTCACGGCTGCAACCTCATCTACAAGGACGGAGGCTGCCCTCTCGCCCTTGGGAGCTGCAACGACAGTGGATTTGCTAATAGAACAATCCGCGCAGCCGCTAGCACAAGAAACAGAGAATCCTCAAGAAGTTCTGGTGGTGTCTCAGGAGGAAGTCGAAGTACTCGACCCTCAAGATGGTATTCCAGACTTCGTTGACCTCCAACCGGCACCTCCGGAGATAGAAGACGGAGGTCAAGCCACAGTCGATGAACTGATAGAAGTCAACTTGAGAAATAAGGAGGATCCTAGGCCTACCTTCCGCAGTGCCCAACTATCCCCAGAAGAACGGGAGCTATACATCCAGCTGCTGCTAGAGTACTGGGATTGCTTCGCCTAGACTTACAAAGAAATGCCAGGTCTAAGCCCCGCTGTCTCACAACATGAGCTGGCAATCAACCTTGAGGCCGAGCCGGTGAAGTAACCACCGCGGCGCATGAGGCCAGAACTCATTACTCAAATTTGTGCTGAAGTCGACAAGCTCATTGACGTGGGATTTGTTGAAGAAAACCAGTACACCACATGGCTGGCGAACATCGTCCCCGTGAAGAAGAAGAATGGACAGATCCGGGTATGTGTCGACTTCCGAGATCTGAATAAAGCCTGCCCCAAAGATGACTTTCCGGTGCCAATAATGGAAGTCATGATCGATGCCACAACCGAGCATGAGGCCCTGTCATTCATGGACGGGTCATCCGGTTACAACCAGATTTGGATCACAGAGCATGATCGGGTCCATACTGCTTTCCGAACCCCTAAAGGCATCTATCACTATAAGAGGATGCCGTTCGGACTAAAGAATGCTGGCGCAACCTATCAGCGCACAATGACCAAAATCTTTGATGAGTTGCTCTACCACAAGGTCGAGTGCTACATAGATGATCTGGTGGTCAAAACCAGAACAAAAGAAGATCATCTGCAAGACCTCCGGATCGTCTTTCAGAGGCTGAGGCAGCATGAGCTGAAGATGAACCCCATGAAATGTGCGTTCGGAGTATCGAGCGGAAAATTCTTAGGCTTCATTGTCCGATATCGGGGGATAGAGATAGACCCCGCAAAAATTAGAGCAATTCAGGAGCTACCTCCGCCAAGGAACCTCTCAGAGTTGAGATCACAACAGGGCCGCTTGGTTTATATCCGGTGGTTCATTTCCCACTTGTCAGGGCGATGTCAGCCTTTCCACAAGCTGATGATGAAAGATGTCCCCTTTTTGATGTGAGACGAGGTTGAGGAAGGACTTCAAACTATCAGCCGGAGAGCAGGAAGGCGAGGTGACTAGAGAAGAACGGAGGAGCTCGGCCGGGGCCTCACACCCATCCCCATCTCAGGGACAACATAGTCGCGCTCTTCAATTCTTCTCTACGGTGATGGCAGTTGCAGGTGTTGCAATTGGCACGGCGGTGATGGCGGTGGTGATGGACGACGACGGCGGTTGAACGGTGAAGGAGGAAGATCGTGGAGCTTCGATGGGGCTTCACACCCGTCCTCTTCTCGAAGACGATGCATCGGAGCTTCATGGACGACCTCCATGGCGGGGCGAAGTGAGGTTGGGACTCTCACCCGGGGTTCCAAAAATCTGGAAGAACACTCATAGCCATAGCTAAACTGGTTTTTTCTTCATTCTATTGCTTCAAATAAGGACTACAAGACTCTTTTTATAGACTTCACAAAGAAGATCAAAGGACAAACTCTAAGACTCTTTAATGCCTAGGAATATGAAAAGACACCTATGACTCATTATAACTCTCTTAACAACTCTAAGACTCTTTAATGTCTAGAAATATGAAAAGGCACATATGACTCATTATAACTCCCTTAAGAACTCTAAGACTCTTTAATGTCTAGAAATATCAAAAGACACCTATGACTCGTTATAACTCTCTTAAAGACACTTAGGGATATCAAAAGATAAACTTCAAAGACCCTTATGTAAAATAAAAAAAATTACAAATATTTTAAGACGGAAGATCAAGTCTGATGTTGATGACGATCCCGTCACTTTTATTGGGATGAAGACTGCCAGACAGCCTTCGATAAGCTGAAAGACTATCTGAAGACTCCTCCAGTACTGGGCGCACCGGTGAAAGGACGGCCATTTATACTATATATAGCAGCTACACATAACTCCCTGGGGGCAATGCTGGCCCAGAATACTGAAGAAGGAAAAGAGCAAGCCCTCTATTACCTCAGTCGGAGACTGGTCAGAATTGAGGAGAAATATACTTATATTGAGAAGGTCTGTCTGGCACTGGTCTTCGCAGTTAAGAAGCTCTGACACTACATGTTGTCGCATGAAATCAGCTTGGTATCCAAAGAGGATCCCCTGAAATATATTATGTCCCAGCCGGCACTCAAAGGTCACCTGGGCAAATGGGCGGTAATCCTTATGGAGTTTGACATCTCCTATATACCACGCAAGGCCGTCAGGGGCCAAGATATTGCAGACTTCTTCGCTGAGCACCCAGTACCCGGGGACTGCCCATTGGAACCGGAGCTTCCTGAAGATGAAACCCTGGAAGCCGTTCAGGTGCAGCCCTCCTTATGGCAGCTAGATTTTGATGGCGCTTCCAGAATTGACACCTCCGCCACTGGATCGGCCAGAGTCAGGGCGGGGGCAGGCGTAGTCCTGAAATCCCCAGAAGGAGAAGTGGTGCACACATCCTGCTCCATAAATAAACACTGCACAAACAACGAAGCAGAATATGAAGCCCTGATAATCGGGTTACAAATTGCTCTATCCATGGGAATTCAGATGCTGGAAGCATTCGGAGACTCCATGCCAGTTATAAAACAACTGGAAGGAGAGTTCGATGTGCGAAAGCAAGAGCTTCTCCCCTATCACCAGCTGGCAACCCGCCTGATGTCAAGATTCTACTTCATCAGCATCAAGCACATCAACCGAAGTCAGAATGCTCAAGCAGACGCCCTCGCTAAGCTGGCCAGTTCATTGGCGGTCCCGCCAGACGCAAGCTTGAATATAACAGTGATCAATCGCCGACAGGTCCCCAGTGTAACGGAGGTCTTAGCCGATGTGGACGTCAAAAAAAGAGAGAAGAAAAAGAATGTTCCTGTGGCACGGACGTCTCGACATCTCAAGAGCAAGTCAAAGATGAAAAGGCCAAATAAATTCCATACCCCATCTAAGCCGGACGAGTACGCACTAGGTGCTCCGCCGTCCGATAAGGAAGCGCCTCGAGCAAAAGGGATGGCCACAGCTCCCCGACTGGCGATGCCGAAAGCCGAATCAGGAAGAAACCCGGTGATCCAGACACGGGTTCGGCACGTGCCGGAAACTACTCAGAGTCCTAAACCGGGACTCGGAGGCTTCAAGCTGAACACCTCAGAGCAGGTGCATTGTAGTCGAAGTTTTCCGAGAGCATAAATGTTCGTCCGAATGGCCGTGAAGTCAAGACAAAGTTTAAACCGGCGTGCCCCCTTGCATTTTGGGTTAAACCGGCATCCCCCTTGCATTTTGGGTTAAACCGGCGCGCCCCTTCATCCTGGGTTAAACCGACGCGCCCCCTTGTTCTTGGGTTAAACCGGCGCGCCCCTTTTCCCCTTCATCTTGGGTTAAACCGGCGCGCCCTTTTCCCCTTCATCATGGGTTAAACCGGCGCACACCCTTTCCCTTACATTTCACCTTAATTCGGCGCGCAAACATGCCATCCCATCAAAACCCCGATGCTCTGTTTCATTTAAATGCGGTGTGCAGAGAGCATTTAATGTTTTGAAGCCATGCCTTCACCCTGTTCGACAGCAAAGCGGTAGTGATGGCAGCAGCAGCAGATCCTCCCGGTAGATCTATGAATATCCCGTCCTCGGATGAATGGCAGCGTACGGCACGAATCAGCATCATCCAGCACAACAACAACATTGTTGCGAACAAGACAGAGGTGGCGGGAGTTTTCTCCCCCCACTGTCTGTTCCATATATACTCTATCTGCTCCATTGGAGAGGAAGAGATTGAAGAAGAAGGAGAGAGAGGCTCGAACCCCCTCGGCTGTATGCAGTGAAGAGAAGAAGAAAAAGAAGAAGAAAAGGCCACCCGAAGAGAAGAAGCCCCCCGTCCCTGCGCCCGTGAGGTGAAGAAGAAGAGAGTGAGGTTGAGAGCGAGAGGTGAGCTGGGGGGGGGAAGAGCTTGTACTCTGTTCCCCCCGTCCATGTATCTCTTCCCCCTTTTTATCCCTCTATAATGTATTTCTCCTCCGTGGAGATGAAATTTCTTGGGCTTGAGCCGTTTCCTCCCCCCCCCCCTTCGGTGGATGAATAAACAGAAAGCCCTTTTGGCAAACACGATCCTTTCTCTATCTTCTTCTTTCCCTACTTCACCTTCTACTCATCCAGGGCCCTCCGAAGCATGCTTCTCCATAGCGTGGCCTTCGAAGGAGTCTGTCAGGGGATGAACATTCATGGCCTCATGGCATACATTCGTCCCGCTTCATGAAATCATCACCTGTAAGCTGCCGGAACTCTTGAAGGCTGGTCCTCGAGTCTCCACAGGCACTTATGGGTTAACGGAGGCCTCACTCCGTGTTTTGAGGTTCGCCCCGGAGCAATCCGTTTGGCGTTCCTCTATTTTCTCTGGCAAGCCTCTGTCCGGGGGAGATGCTGCCCAAATGTTGCCAGAGGAAGAACACGTAAGAACAGACAACAAACTAAGCCCCTGAACAGACTGAACCTTCTGAGTTTCTGCATAACAAACTCACCCCTGAACAAAACACTTGAATCCTCATGTTCATCCACCCTAATAAACAATTAAAACACTTAATCTTCCTCTCTATCAACTTAATCTACCAATTGGGTGAACAAACCGATCAACAAATTAACTTACGGTTGAAAGAAAGAAGAAGCAGAGCAAAAGAATGAAAGAAAACCTCCTAGAAGCTTAACCCGGCGCGCCCTAATCCGGCGCGGGCTAATCCGGCGCGGTACCCCCTGCACCGGTTTAGCCCCACACTCAAAACTCCCTCTGTTTTCCTGATACCCATCCCGGCGTGCATCACTATTCATCACCCTATTCCGGCGCGCCCATGGCCCCTCCTTCTCTTGGACATACTAAACCGGCGCGCCCCCCATTTCAACCCCTATTCCGGCGTGCCCTTATGGGATCCCCATTACCCGGCGCACTCTTTTTCTCCCCTTGTATGATCCCTATTCCGGCGCGCCTCCCTTCTTGGCCTTATCCGGCGCGCCCCTCCTCTCCTTTGGCATCTCCTTAATCCAGCATGCTTCATAAGAAATCCATTAACCAAATGAAAGAAATAATAGAAAACTTAAGGCCAATAAAAAGAAAGGGAAGTATATAAACCATTCATAAGAAGTCAATTTTGTTCGGATCATGACCATGTCGAACCCCGCGACCTGACCGCGCAGGTCGATCCGCGTGCGAGGGCGCACGATGGTGAGTTCAGGCTCCATACTTAAAAAATTCACTCCCCCGGACTTGGCGCAAAGAGAAAATCAATGATGCCTTGTGGTATCGGACGTGGACCTCGGAGCCTCCGACATGGTCATGATCCGAACACATCTCGGGCCAATAGTTCGTTAACTCGACCCGCTTCTCCCGGGATCTAATCCCGCAACCCCACATTAAACTTGTCGTGTCTACGGTAGACATTTGCACGGTTTTATCATCATCTTCAATGCTTCAAACGTGGATTCGCGTCCGAACAACGAATGGTCCGACCGTGACCGACATGCACGTATACCTTGGAACCTTCCTTTCCCAAGACTGTGCGTGAAGAGAAAAGTAATGACGCCCCATGGCATCAGACGTGGTCCTTGGAGACCCCGATATGGCCATAGTCCGCAACCACCTCGGGCCAATAGATCATCAGCTTGACCCATCTTCATCGGGATCCGATCCCGCACCCACATTAAACTTGCCGCACCTACGGCAGACATCTGTGTGATTTTATCATTGTCTTCGATGCTTCAAATGCGGACTCTCATCCGAACGATGAATGGTCCGTTAGTGGCCGACATATATATATATACCGGGATCTAATCCCGCGTTTGCATTAAACTTTCCGTACTCACGGCAGACATTTGCACGGATTCGCACCGACTCTTACGCTACAAACACGAACCTTTGTCCGAACATAAAATGGTCCGTGTATGGCCGACAAAATCCGAATGGAACGAGGCGGCCCCTCATCCTCCCCGAACCCTACGTGCGGGAACATCAATAAGACCTTCGTGAGTCACATTTGGACCTCGGGTTTGCCCCAACCATGGTCATCGCCTGACCCACATCCTAGGCCTATAGTCGGCTATCTCTATACAAATCTTTGTTTCGGAATCTAGTCCCGGGACACTTTCCCGCTGCCCTTCGGCATCAGAAATATTAATGATGCCCACGCGAGCCCGACTTCGACCGCGGGGGGCCCACCGCAGTATGGTCGTAGCTTGGTCTTGCACCGGGCGAATAAACTTATCGGTTTCCGACCGCTCTAACCGGGATTCAACCGAATGCCTCCTATCCCTTTGAACAATAAACTTGCCGTACCCTGGCATACATATGCTCCAGCTTTCCCCGTGATGATCACGATTCTCTGAAGCCGGACGCTCGTCCGACTATCAAAATGGTCCCTTGAGTGACCGACATATTTTGAATGCTTGTTTCCCTAGACATAGGGCTTTCCGACTGATTCGAGACCTCTATCGGCTTGTTTCTCTCGATATATTTTCCTGGCCATGAGGCCCCTTTTCCCGGCGATTAATCAAGGGTGTTCCCCTCTCCGAGGGGATGTAAATGACGCCGTGACCTTTATGGCGCGGCGGGTCTCAGTCCCGACACGGACCACACAATCGTCTGATTAGTCAGATCGAGCGCACAATAAATCGTCACTTTGTGACTGGCACGCCCACGCAATTAATAAACGCCAATAAATAAATAACCAACGATTATTAAATAAAAAGTGTGTCCACAGCCGACGAGCAAGAAATCGAGGTGGCAGTCGTCGAAGAGGTTCAGCAGCCCGATTGGCGAGAACATCTCTTGCGGTGGTTCCAACACCAGCAGCTCCCGAAAGAAAAAGAACAGAGAATGAAGCTCCTGAGGGTCAAGGACTCTTATGAGATGAGAAGCGGAACCCTGTTCCGAATAATGGCAGATGCCCGAAGGAAAGTCCTACTTCGTTGCTTGTCTTCAACAGAGGCGGGACAGGTGATGCAAGAAATCCATGCGGGATCAGCTGGAGCACACCAGGCTGGCCCAAAGATGAAAATTGAGATAAAGAAATTGGGTTACTATTGGCCCACTATATTTGATGATTGCTGCAAGTTCGCCAAAGCTTGTCAAAAATGTCAAGAACACGCTAACGTGGCAAGGAGACCTCCAGTGCCACTGCATCCCACCTTGCCAAGCTGGCCATTCGCCAAGTGGGGCACAGACGTGATAGGGCCGCTACCAGCATCTTCATCAGGGTGCAAATATATCTTGGTAGCTACTGACTACTTCTCCAGATGGGCAGAGGCGGTAGCACTAAGAGATGTAACGGGAGAACTAGTTGCAAGATTCTTCCGGCAGAATATAATATTCCGGTTTGGGATCCCCAGTAGAATCATCTCTGATAATGGCAGCCATTTCAAAAACCAGAAGGTTTATCGGTTAGCCGACAAGTACAAAATTGACTGGAGGACATCATCCCCCTACAACCCTCAAGCCAATGGACTCGTAGAAGCCTTCAACAAGACACTATGCACGTTGCTGGCAAAGACCGTCAAGTCTAATAAAAGAGATTGGGAAGAAAGGATGTACGAAGCGCTCTGGGCCTATCGTACTGTCTACAAAACCCCAATCGGCTGTTCGCCCTTCTCCCTCGTATACGGGTCAGAAGCTGTAGTGCCAATTGAACTAGAAGTTCCTTCGCTGCGAGTCGCCATCCAGAATGGACTAGTCAGCGGTGAACAAACCAATGCAGAAAGAAGATTAGAGGAGCTCGCTAAGCTCGAAGGAAGGCACCTCCGGGCACAACAGAACATCCAACTCTACCAAGCTCGCATGGCCCGTGCTTTTGACAAGCTGGTCAATGGTCGAGAATTGAAGAAAGGAGACCTGGTGATGGTCAAAAGAAGAGAAGTGATGGCCTCCAACCTCAAAGGGAAGTTGGTCAAAAATTGGATCGGACCATATATCATCCGTCGAGTATATGAAGGGGGTGCCTACGTCCTGGTAGACCACAAAGAAGTCATCCAGTTCTCTCCCCTCAACGGAAAGCATATAAAGCTGTATCATGCAGCACAACCAACATTCCCTGAGTGATCAGTCGGAACACCTTATCTTGGTCTAGTGGCATTCCGCCCTGATCGAGCTACCTTTCCTTGGTTTAGTGGCACTCCGCCCTAGCCGAACTACCCTTACCATGGTCTAGTGGCATTCCGCCCTAGTCGAGCTACCTTATCTTGGTCTAGTGGCACTCCACCCTAGCCGAGCTACCTTTCCTTGGTTTAGTGGCACTCCGCCCTAGCCGAGCTACCCTTACCTTGGTTTAGTGGCACTCCGCCCTAGCCGAGCTACCTTTCCTTGGTTTAGTGGCACTCCGCCCTTGTCGAGCTACCCTTATCTTGGTCTAGTGGCACTCTGCCCTGATCGAGCTACCTTTCCTTGGTTTAGTGGCACTCCGCCCTTGCCGAGCTACCCTTATCTTGGTCTAGTGGCACTCTGCCCTGATCGAGCTACCTTTCCTTCGTTTAGTGACACTCCGCCCTAGCCGAGCTACCCTTATCTTGGTCTAGTGGCATTCCGCCCTGATCGAGCTACCTTTCCTTGGTTTAGTGGCACTCCGCCCTAGCCGAGCTACCCTTATCTTGGTCTAGTGGCACTCCGCCCTAGCCGAGCTACCTTATCTTGGTCTAGTGGCACTCCGCCCTAGCCGAGCTACCATTCCTTGGCCTAGTGGCACTCCACCCTAGCCGAGCAGCCCTTATCTTGGTCTAGTGGCACTCCGCCCTAGCCGAGCTACCCTTATCTTGGTCTAGTGGCACCCCGCCCTGATCGAGCTACCTTTCCTTGGTCTATTGGCACTCCGCCCTGGCAGAGCTCTCAAAAGAATACACTAGATTGCCATTACGGGTCCTACGCCCGAATCGGTGAAAGATCATTCCTTTGCGTTAGCATTCAGCCATCGCTAACGAATGAACTGCTCTGCTCAGCAAGAGGCCCGATGCTCCGGCCAACAGCCGTCTACTATCAACCAAGGGTCGGACATCACACTCCGACCTACCATCCTTTATATCAAAAAAAAAGGGAAAAGAAAAGAAAAATGGGGTTAAAAATAGAGATACCCCGCCAGACTTGCGCCTATATTAGGACAAGTGCAGAAATGGCTATAACCCAACTGTGGCGAAAACCCGAAATGGCGCTACAGGCAAAATCGGGTACCCCGCCACGTGAAAACCCGAGAGGGCGCGTGGGCAAAAGCAAGAGGGGGCTGGCTTCGGCGAAAACCCGAAAGGGCGCTTAAGTCAGTAAAGTGGTAATTTACAAATTCCTCTTTTGTTCTCCACCCGATGAAACTCCAAAAGGGACGATCATCAGACGTCCCACCGGAGATCCTTTAACAAACCCGTGTTTGACCCTCGTCATCATCGGCGAGATCGGTCGATCTCTACCCTTAACTTGGACCTTCCGTTCATGTTAATAATCCTACCTTTACTTCGGCATGTGACCCATGCTGATGAATAAACCCATGTTCGACCCTCATCATCATCGGTGAGATCGATCGATCTCTACCCCTAACTTGGACCTTCCGTCCCTGTTAATAATCCTACCTTTGCTTCAGCATGTGACCCATGCTGATGAATAAACCCGTGTTCGACCCTCATCATCATCGGTGAGATCGGTCGGCCTCTACCCTTAACTCGGATCTTACGTCCTTGTTAATAAACTATGACCTTTGCTTCGGCATTTAACCAGTGTCGACGAACTAAACCTGGGACCAATCCTTGTCATCATCGGCAAGGCCAGTCAGCATTCTCGCAGTCGAATTCTTCTGTACTCCAAATAAAAAAAGGGAAGAAAATGAGGTTAAAAATAGAGATATCCCGCCAGACTTGCTCCTACATTAGGACAAGTGTAAAAATGGCTATAACCCAGCTGTGGCGAAAACCCGAAAGGGCGTCGTAGGCAAAATCGGGTACCCCCGCCACGTGAAAACCCGAGAGGGCACGTGGGTAAAAGCAAGAGGGGGCTGGGTTCAGCGAAAAACCGAATGGGCGCTTAGGTCAGTAATGAGAATAAAAAAATATATGTATGAATGATGAATAGTGATGATCCATCCTCCGTCCTGAAGACCCTTTACAGGGTCGAAGCAGAATCTTCATCCAATGTCCCACCTATGTGTATCCATTCTCTACCCTTTCCGGCTCTTGTCACCATCGGCAGGACCGTCTACCCTTTTCGACCCTTGTCATCATCGGCAAGATCGGTCGCTACCCTTTCCGGTTCTTGTCATCATCGGCAGGACCATCTACCCTTTTCGACCCTTGTCATCATCGGCAAGATCGGTCGCTACCCTTTCCGGTTCTTGTCCTCATCGGCAAGACCGTCTACCCTTTTCGACCCTTGTCATCATCGGCAAGATCGGTCGCTACCCTTTCCGGTTCTTATCATCATCAGCAGGACCGTCTACCCTTTTCGACCCTTGTCGCCATCGGCAAGATCAGTCGCTACCCTTTTCGACCCTTGTCACCATCGGCAAGATCGGTCGCTACCCTTTTCGACCCTTGTCACCATCGGCAAGATCAGTCGCTACCCTTTTCGACCCTTGTCACCATCGGCAAGATCGGTCGCTACCCTTCTCGACCCTTGTCACCATCGACAAGATCGGTCGCAACCCTTTTCGACCCTTGTCACCATCGACAAGATCGGTCACTACCCTTTTCGACCCTTGTCACCATCGGCAAGATCGGTCGCTACCCTTTTCGACCCTTGTCACCATCGGCAAGATCGGTCGCTACCCTTCTTGACCCTTGTCACCATCGGCAAGATCGGTCGCTACCCTTTTCGACCCTTGTCACCATTGGCAAGATCAATCGCTACCCTTTTCGACCCTTGTCACCATCGGCAAGATCGGTCGCTACCCTTTCGACCCTTGTCACCATCGACGAGTCGGTCAACTACCCCCCCCTAACCTGGGCCTTCCGCCCTCGTTAATAAACAAAGTATCATTGCATCGACATTTAACCCATGTCGATGGTTATAACATACTTTTCATCATCATTGGCGAAGTTCATAAGGCACATCCGCCTATGCTACCCGTGTCCCGCCCTGGCCAAAAATCCTGCTCCGGGAACGGCTGTGCCGCGGTGGAGCGAACACCTCACCCCTTCGCTGAAGGCGTGAGCGCTCTCCTGCGCTGTCGGTTGCGTATCCCTAGACTTGGATGATCGGCCAGAAGAAGAAAGAGAAGAAAAGAGGGAAAGAAGTCACGGTTGGGGTGACAAACAGAGATATTTCATTAATGAGAGTTATCAGAATACATTTGATGCCCGGGTCATCCCCCAGGGGTACATAAGCTCCGAAGGCAAAAAGGAGCAGAACTCAATGCAAGAAGAAAAGCAAAGCAAAGCTACGGCAAAGGGCGCCGGAAAATATCTGCCAACTCCAAGAGGCCTAGTGAGGGGTATTGGGTCAATTCCTGCAACCGGGCCTCGGTGGCTATCAGCTGCGATAACCTCTCATCCAGTGAGACAAGTCATCCTTCGGCCAGATCAGCCTCTTCCGTTGTTTGGACTTCTAGGCACTCGGCTTCCTGCAACTCGGTCCTCGACCTTAGCAAGTTCGCGCGCAACTCTTCCATCCACGCCGTGAGGAGCAACCGACGTTCTGAGATATTGCCAGCAACGCCTCTCAATTGTTCCACGGTCACCCTCAATGAAGTAAGTAGCGGCGCGGCAATCTTCCCCTCTCCAGCTTCATAGCGCCAGCAGATCAGATACCTCTCGGCTGAGGAAAATACCGCCTGTTGGCGTGTTTAACAGTATTATAAACCCTCGGAGTCCAATCATCATTGGGCAGCCGAATGCCAATAGTGACCGGGAGAGGTGGTCTATCAGGCCCCTCAGCTGCACATAGGTCAGACCGGGGAAGCTGACACGGCTCGCTGGAGATTGTCTAGAGACTGCCACACCATGTCACTGGAAAATTGTAAGCCCAAGTGGCGAAGTCTCGAGGAGCTGAAAGTCCACCTTGCTATCTATCTCGGCCCAGATGTCGTCGGCCACCCTGAGGGATGTCGACGGCATGGTCTGCCACAGCGCCGACACCCGACCCGACAATTGCAGCTACCACAATCTGAAGAGCTCTCCATGATGGCGACTTCCTTGCCTGTCCTGTGAGGTGAGGTTATGACAGCCGTCTCGACAGCCGAGGGCGCTTGCTCCTCCTGAAACAGTCTCACGGCTGCTAAAGGAGGGGAGCTTTCTATGACAGACAAGGCCTTAGTAGCATCGGCCTCTTCTGCAATGATTTCTCTCGCTTCTATTTCCATGGGACCACTTGGCTTCAGCAATAATTCTTCGTTGGCAACCAAGCTTGAGTCCCCGTAACCCTCGGTCACGTCACTTACTCCAGTAGTTGCGTCGGGCTCCTCTGAGGCCGCTGCAGCAGCATAGGTCCGTGGAAGCCGTAGGGCGATGGGCCGCCACAACAGGTGGAAAGGCTAATTGGCTCATGTCCAAGTCAGCAAGGGGTATGCGAACCATCACAGCTGGCGGTACCACCTCAGCCTGCATCACATATATGTATGTTAGCCAACTGGCTTGGAAATAAAAAGAAGTGCTTGTGGGCGGGAGTCGGAACATTTCCTACCTCGACCGGCACTATATTCAGGCCTCCAAAAGTGGCATCTGAAGGTTCTGGTCCTCACTCCTGTGGTCGGGTATGATGCCCATGCTCGACTCCCAATAGTCTTGGAGGGCTAAATGTTAAATGGTCACTTTTCCATAAGCTGAAGAGGCCACGACATCCTCAGCCTCGGTGTCAACCGGTGGGAACCCCTCGTCATCGCCGGAGCCGCCACCATAATCAACTCGCTCAGAGGAGGAGGAACTCTTCCACCTGTTCTCGAATCTCCAGTATCTGAGCGGGGACCATTCTACTCGAAGGAGCCCCTTAGCCGGAAGCTCCTCGGCGGTCTCTGCCTCATAGGCACCAATTGGCTGGACACCTTGGGACTCTTCCGTTGAAGGCGCCACTCTCCAGTAGCAGCTCCTGCCGTGTCCCCGACCTCGGGGAGCATCGTTGGTCGAATATCGACTGGAGATAAAAGACAATAAATAGTCAAGATCCGACTGAAAAGCACGATAGACCATCGAGCTCTACAATGCAAGCTGCAAGTTACCTTCCATCTCCTGATGGGGTGTCGGTGAAGGCAAATCACCCTCAACAGAGGCTGAGGGGGCTTCCTCCTCTCTCTCTTCGACGCGGGCTCCAGTCACTGCCTCCAACCTAACAATGGCAGAGGTAGTGCCAGCAGCTAAAAAAAGGGAAGGTTGATCAGCCAAGGTGGCAGAAATAATCAAACAAGCCATACGGGAACAAGAAGTTACCTTCGCCCTCAGGCCCTTGCATCCAAGCAGCCTCAAACTCGGAGAATGATGGAACCCGAGGAGGGGTGACTATGGGTTCTCTTCAGCGGCCTTCCTCCGGCGCGCCCGGGTAGCGCGGGAGTCCGCCCTCTTGGCCTTCTTGGCCTTGCTGATAGCCGCCCTGGCCTGGGACCTGGTTCGCTTCCGCGAATCCCCAGGGGGCAGCGGTGTTGTGGTCGGGCTGGCTCTGGAATCTTAAAATATGAAGGTTTCTGCGCCTTAGATATCAACTCCCTGTAATGTTTGATCGCCTCCACAGAGAGGTGAGTGCAAAAGCGTAGAGGGAGAAAGATGCATACTGACTATGAAAGGAGCAGCTTTAAGGCTGAAAGGAAACACAAGCATTACCTGGCGGCCCTGTATATCGGGGATGAGCGACCAGTAAAGTAATACGGGCACCTTATCTCGAGAAGCCGCTTCGCGAATAAGCCAGCACACATCACCAATCTTCTCACTTTTCTCCGCCAGCTGCGCCAAATCTTCATGGCCACTAGAGGATAAGTGGTGGTATAGGCCCAAGTGGTCCAACAAACCCCAGCCCGTCAACATACTTGAAAGATACTAGGAGCTTATGGTCCTAGATGGCTTCTAATGGACCAGAAATTGAAAGCCCGTGAGAATGAAGCAGGGCGAATATCCAAGGGTGCTGGAATACAAGTCAGCTCTCTATCTTCTTCCCTCCTGATGAGGTCCGGTAGGGATGAAAACGGTCAGCTTCTGGGCGCCAACCCGCCACTACAGGCAGAGGGTTCCTCCACTGGGAGGGGGATCGTCTGGAGGCGATCCGGTCACTGCTAACCCTCGGCACAGCCCCCAGAGAGTCTTGACGTAGTCATCTTTCTGGATCTCTGGCATCTTCGGGTCAGCCTGGACGACCTACCCTTCACAGCTTTCCCTGCCTCCAGATATGCCATCACCTCGGTGTTGGACCAGGACTTCAATTTCTTCAAATAGGATGGATCAACATCCAAAGCAGGCTCCCGCTGGGAATCAAGAAATGACGTTCGGCAACATGCCAACAGTCTTTCCGAAAGTTCTGATAGAAGCCCGTCCGTGCATTCCACCACTTGATGAAGTCCGG